>WBNH01004737.1:31166-43815 GCA_013401255.1 Urocolius indicus | reverse complement strand
GGAGATGTTTTCACATTCTCTCTCCCTGTTGCTGCTGCAGTCCTGCCACTGCACAACAACTTCTTCTCAAATATGTTATTCACAGAGGTGTTACCTCCACCACTAATTGGCCAGGCCTGGGTCAGGTGCAGGGTCCAGCTTAAAACTGACTGGCCCTAATCCTGTCAGCTACAGAGGAAGCTTCTGGCAACTCTCTTTGTTTAAAGAAGCCACTCCTTTAGTCCCTCTGCTACTGAAAAACCTGGCCCAGGCCAAAACCACTACACTCTTTGTATCAGTTTATCTTGGGAACTGTAAAGTACTTTGGTAGCTGATTCTGCAATTTGAATTTCATACGTAGATTACTCTTACTCTAACGTGAATTATCCTGTACAATGCAGAATCAGGTGTAAAACACATTGGCATTCTGTCTACAAAATAAGATTAAAGAGTTTTGTAATGGGAAGTAATGGTCAGAGAGACCTGGAATGCACCTAACTGTCTAGCAACTGAAACAAATTTACCACTGATGGTGTTGCAAGTTGCAATAGTAACAGAAAGTTTCTGTTCTAATGTAAAAAATTCAACTAATGTTTATATTACAATTGATCCAATTCAAGCTTCTCTATAGTAGCATTAGAAGTTCCTTTATTTATTTATTAATTTATTTATTCTTCATTTACAAGCCATTTTTCAAGCTTAATTTATAAATCATATTGGGCCTAATTTTATGAAAAGACATATTTGAAGGTTGCTAAGGCCATTTCTCGGTATAAAATTGAATCACTGTGTGGCAGTTTTATGTAGCCAGGTTTTAGCAGTGGGGTACAGGTGTGGCTGGATTGCTGGAAGCTTCACCTGTAGCTGACTGGGCCAGTGACAGTCACTTCTAAGACGGACCTGCATCTGACCTAGGCCTGGCCAATTAGTGATTGAAGTAATGCCTCTGTGAATAATCTGTTGGAGAATGGGACGAATTTGCTGCACGGTTGCTAAATTACAGCAGCAACAAGGAGTGAGAATGTGAGAACAATGTCTCCACAGACACCAAGGTCAGTGGAGGAGGGAGAGGAGGTGCTTAGGTCCTGGAAGAAAGACTCCCCTGTGACCTGTGGTGAAGATCATGGTGAGGCAGCTGTTCCCCTGCAGTCCACGGAGGTCTTGTAGACCAGAGATCTGTAGAGCAGAGATCCACTCCCAGCCTGCAGAGGACCCCACACTGGAGCGGGTGGATGCCTGAAAGAGGCTGTGAGAAGCCCACACTGGAGCAAGTAAAATACCTAGGAGCCCATGGAGAGAGGAATCCACATTGGACTAGGTTTGCTGTCAGGTCTTGTGACCGTGTGGGAGATCCATGCTGGAGCAGAGTCCTGTATCTCAGGAAGAACAACCTCATGCACCATTACAGGCTGACACTCAACCTGCTGGAGAGGAGCTCTGGGACCCACTGGGGAGCAGGGAGATACCTGAGAGTTTCGGTTGACAATATACTAAACATGAGCTAGCACTGTGCCCTCAAGAAGGCCAATGACATCCTGGGATGCATCAAGAAGAGTGTGGCCAGTAGGTAAATAGAGCATATTTCTTATGAGGAGAGATTGTGGCATCTGTGGCTGTTTAGCTTGGAAAAGAGAAGACTGTGGGGAGACCTCATTAATACTTAACAGGTATTTCAGAAGAAAGCCATCCAGGGGATGGGACAGCACTTTTTTTCTGTAGTACTCAATGATAGGATGAGGGGTAATGGATAAATATTGGAACAAAAAAAGTTCCACTTAAACTTAAGGGAAATCTTACCGTGTGGGTGAGGGAAGCCTGGCAGGGACGGTGTGGAGTCTCCTCCTCCGCAGATTTTCAAAGCCTGCTTGGTCATGTTCCCGTGTGACCTGATCTAGCTGGACCTGCCTTAGCAAGGGAGTTGGACTAGATGATCTTTGAAGGTCCCTTCTAGCCCCTACCATTCTGTGATTCTGTAAAAATTGTAGAACCATCTCATAAAGCACCTCAGTCTTCTTTTGTTTATAGGTAGTCTAAAAAAAAAATGTGTTTATAGGTAATTTTTTACTTACTACTCTGTGGAAAATTAATAAACTTAGGTGAGTAGAATTAACAATTAATGATACACATCCTGATGTGTTCACTTACTTTAAAATATAGACCTTTACCAGAAGAAAATCCTCCCTGAAATATTACCAGAGCATGGAATGACTGAAAATGCCATTAAAGTTTCTGAATTTTGTCTAATAAACTATTGTTACAGTAACTTTCATCTTTTGCTGTGTAAAATGATTACTGTTTTAGAAACAAACACCGTTCTTTGATAGAAATTGAGTTTTAGCAGATCTATGTCTCTTGTTACCTTTATGTAAAAAGATGTGCAAATGAATACAGTGCGAAGAATGGCTACTGAAGTAAATATTAATAAAAGACAATATGGAATATTGATTGAATATTCTTCTTGAGCCTTTGCCCTCTGATGTTTTAATGAGAAAGTTATTCTGATGTGTGCGTGTGTACTACATAGACCTTGGCACTTAAATGCCTAGTTAGGAAAATGTGATCAATTAAGCGAGAGTGAGAGAAAACAAATTAATTCACATAGAGACTTGGAAGTGCCAGAGTAGTCTCTGGTCTTACATTTTTTCTTCAGGAGAAGCTCATCTTTCTTAATATAGAGTGATCTTTAGAAGATCAACCAGATAGTGTCAGTAGCTGAAGGTGAGTATCATCAGTCTTGTAGAAGGATTTTGGTTGCAACACGACAGAGTTGGAAACAACATCAATTATATTTAGGGAAAACTACCTCTGCTAAAATTTTGAATAAAGCTTTTTATTGCATAATGTGCACAGTAAGAATTACCAGGAAATATGGTTTAATATTACTGAATTACAGACAAATACAAAACCAGGAAATAGCAGTGAAATAAGTGCTGGAGTTAACTTCTAAACCAAGAAGTAAGTTAATCTCACTGATTAGTCTGTTTTACTTAATCGTGATTAGTATTTGGGATACCATTCCATAAGTATGATAATGTGAGATTTTTTTTCCCCAACTAAAAATGTTTTTATGACTATGAAACTAAAGAAAGAACTTAGAAAATTTTCTAGTAGGAGAAAGACTTATACATGTTTGTAGACAAAACCTAGATGCTAGTAGTTAATTTAAGATATAAGATTGAACATTAATGAACTCCAAAAAACTTACATAACCTTACATAACCTTATATGTATTAATGTACTGTAGCCCCAGTATGCACAAATATGATCTTTCAGAAAAAATAACCATGGAAAATTTTTGGGGCATCAAATTCTGAGGTCAATGTGTTTGAAAATTTAAAATATAGTGTTTTTATTTAAAAATATAAGTGTTTTTAAAGATAATGTTTGGTTTTTGAGGGTTGTTTTTTTTTTGAGAAAATAACAGTTAAGAGTGGAATTCTAAAGCTATTAGATGATGTGAATATGAAAATAAAGTGGAGAATTGGGAGTGTCTTTGTAGCTTTTATGTGAGTTACAAAATTTTAGATGCAAAAATTGATGAGATCTTATTCTATTTTGACATTGACTGCAAAAACATCACCAAAGACACATGATGGAGAAAAATGCTGCCAAAATCCCATGATGAGGGCACAACATCTGAAAGATAGGACCTCTACTTAATGTGCATTATTTTACATTTGATCAAGCAAGCTGAGAAATAGAATACAGGCTTTAGTAGTTGTGTGATGATAGATTTATTTCATCATGCAAAATCGACTTGGAAGTTAGTTGGTATTTGCTATTGACTTCATGTACTTTTCTTGTTTGTGATGTAGAGGTTGAAAAATCAAAGAAAGGGTTTAAGGAAATTAGTGAAGTGAAATCTAAGAAGATGATGAGGTCATAGGGACTAGGGAAATCGTTAGATTCATTTAAATGAATTTAAACTTCTTGTAGACTCTTTATTTGTGCTCAAGTTTTCTTTTAGGAAAATAATTTGGACTCAGAAAGAAAGTTAATCTGATGGATTTTCCTAGCATAAAGTCTTCTCACTTGACTCAGAGACATTATGCTTGAAAAAATTGTCAAATACATAAAAATTTTGTCTCTCATTTACTACTGAGAACACTGATAGTTATTTGCTTGCAAAATTTGTTATATTACCTAATAGATAATTTGTCCTACAGCATGTGACTAAAACACTCCTTACACATGTTCCTTTTCTTTTGTCCTCATTGTCATTCTGCTGTTCATTTGCTTTTGCAATACCCAATTTTAGAGACAGATGATTAACGCTCTGATTCTTAAACAGGCAGAATTCCTATACTCCACACAGAAGACAGATAGAAACTGCATTTGATGACTAATGGTATGTCTATATAACCTTATTATTTTGGAATACATTCCAGCAACCCATTATGGAAAAGGTAATGAAATCAACTGAGTAAAATCAGTTCTGTTAAAAGAAACAGAAGTGCCAGTAGGGAATTTCTGTCCTATTTTAAGGCCAGATAATTTAAAGAATTCTGATGTTCTCTCTTTTAAATAACTTCAATAAGAACTAAATTAATTAAGAGTTTGGATCCTGCACACATCATTACCACCCTCAAGTACTTCAACAAATCCTTATACATAGATTTTTCAGCACAGTGTATAAATGATTGTTATGCAGAAATGTTGAGCACTGTCTTGTTTTTATCACTTCAGAAATATATTTTTGGTAAAAGTGTTATAAAACATTAATTTCAAAGTGATACAGCTTGCTATGCTAATCAGTCTGAGTGTTCAGACTGACCAGAATACACTGTTTGCAAGCAGAGAAGATTATGAGTGATCTAGGTATATTGACATTGGTTATATTTAAAACAAAAAGATATTTAAGATAGCATGTATTCACAATTAAATTACTTTAATTTGTAGACAATAATAAGCTGTTTCCTGAAATGCAATTTTAAACCAATCAGTACAGTTTTGGGCATCTGAAAGAAATTGAGCCCTGATAAGAATTCTGCTTCTCTATGAAGTTTGCATTATTTTTAATGTACACCTTCATCTCTGAAAAGCCTTCTCCTGGCTTTATCCATTTTCTTATCTAACTATTTATAGGCCCTAAAAAAATCCATCAAATCAAACACAAAGATGTTTTCTATAATCATTTTCAATCTCAAAGCTAAAAAATATGAAGATAGCATTATAATACAAAATATTACGAAAAAGATCTTAAAAACTCCCAAGAACGACCAAATTTGTTGTATCTTAAATATTGACTACTATAACTTCTAATTTTTAGATCTCAGTCATTAGGAATAGATGTCAAGTGGACAATGATCTGTTGAAAATTGATGTTACAAGGGAATAATGCAGACTTAGTTTGGATTTCAGTTTTTTTTCCCTGAATTCTCGCTTCCATTCTCTCTTCTTGCCTTTTGCTCCATGGGAAATATTGACAACTAATTCTTATTTGTTGCAGGTTATTTTTTAAAATTATTTTTTTACATTGGATCCTACAACTAGATTTCATCCCACTTTCAGCATGCCTATTCTCTTGTCTGCCCAAGATGAGTGACATACCCTTGTGCTCTACTTCTGATACAGATAGCAAGTGAGAGTAGATGCAGGGATTTACTCTTTTGTAGACAGACAGACAGAAAGTGACTTAATGAGACCAAAATATTCTAAATATATTGTAGAAACTTCTCCATTGATTATACCATGGATTTATCAGAGCTGCACAAAAGTAGTACTGCTGTTTTAGAAAAAAATAATGCAACTGTTGATTGTCATGCCTTCATGAAATGTCAAAGTCATTACTACTTATGAAGAAGAAAAATAATTTCTCTACAGATGTTTTTCTGCTTACCCATCTTATGCCAAAATTACCTCCTATTACTCTTTATATTAAAAAAAAATACTTTTCTGATGACACAAATCAGCTTGTGTAACAAACTGCATTACACTGTGATTTTTTGAGCTAGTATTTCCTCTTAGATTCTACTATTGTCAGACTAACCCTTTGTGAATTTTCTCCTTTAAAATGAATCAATGCAGCCTTGGAAAGGACCGTGAGGTCAGAGCCTGATTTTGGGGGACAAGCCAGGTGTCTTGAAACACAGATATGGATATTTACACTTGTCATTACCTATGTAAACTTCAGTTGGAAATGCAAAGTTTGTAAGTTAAAATTGTTCTTGTTAATAACCAGCAAATCAAAGACTATATGTTATGAAGTGTGCTCTTCACAGAATCACAAGATGGCAAGGATGGAAGAGACCTCTAAAAATAATCTAGTCCAATCTGCTCAAGCAGGTTCACCTCAAACAGATCTCACAGGAAGATGTCCAAGTGGGTTTTGAAAACTTGCAGAGAAGGAGACTCCACACCCTCCCTGGGCAGCCTGTTCCAGTGCTCCTTCACCCTCACAATTCAAGTGGAACTTTTTGTGTTCCAGCTTGTGTCTGTTAGCTCTTGTCCTGTCAATGGGCACTATGAAAAGAGAACTCACCTTAACCTTATGACACCCTCCCTTTAGCTAGTTATAATCATTGATGAGTTCTCCTTTCAGACTTTTCTTCTACAGGCTAAACAGCCCCAGGTCTCACAACCTTTCCTCATAAGAGATACTCCAGTCCCCTGATCATCTTGGTGGCCCCGTGCTGGACACGCTTCTGCAGTTCCCTGTCACTCTTGAGCTGGAGAGTCCAAAAGTGGACACAGGACTCCAGAAGAGGCCTCACCAAGGCAGAGTAGAGGGGAAGCAGAACCTCATTCAACCTGCTGGACACTCTCTTCTTGATGCATTCCAGGATGCCATTGGCATTCTTGGCCACGAGGGCACATTGCTGCATCGCTAGCTCACAGTTTGCTGTCAACCAGGACTCCTGGTCTCTCTCTGCAGAGCTGCTCTGCAGTAGGTCAGTCCCCAGCCTGTACTGGTACTTGAGGTTGTTCCTGCCGAGATGTGGGACTCTGCACTTGTCCTTGTTGAACCTCATGAGGTTCTTCTCTGCCCAGCTCTCAAGTTGGTTGAGATCTCTCTGAATGGCAGTGAGAGCCTTCCAAAGAAGTGCCTTTTTAATGTAAGCCACATGACTTTTGCTAACATCTTACTTTCTGGGTCAAGGTAAAGAGCAGAGAGAGAAACTAGTTTGTCTTTTATGTATGCTGGCCATGGATAATATAAAAATAAAAACAGAAAAGAAAGCTGAAAAAAAAGTAGTATGATTATATTGTTTTTTTATTTTAAATAGATTAATATTAAGATCTTCTTCAATACAGATACACTACAGTATCAAAACATCTAGGAGAACACTCTCACTTCCTTGAGCAGCTGTTTCATGCAAGAGAAGGCACAGAATAAATCAAAAAAGTTTTGGAAGTACTCTCATAGAGAAAACAGCAATTCTTAAATTCCAGTTCACCTCGACTCAAATATTTCAATAGCATATTATGATTCAAAAATGCTTAATTAAACCAAAACATACAAATCAGTTTTCAATTAGTATTTTGCATCTCAGGATAATTATAATTATTTTTAAAGCTTTTTGTTTGCGAAAAAGATAAAATTAAGACTTCAGGAATGACAATGCAGACTTTCTTCTGTATGATGCTGCCCCTCATACATTTCAAAAACAAATGAACATAACATTTGTTCCCAAAGTCTTAAATAATTTTGACAATAGGAACAATTCAAAGTAAATAAATAACTGTGGAATTGTTAGTCAGAATAGGTGCTCGTATGTTACCAGAAATAAATGCGACTGCACTTGAATAGCTGCCAGGACTGTGGTAGGAACAAAACACTATGCACAGGAAATATGTGAGAGGAGCAGATTCATTACCTACATCTTAAAACCTTAAGTAAAGGAAAAAAAAATCAATAACTCTAAAAATTTTTTTATTATTTACTTAAAAATTGCTTCCAGTTTACATATAAAGCAGCAGGTTAAATTTAATCCTACCAGACATGTTACAGACAGTCCAAATAGCAAAATATATCTGATATTGCCTCAATAGAAATCTTCCTTTGAGCACATAGACACAGTTGCATACAAAGCAGTCTGATTATGTATAAGAAGAATAAAATAGTAAGTATTATAAACACACTTGCAGGGAATGTAAATGTGATATTAGGAGAGATCATAGAATCATAGAATGGTAAGGTTGGAAGGGACCTTTAGAGATCATCTAGTCCAACCCCCCTGCAGAAGCAGGTCCACCTACATCAAGTTGCATAGGAACATATTCAGGCAGGTCTTGAAGACTTCCAAAG
The DNA here is from genome assembly GCA_013401255.1 of Urocolius indicus. Classification (NCBI taxonomy): domain Eukaryota; kingdom Metazoa; phylum Chordata; class Aves; order Coliiformes; family Coliidae; genus Urocolius; species Urocolius indicus. The sequence continues at coordinate 35,588 of WBNH01004737.1, read as the reverse complement.
AAGAAGACTCCACAGCCTCCCTGGGCAGTTTGTTCCAGTGATGGACTATGCAAGGTGCAGAGAACAGGACATCTTTTTAGTCTCTTTATGTTGTACATATTTCTGTAATAGCGTGATGAGTGATCAACTAGTGGAGTATTGTATATCAAGAATTATCAATACTTTTATGTTACAGTTGCTCATATATCATATATATGCACATAAATGCTTATACATGGTGTTTGAAAAGATATTATGCTGTGACTATGTAAAACAATTGTTATTGCTATTTATATTACTGTGTTCATACTTAAGTTTCCATCTCACTGTTGAAATCAAGCAGACTGTAGGGGAATTATGGATAAATCATGAATAAATAGCTTCCAAACTCTCTACATAATCCTGCTGACCTGTAGCTTCCTAGTGACCTGTATTATCATGCTATGTATCGATCTCTTTCCTGAAGTATTGGTAGAGCTAATGGGCTCCTAGTTCATAGAAACATTCCTAATCAGGATGACATTACAGGGCATTATTTATGGTATGTAATGATATCCCAGAATCTTGTTTGAAAGATGAAAAATAAACATATCATTCACTCATGTGTGACACAAGCCAGTGTTACTTATTCTAACTACTAAGGGAGTGAAATAATACATTAATCTGATCATCTTTGGAATTTTTATCAATTTATGCTCCTGTCTATATTCTGACAATTGTTTTGTATTGGAATTGTTATTTGATTTAACATAAAGGATCAGAATATTGAAGTAACACACCTGGGATTAGGTAACAATTGAGAACATTCAAATGGTGGTTTTCTTAATCTAGGATGCATTTAAAACATACTTTTTTCTTTTCTCCCCCTGAAAGAAATGCATGTTAACAGCACTGTATAGCAGTTCAGTTTGAAAGGTTCTGATTTGTCACACTGAGACTTTTAAATGGAAACAGCTAGCTGTAGGGCACTGAGCAGCAGGAAAAATCTCAAACAACTCACATGAGAATGGAGAGTCATCTCATGGTATGTGTTTCAGTAGACGTTAATTTCCATTCTGTAACATTTTAATTTTTATTCTGTAATATTTACTAGTGTGCAGCTATATTTTTCATGGCTTTGGAATTGCTGAAACATTGTATAAATTATTAATATATTCTAAAAACATATATATTTTTACATATGCTTTGGTGTAGTCATTTGCACATTTTATGCACAGCATAAAATTAATCCTGAAAATTCATGAGAAATAGTCAGTTAAATGGAAGCAGCCTATGGCTCATGAAACTTCTAGAATAATGATTCTGTGAAGATGAAAGTGTGTTTTTAGAGATGCAATATGTCTGTTATAAGATTCCTCAGGCACAGGGAACCAAATCTTCAGCCCATAGTTTCCATCTCAGTTAATATTCTGAGGTTTTTTTGCCTCAAGGAATAGTAGTACAGATCCTTTATGGCAGCTCTGTAAATGTGTCTGCATTGCATCAGAAATGGTCTTCTGAAGTGGAACTCCTGATACCAATTATCAAAACTTATTGTTCTTTGATTTGTATGAATGTGATACGGGAGTACACAAACTGGATTTCATTTGGATGAAACTTAACTGGAAACCACATTCCAGCTATTCATGGGTGTCCAGTTCATTAGCTTTGGACTAATCCAGTGCTAGTTTTCATCAGAAACCTCTGAATCACATTTAATGGCGTTATCATATTCTGAGCACAACCGTTTCATGCTACGGACATGGTCCTGGCCAATATTTGCTCATGCAGAAGTGGTCGTATGCCTAGATTTCTACTTGTATTACATGCTTGAATTGTCCATAAAAGTTAAGCTTGACTCAAATGGAGGATCTCATTCCTTACGTCTGGAAAGTCTTTAGTTTCTTACATGTTCATTTATTTAACATAAGAAAATCCTGGAATGTAATTATATAGTGCCAAAGAGCACAGAATATGAAGAGATATATTTTAGCTGAGTTTATTTATTTCATTTTAAAACATAAATGAGATTTATTAAATCTGTTTAGACCACACAGGTTCATCAGTAGACTGAAAAAATGCCAAACCCAAACCAAAAACTTTCATGAAAGTTGACCGGCAAAGGAAAACACTGTGAGTTTATAACCTTTCTAGTTTTACCACAATGCAGTCAGAAAGAGAATATAGGGGAGAGGACATAGTGATTCTGATCTTTATTTGTTAGTTGAATCTATGGTTTTACCTTAAAATCTGAAAAGGAGAAAAAAGTCATCTCTTCTGTTTTTTTCTATAAGATTCTCATAAATATAAAGCACAGGTCTGTGAGTTTTTATGTCTGTACATGGAAGGGCCAGGAACTGAATATCAATAAAGAAAGTGTCATCCCCCTAACAATTAGGCAAATATTCAAATTAACCAACATTAACAAAAATTAAATTATGATATTTAAATAGTCATGCTAGCGTTATCTCTTAATTTTCTCTTTTCACTGCTTCACTGCAGGTATATGCATTTCAAGATTGTGAACTTCATCACACTAGAAATACTTTAATTTTCAAGGACTGACTCTTCCCTTTGCTGCCCTACCAGTTGTCTAAGTTTCCATGAAGGATTGGGAAGATAATTGTTCAATGTCTATGGTAAACCAAAAAGAAAAGGACAACACATACTTTAAATAGATTTTATGCTTCAGAGGCATGTAGAAGTAGTAGAAGTCAATTCTGGCCCTTTCCCTAAATTCCAGTTAGACATTAAAAATCTCTTTCAAGCACTTGATTTGTGTTCCTTTACAACTGTGAGATTTTCTTTCTTCATGCATAACAAAATAAGATTACTGCTTGAATAACAGAGACAACATTGGATCAATGTGTTGGGAAAGAAGCGAGAAAAAAATCTTGTGAAATGCAAAATAAAAAACTTAGTATCTTAAATATTTCTAATGATACCTGCTTCTTCTGATTATGAAACACAGTTTAAGATCAGCTGGCAACAAAGCACCACATAAATGTTCATTCATGTTTGCTTTCCAAAGTGAGAAGAATTGGAAGAAAAAGGTAAAACCTCATGGGTTGAGATAAGGGTGATTTAATAGAACAACAAAAGCAGAAAAGGAACAGCCATAACAACAATAAAGCAATGTATAAAGTGAGCCATGCCCAGTGTAACTGCACACTACCAGGAATCTGACACTCAGACCCAACTAAAAAAAAACACAGTTCCCATGCACTACTGTGCCTCAGCCAGTATGGTATGAAATAGACTGGCTAAAGACCCTTTAGGTGTCTGGTAAAAATTAACACTATCACAGATAAACCTAGGAAACTGATTATGAAAAAACTGTACTTTGTCCCCTAGTTGTATCTTGATACAAAACTATTTGTCCTGGTTTTGCCCATCCAGGAGAAAAACGAACAAACACAACTCCCTCTCTGAGAGGAAGGGGGAGGGGATCAGAGAGAAGGGAAAAGAGCCTGCATAGGTTTAAGAAAAGTTTGATAGAATAAAGTTCAAAACAAGTTAAGAAGGAACAGCTATAACAATAAATGAGGGAATATACAAAAGGGACTTGTGTGTGATCCAATTGCTCACCATGCAGGACCCAGCCCAACTGACTGCTCTGGACTGTCAGCCGAAAACCACAACCCCCATAGAGAGTGTCTCGTGGCCAGCTCTCCACCTATATATGGACATGATGTCAAGATGGTATTGAATACCTGCTGACCAGCCTGGGTCAGTTACCCAGGCTGTACCACTTCCTGGTTCCTCATAGGAATTAACTCTATCCTAGCTCAAACCAGGACACTATACAATAAAACCATGTAGTGGATTTTAGACACACTAAAAAATCCACTGAACTATTTTAGGAATGTCTGAGAATTTGAATTCAAAGCGAGGCCTGAGACAGCCTGCACAGCCAGTTGCATTCTAACACCTTCAACTCAAAGGTACTTTGACCTAACCACGGTTTGTGTTAGGAAGGTGTAAGTAAAGAAAGTACTGCTTAGTTCTTACTTAGAGAATGGTGCACTCCTCAACTCAGGCTTCTTTTCACTCCCTCTCAGCCCATTGATGTAGGTAAACACAAAAGAGATCACATAGAACTACAAATTCTGAAGTGTATGAAGCTTCCTTTCACTGCACAGCTACGTTATGGCTATGATTTTTTCACATTTTTCTAAGCATTTTATAGTAGTGTGTCATGGTTTAGGCCCATCAGGGAACAAAAGACCACGATTAGCCTCAAGTACCAAAGACTTTTGCTAAAGGGCAGGGAGGGCTTAATTACCGCTTACGGTGCAGGACAAAACAGACCAGGCTACTTGGCTTGGGGAAGAAAAAAACCAGAAAACAATTTAATACCAACTAAAACATAAAACCCAAAAAACAGAACCAAAACAAACCAACACAGAATGGTACAGAGATGAAGAGTCCGACCAGCCCTTTAAGACCACCTGCTCCCCACCC
>WBNH01004737.1:1151-31094 GCA_013401255.1 Urocolius indicus | reverse complement strand
TTCCTCCTTCTCCGACTGTGGGGTCCGCATGGTCACCTCCATCTTGTACCACCCTTACACCTCCTGCCTGGCACCTCAAATTCCCGTCCCTAAATAGTGATCGCAGAGGCACCAGATTGGCCCAGCCGGGCCGGGGGGTGGGTCTGAACCCAGGAGTCGGGGGAGAGTCTAAAAAACTTTTACCGGGTCTTCACTGCAACCCGCTCCCCCTGTTACTAAGCAAAAGCAACTCCTTGCTAAACCATGACATAGTGTGCTTGAGCTATGCCAAGAGTAAGAACAGAACCTGGGACCTTTTTAAAATTAAAACTTTTGTTATCCTTTTTAAAGATTGCTATAGTCCCCTAATATCTCAGCATATTTCCAGTTGATTGCCAGATCTACCAACATTTTACCTCAAAATGATCTGATTCAGTTGCATCACTGGCTAATTAATGTTATAGGAAACCTGGTTAAACTCTACATTTGTTATCTAGTGTGGCCAGGAACATTAACTATAACTTGACTTAACCTTTATTATTGCTTTAGATACTTTAGCAATAATAGTGACTATCTTAATTGACTTTTATTTATTTTCCTGTCAATCCAAATGGTTTTGAAATAGTTCCTTTTCTGTCTTTTGCCTTTGCGAAGGTAAAAGTTCTAGAAAGGTTTTGTTTTTAAGGTACACTGAACAAAATATAGTATTGTTAATGAGTGGGAAAGCCCAACATGTGTAAGTAGTTTCTGTACAAATAACTTCCAAAGACTCACTGAGATAATGAAATTTTACTCACTGTGCATGAAGTTGAAAACCAATATTCTATTCTCTGTAACAACATGTTCTGTGTAAAGGCTTTGTGTTTGTCTGTCATGAATAATGCAGTCAGTTGCAACTGTCTTTAGGTTCCACCAAACTTTCATTTATTCAGCTATGAATTCAGTCAAGATTCAAAGCTCTTTCGTACATATCACCTTTGAAATTTTCATGGGTAAGAACTATCAGTTTATTAAGTTAGAAAAGTTTCCTTGATGAAAAGCTTTACCTTTGCCAGTGGAATATGAATGATTTTTCTTCTATTTCTATTATGAAAAAAACAAACAACAAACAAACAAAAAAAACCCCAACCACAGAAAAATGAAAGAGAAGTATGCCCAAAGAGATGCAGGGAAGCTGCGGTTTATATACTATGTGAAACAATCTAGTGAGTATAAAGGCTGAAAGCATATGTTTTAGGATGCAATCAAGAGACAATGAAGTCAAAATGAACGGTTTGCAAAATTTCTTGAGTGTCAATCAAATATTTAGAGAAAGTTTATTCTGCAAATCATTACTTTGACACATATTGATTCACCACTTACTGTACATTCTTTCAGAGCCCATTATTTATGCACCATTTTAGTACTCTTTCACTGTTGGTAAAGTATAATTTAGGTTTGCTTTGTAGTTAAAAGGAGTAATTTAAGAAGTATAGGGCACAGCTACAATGACTGAAGCTAATGATGGGAAATTTACCATTTGGTAATGGAAACTGATTATGATTTTCATAAATTGATCTGGATTTTACTGTAATTACAGTTAAATCTATTGAAATGAAGCTTTCTTATACTGAAGAAAAAAATTAAAAAAAACCCAGGATTATAGGAGTCTCAAATATAAAAACATGGAATGGACACAGAAAATAAGGCAGTTTATGTTCGCTTACTCAGGTTCCTAATCAAACTTAGTAGAAATATTCAGGTACACTATGCTTTGAAGTAAGTGACCTATCATGACTCAAAGCCCTGAAATATCGTTTGCCCTAGCTTCTTCCAGTGTTAACTAACCTAAAGTTCTACAGTCTCTGGATCTTTCTCTGCCAAAGACTTTCTAAGACCTTATCTTGCTAAGAAACCTAATGGAGAACTTTCTTGTTCCGACAAAGCATCTTTGTTCCTTCACCTTTTCAGGTCAGTTCCTCTTTCTCCAGCTTTATCTAGGTATTTCTTTCTCTCTCAATTAAAGACACAACTCACCTCAAGGTTCCTCACCTCTAATTCTTCTGCAACAGTCCTGCTACTCCAGGAATTAAATTCCAGCCATTTTCCACCTTCATCTAGCTGATGGCATTGTACTCTTGTCAAATAAAGGTTTTCTTCTTGTCCACCTTTCTCTTCAGAGGCATATCATTGACTTCTGTTTCTAACAGGGAATGAAAGTAGATTAATAAATATCCTAAATGGTTTCTAAAGGAAGATAAAAGGCAAAAAAAAAACCCCAAAAAACACCTAAAAAAACCCCACCCCTACATGTATGATAGCCTAAAATTTTCAGCAGAAATAAAAACATTGTGTGAGAACAAAATACTCTGGTTGTGAAATGACATTTTGGCCCATTTCTTTCTTATTACACGTGTTCTCTGGTATCAATAAATATTTATTAAGTATTAAACAACTAGTTAACAGAGTTATTAGTCCAAATGTAATGACTGGTTTTTAAAATCACAACCCAGATACATGATCTCTTTTAGTTTCTTTAGTTTCCAAATGTCTGCTCTCATTCTTGAACTGATACTATCCCTTTATGGATGCATTCTGTTGGTAAAGTTTATATTAATATTTTAACCAGATTTGCAAATCTTTAACTTCAGTTGGTTATATTGCCATTTATTTTCTCTGGTCAATTTTGAGAATATAGGTTTTAACACTTCCTTTTATTTCTTTAATTTTCTGAAATACTAATTTATTTCTACTAGATTTTAATACAGGTTGATTTTCTGTTTCTACTTATATGTTAAACTAATTCAGCTTTAAAATAGCTTAAAAAGCCTATAAAATGTTCATTTTAAGAGTCCTAAAAAAAATAGTTCTGTATTTCCAAGCTTAGTAAAAGGGTTTTCTAAACCACTGCCAGATGCCTAACATGTTTTTCACTTATAAACATTCTGAACTCATTTATATAACTTATATTACTACTGACTTATAAGGTCATTCAGTTCCACATTTGTTCATAAAATATTACACTACTCATGTAGCAATAATATCAGTATGCTAGTATATTAGCATTTTATATGTGTATATAAACTGCAAATCAAAACCATCACAAAATACTTTTCTACCCTACTAAGCATGTAAGAATAAATACGTTTTATTCTTTGAGAGGAAAAGTCGGGTTGTTGTAAGCAGACTGTTTGGAAAGAGGGAGGGTTCTGAATGGAGAAGGCATGAAAAGAGAGACAAAATAATCATTTAAAAGAGTTCACAAATCTACACTCAATTCTTAACTAAAAAAAAAAAAAGATAAAAAGGACAGTTGCTATATATTAAAGACCTGTTTTCTATTCAACCACTCTGTTACCCATAGCCAGGATTAGATATCCTTTTAATATGATCAATTACAAACCCATTAGTTATTTGAAATAGAAGAATAATCCATTGAAATATTTACTAGTAAGAGCAGTTTGCTCATTCAAATGTTTAGAACCAGATTGTAAGAAGCATTTCAGAAAAAAACCATGAAGAGATACCATTTTACTGTCTAGAGTGTGGAGGTTGTACAAATGGTTTTCTCTGAAAAAAAAAGGAGGTATTATGCCTTAACTTCACTTAGGAAAATGTTCAATTTCCTTGGAATTTTTCTGGACATGATAAGATACAATTATATACTTCACATTGCTCTCACTGTGCTGAACTACATTTTTTACTGCCTTCTTTTGCTAAGCTGTCATAGTGCACCCTGGGAATCATTCTGTCAGATCTTGTCATGGTTCATGTAGGGTAAGACTAGTTTGTGAAGACAAATGAAACTCCATCTAAACTACAAGTTTTCAGGTTTGGGACATTGTTTTTTAAAATATATTTAGATATATTTAGATATATATATAAACATTTTGATATCTTAAAGTTTAAAATCTGACTTTAAAGATTTGAACTTGAAATGAAAGATTCTTTAGACATCATCTCAGTTAAAAATTAATTCCTCACCTACAAAGCAGTGAGAGAATTGCCTTTCTTTCCAATAGTGACATCATCTCCAAATAGAATAGAGTTGAGTCTTTTTAGTGATTTTATTATATTTCATATATACTGTTTTCTGGCAAGATATTTCAACTTATACTGAAAGAAGAGGATGATAGTTTAATACCAGGGTTTTAGAATAGGTAGGGGAAGCATAGATACTTAATCAGACTGCAAACAAAATGTGTTATTACTTTGCTATATTTATAGGTATTAATTAAAATGGTATATGAAAAATGAAAGTCTTCAAATATAGAAAAATAATGAGAAAGAGTAATTGTCGTAAATTTGATTATAAGGCTCTAAATTAGCCTCTTGTGTCTGCCTGGAGTATACTGGTAAGCCATTCCTAAAACAGGGCCACAGACCAGGAGATAAGGAATAAAGGCTTTTACTACCATCCAGAATCCTTCAGACGTTTTGATGGAAACTCTTCTTTCACTGGGGAGAATTAGAACCTGTTCACAGATCATTGTATGAATTTGAGTATTTTTTTCATAATAACTCTTCAGTAAGTATAAGCTTCTCTCTTCCCCTTCTTTCCCAGTTGCTCTTATCATTTTTTTTTATCTTTAACTATATTGTGAAGTAACATCTACTGTTACCAGAACTCAACTTTCCATAAATAGTAAAGCTTTCCTGTGATTTCTGGAGAGTTCAGATATTCGCATAGACCATAAAATTTCATTTCAATTCTGTAGCTTAGCACTGAATGATGGAATGAAAGTGTCTAATTCAACTTTGCTTTGTGTTTACATCTGAAGTTCTACTGCAAAAAAAAAAAAAATCCCTATCCTGGAAGTGGGTGCTTGAATGTTCAGAGTCAAGGAGTTGTCAGGAGCAGCCATATATATGATGCTAACCATATTGCAGTTGTTGTGTGCTGTTAACAAGAGAAATTGTAGTGACAACTTAGTTCAGTGTACCCATGGAACAGATGTTTAATTATTACTATTTTTTCTGTTTTTTATTCATGCATCTCAGAGTACTGTAAGCTGTTGAGAAAGTTAAATATAAAGCATGTAGTTATGTTTCTGGATGAGGAATGCACATGAGGAATACGATGTCACATTATCTTTGAGTTGATTTGGCCACTATTCATGTACAATGTTAAACACTGAGAAAAGATTTTACTAAATCTCTCAGGGTTATTATTTTCAGCTAATATGTGGCTGAGCAAATTAAAAATTGCCTGAGGTAAAACACAGGTCTGCTGTTGAATGAAAAAAATCAGACTTTCATTTTTTGTTTAAGCACTGATACATCAGAAGTAAAGGAAACTTTAGCCTGTCTTTTGCTATTAGTGCTAGCTGATGAAATACTGATATGAAGTCTGCTGCAGAATATGTTTTAAAGATCTTTATGTTACCTTTATAAACCATCACAGCTTCAGACTATTTGTGGAGGAGCACATGCAGAAACACATAGTATATGCATAAAATGACAAGTTGCTTATGTCTCTCTTTTGAAAATAGGAAGCCTGTAATGCACCAAGACACAAAGTACTTAAGTCTTGGACAAGTTTTTAATAGCACAGATCATGAATGAGGAATAACCTGAACAATAGGTCAACTTGGCTGGAATTAAGAACCTATGATTCAGCTATATGGGGGATCATAGTTTCTCTGTGGACTATGCAGAGACTTGGCTACATAAGAACCAATGATGGGTAAATTTTACTGACAGAAGCTTCTAACACAGTTTACCTTGTATTTTTCATGTATTTCATCATATTAAACATGTATTTTCCTGATTTAGGTAACTGAGTCAGTCACAGAAAGGGAGACATGAGCACAAATGTAGCTTGGAGAGTCATGGACTGTTATCTGCAGAGATAAGTACACATTAAGAGCAAAGCTAATTCAGTAAAAGATATGGACACTATTTCATGAAATTGACAAAAATATGTTTAAATTATAAATATGAAGAAAGTGAAGTACACTGTCAGGAACATTACAGGATAACCTTCCAATAAGAATTGCACAGGGCAAACAGCTTCAATAATTTTAAGGTAAAAAAATGATAAATCTATGAACAAGTTGCAAATGATGACAAGACTGCAAGAAAATGACCACAAAATTCTAGTTGTATGTATTAAAGAGAATAATCTTACCCTTAACACCAGGAGTTGGATTTCTGACTCTTAGTTTAGGGCTATTTCAGTTGGTGTCAAGTCTATTGCTGTTAAATTATGCTGTAAAAGAACATGTTGGCTTATTGGCTTCTTGTGGATGATTGTTTTGTTTGTTGTTTGTTTGTTTGTTTTTCCAATTACAAAAATATAAATAAAATTGATTCAAAGAAAAATAAAGACATTTAAAAAGAAAGGAAATAGTGCTGATCAGGACTTCTAATAAGGAGCTGGAAAAGTTAAAAACTAATATAATGAAAATTGTGAAAAACTGAAACCCCTTAGTCTCAGCATACACTCAAAAAATTTCAATAAATTTAAGCAGAAACAGATTGAGATATTTGGATTTCTGTTAGGAACGCTGTACATTGGTATGCCTGCAAGCTGTTTTGAATTGCTGACAGGATTATCAACACTTATCTTCCAGTTTATAATCAAAGAACTAAATGGATATATTACATTAACCTAAAAGAGAGTACATTGATTGTGGAGATTTAGGAAAGTTACAAGCTGTTGAAAATATTAGAAAAATCAAAGCTTTTGCTGTTAGATCAGGATTGTGGTGAGATATGGCAACTCAACAGCTACACCATTACTTTATAATGTAAAGTAGAGTTAAATAGATCCTATTTTGCACTTTTGTACTAAAAGAAGGCTGTATATCCTTCTTATTTCTAACTATATGCTAAGAATATAGAATATCTTAAAGATCTGGAGCTGATAAACTAACATTACGTCTATTGAGAACATATTCAAGAATAAAATCTACATGATGGTCATGTTACATGATTTTATAAAATAGTTACATGACTTTCTTTCTGAAATAATTTGTTTGCAGTCTGGCTTGGGCTTTATGGCTGAGTTGTGTGATCTTTTTCACCAAAATACTGTTATTTTTCAATTATATAAAATTAAGAGTTCAGGTGGTTCACTGTCAGGGTGAAATAATGAATTATTAAGTGATTCTTTTCTGCATGAAATATTTAGACTGAGTTCAACAGGTACTGCATAGAACATCTGATGCTGGAACTATTTGCTAATGGTTTCTTTCTCTCTGAATTATACATGAAGTCATATGCTCAAAGTAAAAACATGAAACAAAGAAAAAACTGTCTTTTCTCTCACCAGTAACACTATAGGCCCAGTGCTATACTGGACCCAGTGCTTTGTATTTCCACTATGCAAGGCAAAACAATTTTCTAGGATTGCAGAGAACAGTATGTATTTCCCACACAATGTTCAAGTCCTGTGAAATGTGTTGTTCCCGAATAACTCAACCCAGAAGAAATAAAAACAAGCTGTAGAAAGAAAGAAAGAAAACACAGTATAGAGAAAGCCAGGAATTTTGCTGTTTTTAAGGACATTCACTGAAATAGGAAAATTTTGATTACATGGAACTTTCTTGGAAGCATCTGGGAAGAAAGAAGAGTTGTTACTTGAAAAAGCTAACAGCCATATGGATGAGTCAGAATAAGTGGACATCCAGCAATCAGAAATGTAGTGTTTAGTTTTTCTCTTTTTTTAAATCTTAAGCTTCAGATAAGGAAGATTAACTGTAGTGAACATATTCTATACAGATATTCAGGAGAAAGGTTTAATATGGCAGGTACACATCAGAAGTAAACCTGTGAGAAATAAGAAATGCTTATTTTAAGCCCAGCCATCTGAGCTTTTTACAAATGCCACATGTCTTGAAGTGACATAATAACAAACAATCCTGTCAAATGACTTGGTAGGTGCTCTGGGATACCATCAACTTTTTTTTCATTTTGAAATAGAAAATTCAAAACAATTGGATTGTGAGCATTTTTAATTATAACTTGTATCATTAAAAAAAAAAAAAGATCTGGTTTGTTTCGAGTTTAGTCGGGGGAATAACATGAAACACCACTTGGAATAATATTCCATTACTTATGATTCGTACACTCTGTTCTTTATGTCTAAGGAGATCATTATTGTTTTAACACAACAGTTTACAAACATGTGGTGTACATATAAATCCACCATGTTTGAAATATATTTTCATAAAGCCAGATCTGGGTTTATGCAAATGAACTGCTGAGGAAAAGAATGCTTACAGTTTTCTTTGTGTAAGAATCCTTACTGTGATAGTTCTGTCCATTAGGAACAACAATATATTGTAACATTCAGATAGGAAAAGACTAACTCCCTGGCTATGTTCTCTGAATGTACTGCTGTGTATATGCTTGTTGTTTCAATACAGATGTTATTCAGACCAAATCACCTCCGTTGGCTTGTTTCATTAACATATGTGTATTAAAGCCTTCACCATTGCTTCTGTCCAGTGTAAGAGTATAAGATCTGAATTATAGCAGATTATATCTTTCTAGAAACCATGTTATGCTCCATCCTGTATGGTTCTAAATAACAGAGATATGTTAGAAGCTATCGACAAGATATTCTCGTGGGACTGCAAGTATGTGACTTTTGTCTCTTAATTTTAACTAACTGGGCCATGATTTTGTTAAATAAGCCTCTCCTGACTGAAGACCACTTCTCTGTGCTGGGAATAGGTGAAGTTTTGTTGGTTCTTTTGGCCTTCCAAAACGTGGAAGTCTAATGATCTCAGGAAATGAGAAATAGATTGTGTAGATGAGATAGGGGCTTTTGCTACCACTAAAGCATAATCTCTATAGGCACATAGATTTAATTCTTCATGATAAAACTGTTATAGAAGTGTTGGAGTACATAGTTATAGCAGGAAATCCTAAATTGACCCTTATTGTCATAGATCACACATCTTGACTTTGACCAATTGCATCTTGGGAAAGAAAATGTATTTGCCATTGCACCTTGGGTGCATTCTAAAGATTGAAGATAGTATTAAAATGTATCCAAAATCATTGAAAGTCAAATAGGTGTGTTTGCATGATTTTGGCTTACCTGAAAGCACATTTGAAATTATAGGCAAGTTTTTTTCATAGGACATTGTTAGGTTTTCTAAGGAATATCTATCAGAAAGCTCAAGGAAGATAAAGTGTTGTCAAATATGGCATATGTGCATGCATCTTAGCTAAGCAGGAGTCTGTGAGGTAGTAACTTAATGCTTGGAACTGTTTACATTTCATTAATATTGTTCCTGGTTTATACTCTGCTTTACATAGGATATAGATTTTCTTCATTTGTATATCATTTTGCCCATTACCATTTTTTGAAATATTTCTGTCTTCATGAGTCTTGACCTTTGAGAAACTAAAAAATTTAATGATTAAATTGAGATGATCTTTTGATACTTTCATAAACCTTCTTCCACAAATATGTCTATGTTACTCCATGCAAGAAATACAACAGCAATTGGGACTGCCTGCAAAAAAAAAACACCAAAAAAAACCCCAAAAACAAACAAAAAAAGCATCTGATTAAACTAATAAGTGTCATGAGGAAACAAAAAACAAAATTTGTTACAAATTTTCATGGTTTTGTGCTTTTTGAATATAATTGGAGACACCAGCTGAAAAAAGTTAAACAGAGAGATAAGCAGCTTCTACTGCTTAAAATAGCCTTTAGTGTAATTACATGTCACCTGTAGTGCTTCGCTTTTTTTCTCTTTCACCTTCCACTGGATTCATCACACATTCTACATAATTACTTTTCAGATTAAAAGAATACATAAAGCATGATGACCACAAAATAAAAAGTAGTTGTATTTGAAGTGGATGTGTATTTCTGTTAAAAAATTATTATGGAACAGTAGCTTGTTTTGTAATATGTATTTTGCAATGGTTGGTACATACAAAGAGGCCATACAAAGAGTACAAATGGCAATTCTGCCTTATCATGATGCTTCAAACTATAAGAGAATGACACAATAAACTTGAGCTTTTATTATCAAGAGTTACAGAATATTTATAGGTCAAATTTCCTCTATATCTACTATGTAGAAGCAAAGCTGTGGTTAAGTGAAGTTTAATCATATTTTGAGTTTACCACTGGAGGGTCTGAATTCTCATGGTGCTTCTGTTGCCCTAGCATTCTTTTTCAATTTTGTTAGATTAAGACTTCTTTTTTATTCAAAAATTTTATTCAATTTTTCACTGCCCTCTACTCCCCGTAATTCACTTCTCTGAGGTTTATAGGAGCTCTACAGAGCTCATTGAGTCAGGGGTTTTATCACTTTATGTTATCCTGTCTCTCACAGACAGTCAACAGTCCCTTGATGTTTCCTCCTACTTGTTGCAGACTTTAGACTATGTCATTGTGGGAGATCTTTGGTTACTAAATTGGATCAAAGGCAAATATATATTTCTTTATTGCAAGGTCAACTTTATTTTTAATTCCTTTGTCTTTTTTTAAAGTTTTCCTGGCTGGATTTTGAGGGGACCTAACATGTTGTCTAAATAACAATTCCTCCCACTGGTTATGTAAACCAGACTGCAACTGGTGATGTTCTGCAAAAGATCTTAGGAAAAACTGTCTTCAATTCAGTCTTATGTTATTGCTACATAAACTGTCTTATCTGTTTTGAGTACTTGAATCTGGTTGTTTGACCAATCCAATATATAGTTAACATAGTTCTTCATTCACTAGGTAAAATCGTGGTGTGAGAACACATCCTCCAGATGTTCATCTGTCTTGCTGCCTGCTGTGAATATTTCTGTTACTTGACTGAGCAGGTGCTAGTTATATTTTCAGAGCCTAAGTCAGCACAGAGTGAAACAAACAGAAAACATAATATCAAGTACTATGTGAACTGAATGGCTGGATGCCCGTGGGAGACTTGTTACTTCCAGAAATATATCAGAACAAATGTAAAGTTTTGAAAACTCTAATACTGCAGAAAGTCAATAAACAAATACAAGAAAATATCAAATCATGATTTCAGAAAAAATGTCTATAAGGTTTATATTGAAAAGAATCCAGCAAAAGACCAAGAAGATGATTAAAGGACTGGAGCATCTTTCCTATAGGCAAAAGCTGGGAGGGCTGGGACTGCTTAGCTTAAAGAAGAGAAGGTCCAAGAAGAATCTTATCAATGTTTTCAAATATCTGCAGAGAGGTTGCAAAGAAGACACAGAATCTTTTCAGTGGTGTTTAGTGATAGGATAAGAGGCAATTGGCACAAACAAAAACCTGGAGATTCCATCTGAACACCAGTTGTCCAGAGAAGCTGTGGATGCCCCATCCCTGGAAGTGTTCAAGTTCAGGTTGGATGGGGCTTTGAGCAACCTGGTCTAGTGGAAGGTGTTACTGTCCATGGAAGGTAGTTGGAATTAGATGATCTTCAATGCTCCTTCCAACCCAAATCATTGTAAGATTCTATGATCAAGAAAGCCTTTTTTACTGTGAGGGTGACTGAACACTGGCACAGATTTCCCAGAGAAGTTGTGGAAGCACCTTCCTTGAAGATATTAAAAATCTGTCTGGATGCGTTCCTGGACAAGTGGTGAGTCATGATTTTGCCCAGCTATCAAAGAAGCACCACGACAGTCTCTCGCTTGGTGCCCTCCATTCATACCCACTCTTGTTAGGATGGCAGAGGGAGTGAAAAGATAAGCAAGATTGTTGTGAACTGAGGACAAGGGCAGGGAAGGTTCGCTGCCAATTATGGTTCCAGGCAAAACAGACTCTAGTACTCGACTTAGAGAGGAAAGTAGGAAAGTTTATTCTACTAACAGGCTCTGGCCCCAATGGCCATCATGTCAAACCATGACATGATGCTAGGTGGTACTACTTGAGCAGGGGAGTATGACCTCCACCGATCTCTTACATCCTCAACCATTCTGTCATTGTTTCATTCTGCTCCTAATTTTTTTTTTTCATGAATCATTCAGTCAGTATCAATATGCATAAATTGTCCAAATATCAGAACTTTTATTCTGCTTTTTATCTGTGACTCATAACAGACAGATGACAAGTATTAAATGATCTAGATCACAATTACTTTTAGATTTTTTCAAATATTCTGATAAAGAGCTGATAAAATACCCCAAGATAGAAACTGAGAAACTTACAAAGTGTTATGCAGCAGTTTTGTTAGGACTTGGTACACGTTCTAACCCTCTGCCTGAGCTGTAGCCACAAAGAGATGATCTATTATGATTGTTTTTCCTTTCAAACTAGCAGCATAAGAGACTGATATCTCCTCCTGCTTTTTTTCTTTCTTGAGTCTGGTGAAGTTTAAAAGGTACAGAACAGTACAAATGTTGCTATTTTATCAGCAGGGATATTTTTAAACTATTAATTTCTTAGGTCATCTTTTATAGTGTCAACATGCTAGAGGAAGACTGCAACATTCTTCATTGTCCTTTTCCCTGTATGGCAGATAAGGGAGATATAAATAGAATTTCTGAATTGTTTTCACAGCAGCTTTAGACTTTATCTCCAAATGATCTTCTGTTATTTATTTTTCATTTTCTTCCCCACCATTATCTAAAAGGGAACCCCCAGACTTCTTTCATCTCCTTATACACCTTATAGGAGATGGAGTATTTTTATTTCAGGCAAATCAAACTTTTCTGTTGTTACACAAAATCAGACAAATGCATTAACCTCCCAAAATTTGTTGGCAATAGCACTTTTCTTAGTTAATTGTCCATTTTCCATATCAGTACTAGTAACTATATGGTCTATAATATGTTTGAAGTCAGGGCACTTGTAGAAGACAACAGTGTCATGGGATGCTTCTAATACAAAGGCTGCAGCAACCAATGTCTCACATTTCCCCTTTGTACCTAACTGACTGGTAGTCTTTAGAACAGGCAAAGGCAACCTCTAAAAATGAGGCAGAAGTGATTGATGCCTATGTAACTGCTGCTGAAGTTTAAGAGCTTCTCCTCAATAAACATTTTACTTTTTTATCTTTCTGTATTTTTAGGAAAGATATTCTCTTCAGATGGAATGACACATAAATGTTTCTCTCTCACATAACTGCACTCATGTTTCTTCATTATTTGCAATGAACAAAATCATAGACAGCTGTAGAGTCTTTCAGAATTTACTGTGCCTCTTGATTTTTTTTTTTTTTTTTTTTGCAAGGTCCTTTATACGTGCTTCTAACAGGGAAGAAAAAAGTACTACCAGTAACTGCAGCCTTTTATCTAAGAGACTTCATGGAACTTCTGGAAAACCTTGGTTCTCTCCAGGGTCAGCTTTGACTGCTTCTGGCAAAGTGACTATAGCACAGTGTAGTGTCATTTTAACTCCACTGTGCAGAAGGTGGGAATAAAATTAACATGTAGGTTATAAAAGTAAGGCTATTCATGTTTTCCCTTTCCTTAGTTACTGGCCTTGTTCCTGAACTACAAGACGAAACAATAAATTGAAGTATAATTTCATTGCTAGAAGAGATGCATGGTGCTATCACAGTCCAAGTTTTTACAGTGTGACAGCAAAAAAGTATTTCATATAAGTATAGAGAGGTCAGTGTTTCTTGAAAAGGTGATGTGATGAAACTACAAACATCTAACTTTTCATAAACAGAAGGTGAGATACGATCTAGGTTAAAATTTCTGCATCACTGTCTGCAGCATGCCTTTGTGGTGTTGGAAAACAAATACATGGTGGAGTCATTTGTATTCCAAGTAGGAAAAAAAGTTCATAACACAAGGTCCATGAAAGAAACAATTGTCTTCAGTGTTGCCAGAATCTGCCATATTTATTACATGAGGCAAGATAGATGAAGTTATCCTGTTGGCTATATAAGATATAGATCTCCAGGTTTAAATGTTTGTCCTCAATCATAGATACTGTCATATTACAACAGGATAACTTGGTAGTGCTGCAGCTCTGGACAGTAACAGTTCTATGATTAACAGATAAATTACCACAAGATTGCCAGAACCAGAATGAAAGTAGAGAGTTACAAAAAAATTCAGGTGTAATAAATACACTTGCATCTTAAGGCACCTTTTCCAAATCATATACTGGATTCAGAGATAACTAATACAACTCCTGCTGTAAAATGGTAATACTGTAGTAAGAAACATCATTCATTAAAATCAGAGCTTAACACCTTAATTTTTCATTCTGTTACCATTCTAATATTTATTAAGCTCAGTGTGAAATTTCAATGTCAAGCCTCATCCTACATTATATCACTTCTTTATATATGAATTTGGAAAAGATTTTGGCATATTTTCTAACTTGACGATTTCATTAAGCAGTGTTCTGTGTTCACTGTCCTAAAAGCCACATACTATTCTCACTCCAGGAGACACCTTGCTCAATTCACCACTAGCAAGCGAGTACTGCTGTGTAAAGATTATTTCATATTGTCTCACTCAAAAGTTTTTCTTTAAAAACTTCTAATTTGTTTATTCTTTTTTGACTAAGTAACAGATTTTGCCTCTATTGCCACTCAGACTGAGGGTGGGATTTATCTATTAAATTACATCTGTTTAATTTCACACTGTACAGTGTGAAAATCTAGTTGATTCCTTTCATAGTAAGCGGAATAGGTGTTTATAGGGAATAATTCAAATCGACTCTTTTAGATTGTTTTATAATGAAATGAAGTGTCTTTGGTCAATATCATTGACCCTAAAAAGAATATAGATATCTAGCTGGTATTAAGGTGTTGGAACTTAGGCAAGATGGGTTCTGTCGCTATTTCAAATATAGTAAATGCTTACATCCATACTTACACACATGTATCTTCTAAAATAAAAAAAAATCTTCCAGTTGACAAATTGGAAAACAAGCTTTTGATTGTATATACAATTGAACACCAAGTGTAACTAATCTTTTCCATTAATTATTATATTGCATATTGTATCTACGACCTGATCTAGATGAATCTGCTCCTGCAGAGGGGTTGGACTAGATGATCTCTAAAGGTCCCTTCCAACCCCTACTATTCTATGATTCTATGATTCAAGTAATCATCAGTTATTTCTGTTTTTCCTTGTATCTGGTATGAAATAGTCTTGAAGCTAGAGAATGAAAGAATGTTTTCTTTAAGGCATTCTCTTAAATCCAACATGATTTCGTTCAAGAAATATGAAACATAATCAAAATATATCTGTGGTTATTGAACTTTACAAGATATTGAAATTTAAAAATTTACTGAAAGTAAAATTATGCCCAAACAGCAGAAGACAATGAGATGTTTCTGGGTTTTTTTATGCAATTTTGGACTGGACATGAAAGGCTACTCTGTAGAACTTCTAGTTTTTTTTTCTAGGTTGTTCTTTATTTGAAAATATTCTGACCAGAATGTGTTCTATTTCAATGATAATATTACTTCTGGTTTATTACATGCATCCTGTGTCTTTCGCCTGCTACAATGTTTCAAATAAATATTTCATTTTATATTGTATTCAGCATTGTACTTTGCACATACTAGAAACCCACAGTGAAATTATTGTTGTATAAATACTCATATTCAGCATAACATGATGCAATGTTTTGCTCTTAGGTATTCAGTAATATGAAAATAATAAAAAGTCCAAAACTGTTTCTGTAAAAGGTGTAAATGAAAAAAGTTAATCTCTGCTATAGCTTCAGAAGAGTGTCAAGTCTAGATCTTTCATTGTTTTAGAGATTTCAGTTTCTAGCTTCTCTGTGTACAACCTAACCTGTCTGTTTAAAAGCTTGGACAATTAGAATTTTTGTTGCAAAGAAGCAAGATGATTGATTCAACAACCTCATCATTAAATACATATATACACATACATACTTATAAAAATTCTCAGCACTTTTTTCATATCTATATCACGTTACAAGTATCAGAGTTTACTAAGATTTAACCTTTTTTTTAACATATTAAAAAACTTTATTGACTGCCGTCTTTATATAAGATTGATAATGATTTCTCTTAGGCAAGATTTCTGTACAGGGAACTCCTTGAGAGTGAATCTTAATGATAGTGCTGTGACACTTCTGTTTCATCTCAGTTTTCAAGGGCACTCTGAGAAGCCAACAAGAAAATTTACCTGCTATTCATCCATCTATAATTTCCTAAGCTGTTAATCATAGCTGAAGCAGGAAGGGTTTAGAAACAAGACTACAACTTTGGTTTTCATAGGATCACAGAATGATAGGTGTTGGAAGGGACCTCTAGAGACTGTCCAGTCCAATCTCAAACAGGTCACTTGGGAATGTGTTCAGGTGAGTTTTTAAAACTTTCAAAGAAGGAGACTCCACACACTCCCTGAGCAGCCTGTGCCAGGGCTCTCTCACCCTTACAGGAGAGAAATTTTTCCTCATGTTCAGACAGATTTCACTGTGTTCCAGCTTGTGCCCATTACCCTTTGTCCCCTCACTGAGCACTACAGAAAAAGGACTCACCCCATCCTCTTGACATCTACCCTTTAGATACTTAAAAGTGTTAAAGAGATCTCTCCTCAATGTTCTCTTTTCTGGGCTAAATAGCCCTAAGTCTCACAACCTTTCCTCAAAAGAGAGATGTTCCAGTTCCCTCATCATCTTAGTAGCCCTCTGCTAGACTCTCTTTAGAAATTCTCTATTACTTTTGAGCTGAGGAGCCCAAAATTAGACACAGTACTCCTAATGTGGCCTTACTAAGGCAGAGTAGAGGAGGAGGAGGAGAACCTCCCTTAACCTGCTGGCAACACTCTTCTTGATGCATCCCAGAGGGACATTGACTTTCTTGGACTTGAGGGAACATTGCTGACTCGTGTTTAGTTTACTGTCCATCAGGACTCCCAAGTCTCTCTTTGCAGAGCTGCTCTCCAGCAGATCAGTCCCCAGCCTGTACTAGTGCATGAGGTTTTTCCTCCTCAAGTGAAGGACTCTGCACTTGCCCTTGCGTAACCTTGTGAGGTTCCTGTCTGCCCAACTCTCAAGCTGGTCGAGATCCCACTGAATGGCAGCACAGCCTTCTGGTGAATCAGTCAGTCCTCCCAGTTTGGTGTCATCAGGGAACTTGCTGAGGGTACACTTTATCCCCTCATCCAGATCATTGATGAAGATATTAAACGAGATTGGCCCCAGAACTGAACCCTGTGGAACTCCACTGGTCACAGGCCTCCAACTTGATTCTGTGCCAGTTCTTGATCCACCTCAGCATCTACTCATCCAAGCTACACTGTCTGAGCTTTCCTATGAGGAAGTACTGGGATGTCAAAAGCCTTGCTGAAGCCAAGGTAGACAACATCCACTGCTCTTCCCTCATCTAGCCAGACAGTTGTACTGTCAACGAAGGCTATAAAGTTGGTCAAGGAGGATTTCCTCTTTGTGAATCCTTGTTGAGTCCCCTTTATAACCACATTTTCCTTTGTGTATTTAGAGGTGGCAGCCAGGATGAGTGGTTTCGTCACCTTTACAGGGATGGAGGTGAGGCTGACCATGTTGTAGTTTCCTGGCTCCTCTTTCTTGCTCTTTTTGAAGACTGGAGTGATGTTGGCCTTCCTTCCTTCCTTCCTCAAGCACCTGATCATTCAAAAATTATGGAGAATGGTTTAGCAAGCAGTCAGCTCCCTCAGCACTCATAGGTGCATCCCATCAGGACCCTTGGATTTATGTGTATCCAACTTACCTGACAGGTCTGTAAACCCTATTCTCCTCCATCAAGGGGAGGTCTTCCAATATCCATCTCCTCCATGGACTGGGCTGCCTGAGAGCCAACCTTAACAGTAAAGACTGAAGGCATTCAGTAGCTCCACTTTCTCTGCATTCTCTTATTACCAGGGCATCACCCTTGTTCAATAATTTTTTATGCTATATTTTTGTTAGTTGTACTCATTGTTGACTCTGGGGCTTTAAGAATGTGTATCCACTGTGACTTTGTTTCCCCAGTCATTGTATGGCCTACTGCTGTCTCTCTGAAGAGAGTAAATGAAGTAGTCTGGCTGTCCGGGTTTCATGCATCCTGAGATGATGTTTTACATGACCTTCTATTACTTAGTTTCCTTTATCCTGTTCTGGAGGCATTTTCAGGTGTTTTATTTCTAACATCATTTCTTAATCCTTGTGCTCCCTAGCCACTTCTTGTCAACAGGATTGAATTTGCCTTTATCTCTCTCATGATCATTTTGAAATTAGAAGAGTATTGTACATGAACTACAGAGGGTAAACATAAGGGATACTTACTGTCTGTAAGCTGTCTTACTGCCTTACTGTCTGTAAGCTCAATTTTCCTGTTGACTGGGTGATTTACATCATTTGTGAAAAATTCTTAAAGTTGCTCCAGGTAGTGGGAAAGACTCATTTTTCTTTAGCAATGTATGACATTGTTTTTAATGGACTTCTGATCAATTTATAGAAATAGCAATAGATGTAATTCTTTCAGTTATCACCTCATTATGCTCTGCAGTGAACACCGCTGTACTGAATGCATTGTCATGTTATACATTTCCCAAGAGCCTAAATAAATTTATTTCCTGAATGTAAAAGATAATTTGGAAAAAATATATTTGAAGTTCCATCATAATTTCTAAAACTGCAGCATAGTCACAGAAGAGCAATCAGATTTCATATTTCTCTAATTACACTAAAACAATGCTTACTCATCAGAAATGTAGCTTATTGCAGAACTTTTAGATTGCTGTCATTAGGTAGAATCTTACCTATCTATGGAATTTGTTGAGTCAGAGACTATTTGTATGTTTAATTGCTCTGGAAAAATATTCTTACTTTTAGACAAAGCATCAGGGAATTATTTGTGGGCAAAAATGTCAGAAATTCTCTTTTCTTGCCTCTTTCTGGGGACTTAGAGAATTGCTAGCTCCCAACACTCACCACCTTTGAAGGAACTGCCAACTTTATGTATAGAGCTCAATTTCAGTACAAAAAGATAGTCCAAGTTAATTGACATTAAAGCAGAAAAAATAATGTGAGTGCTTGTAACAAACAACAAAAAAAAAACAGTCAGTCTCTTCCCAGGTCCTTGTGAAGATAAAATAGTTTCCACTTCCAGTGTGGAGATCATGACTGAAGAAGGTTATTAAAACGAATACCTGAATCACAATGAAATTATTGTTCTTTGTTCTCTTTGTTACTGAAATTGTGTGTATTTGATATTTTTGTCATCCTTGTCATAAAATGAACTTTGGTCTCTGAAGAGACAACAGTCCTTGAGAGGAACCCATCCTTGGGCTGATATTCAAGGACTGCTTATTAACTTCCATATGGCTAAGAAAAATTCACACTGTGAGTAAGAAATGCACAGAATGAAGGTATATCTGCTCATATACTAAGAAGGAAGCCAGAATTGTTTTATTTGCAACATCACAGTATGTCTATCCACAGTAATTTGGGAATGTTTGTCTTCCATATTGTATTTTCTTCCAGAATTACACAGAAGGCTGAAGATATCATCAGAGCAGAAGCAGGGAATCTGAAGGGGCCCAGCCCCAAGCACTGGACACCTCTTTGGGGTTGGACTGAGGTTGTGTCAGGACATGGGCTAGCTTGATGGGGCCCATGGCCAGCCATGGCAAGGCTATGGGGAGCCGGAGACCAGTACTTCCACAACATTGCTGAGGCAGAGAAATTCAGCTCTGGCAGCTGCAATGGAGTCCTGAGACCTAGACAGAGTGGGGAGACCTCTAGGAGGTCTGAGCAGGTACAAGAAGGCCATTCTTTCATGAATTGTTCTAGTCTTTTTCTTAAACCCAATTGGTTTGGATTATTTCTGTCATGAGTCTGTATCTCTCCAAACAGAGAGAGGACCTACAATTTCCTAAAAATTTCTGTGTTTTTCCAGGAAAGCAGATATTGATTCTTCCATGTCTTGAGAAAATTTTCATTTATTCCTTTCATTATTTGGAGTTTTTACAGGCTTTGATAGGTTTCACAGTACAAGGATTCTAGATTCAATATTACATGATGTAACTCCAAGAATATTTGGCAAATTTATTCTCAATTCTCTCACCATCTAGCAGCAGTAATGAGGTTCCATTGATATCAGTGGAGAGGGTGTATCATTCATGGCATTTTTCATGTTGGTCTAAAGTCTCATTGCTTGCATTTTATTGGTAATGAAGCTAGTAAAAATAATAAACGTGTCTTTGTTACAGTGAGCTGATTATATGGACAATTAAAAATGAACTTGCATCTAATAATAGTGATTACTTATGGTCAGTAAGATATCTGTTCTACTTAATTCATTATACAATTAGCAAGAGATAATCTCTACATTTCTTGCACTGATTCAGGTAATACTTAGTGGCAACAGCTAAACTACTGTCTAGATTATTGCCTGAGTCACAACTTAATATGTGCTACAGAGGAAATCAGAGACAAACCAGCACTGCAAGGTCTGATATCTCAAATGTTGTTTCTCATGTTGTTGAATGCAGTACTTCATTATTTCCTAGTGAAAACAGTTTTGTAGTCATAACTAACCAATAAATAATAAAAAATCCTGGAAAACATACAGTATATTTTAAAAACTTCAATTTTTTTTTTAATTTTCACACCCTTTCTGAAATCTTTACATTCTTCTTAATGACGCCTGTGCTTGCAATGTATTTTGTTGGCTCTTTATTTATTTTAAGGGAGTTAAATCCTTTTGCACTGTATTAGGTACTAAGATATTGTGCACTTGAAAGCTTATTCAAAACAGAAACGTTATAAATATGCATAAATAGCCTGCGCTACAGTGTAATGTAAAGTATACAAAGTACATTAAGTAGATGAGGACATAGAAACATGAAACAATTTTAAAACTAGGCAGTGGGTTTACTAAGCTGGTAACACACATCTAAATTAATTGTAGCTCTATAAGCTCTTTGTTACATGTGTGCGTATACTCCAAATATAAAACCCACACCCATAAAGTATACTTGTAACAATGTTATACATTTATGAAATATCTGTGTATTGCTTATTAGATCTACTAATAAAGGCTGATATGTTTCATGATAATAACTCTCACTCCCATTAACATGGTGTTTTTTCCTTTCAAGATCTAGATTGCATGCTTAATTAATCTTTATAATAGCTATGATAAAAATTACAAGGTTTTTAAATCAATACATTAATCATAATATCTTTGGTAAAATTTCATTGGCACACTTTTACTTGAAAAACAGAAATATGAAGCATTTTTTCTACATGTCCTTATTCTGTACTGAATTCAAAGAAAGTTTTGAAGTCTTTGTACTGCCTTACATCTAATCTTGTGAGCAAGTGTGACTTCACAGGAAAGATTCTTTAGTATTGGTAGCACAAAGACTGATCCCAAGGTGTTTGAGAAGGTGCTCTATTGCTATTTTGTGGGAGGTAGTCTTGTTCTAAATAATGTTTGTCAAGGCATTTTGCTTCTCTTAGTTACTGTTGGGGTCTCATGGTTACCCTGACTCTGCGAACATTAAACATCTTTCTGGATGTATTTGTTCCTGATACTAGGCTTCCAGAATGCAAGAATGGTTCATAAACCAAAGCCAATATACTTTTCTAGTTTTATTTTTCTAAGTCTGATAACAATGAGCTGCAGCTATAAGCAACAGTTTCCCAATCAGTTACAAAGCAAATACATCAAGTAGTACTTGATTTATTAATATCTGTTCAAATTCTTGATTTAAGAGTTTCCATTATTGTAAAGAGCAAGAAATAAAAAACAGGAGGGATCCAAAAGGTCTGGTTCTGACATTCATTTTACTCTTGGTATTGAAAAACTCGAATGATCTTATTGACATTTGTTTTATGAATTGTCATCATACCTAGGAATCTATTGTGTAATAACTTAAGATTAAATATCGATTAAAATGTTTAAGTCCTTTAACAATATTTTTATAAAAACTCTTTAAAAATATCTAGCAGTTTGAATGTGGTGTGACTATATATGTCAGCTTATGCTCCTCAGTTTCAAAGAGCAAAGAGCTTTAAGCTAGTTCTGAAAGCTATGTAGAGATTTGCAGTTTTTCTGAAGTCAAAGACAGTAGGTAGAAAGTAGCAATTAAGTTTGGCAAATATGGTAAGCAGAGCAAGAGTTTACACAGCTATGAGTGAGAGCTATTATATAAAACAGGGTATACAACTGAGGATAGCAAGTGGCTGACTGCAAGTGGCCAGCACTAATGTAGTAGCGAAGAAGGAATTAGTAGGGAAAGCAAAAGAATTGACAGTCAGCAATGTTGTGGACTGGGAAAATGAATAATTTGGACAAAGGGTATGAATACAAGCAAAGCAGTCCAGGATTTTACAAAAGAGAAGATATAGGTGATAAAATTTTATTTAAACCATTATGGCAGCTGCATTAAATAGAAAAAAACCCTCTTAATGTGGATTCTTAGTCACCATCCTGTACCTTGTGAGGGTATGAATGTGATCAAACTTCATGAGGAAACCGTTTAGGTAATTACTTGTTCTTTTAGTATATTTACTGATAATTATTTGTATTTAAATGTGTAGTTCTAGAGTAAAAATGCATAATTTCAAGTTCTATAAACTACCTCTGAAACTGAACTTTTGTAACGGCAATGGACGCTCTACCATGGAAGAAATCACACATGTTATTTATATTATCTGTGTACATTAGAATATATTGGTCCAGTATGTCTGTCCACCACTCAGCAACTGAATGGAAATTTTATTACTCCTAGCAACTTAAAATAGAAGTTTAAAGACCTGAAACACACTTTATATGTATGTATATATATTTATAAAATTGGTGAACGAAACTCTGAAAGCTCAAACCTTGACTGGCTAATGCTTTCGAAATACTGCAAGGGAACGATACCAGTAAAAGGATCACACTGATAAAAATTATAAGCACATTTCTTTTAACCTTCAGTGGAAGCGTAACTAAAATATTTAGTGGCAGAAATGTGCCTTTCATACCAGAAGCTGTCTGATGGACCTCTTATATCTGCTCTTAAAACGTCAATTGATTACAGACTCTGAAATGAAATAGTCATAAAAGCCTCTTACAGCAAGACCTCTTGAAAACACCTTTAGCTACTCAAGTTGAACAACCACAACTGAACACAATAAGTAGAACAATTTGTATCCATGATCCTTCCCAAAAGGAAAGTTTGACACTCATATGTATATTTGCATAGATCAATCAATTAAATCTAATTATATCCACTTGTAACCTTTCTTTCTATTATCAGATATTCCATTTAGTTATTCAAATAAGTGATGAGTATTTTGTAACCCAGAGACTGACAATCACTACTGCTAGGGAAAAAAAAAAGTTATATTTTAATGGTAATTGCTAAACATGTACATGAATAGCTTAATGACTTTTGTTTGTTTGTTTGTTTTTCCCCCAGGACTGGGGACCACACTAAATTTAAGGTTTTTCTTTCTGAAACCTCATTTTATTTTCCATTAATGTGTGCAAAGGACACTGTTTCTTTGGGGCCCAGCAAGAGTAGTAGAAGGTAGCTGAAATTATGTCCCCAGCATCCATACATTTTTGTATCATTTTAGGCATGGAGATATATGGCTTAATCTTAAGCAACACACTCTCATTTGGCATCAACAGCCAAACCTGACGCTTTGTCGGTTCAGGTGTGGAAAATAGGCTAAAACCTTAGAGTGTTTATTTGGCTTCTTGCTGAATGAGAGCTTCCAGTTTCTGTTACCTTCTTTCATTTGGCAGTTTTGAAGGCTCAGTGAAATGTGAACGGTGTTTCCTAATAGGAATAGAACAACATTATTTACATAAGTTCTTATCACAGGGGCATAAATAAATGCCAAAGATGTAAAAAGGGACCTTTCCATTTTACTTTACACCTTTTTTGTGGCAAGATCGAATCAATTTGATTTATGATTGAGATAGTCAGTTGTAGAATCTGGAAGACACTGTGACTAAATTCTATAAAGGAATATGCAAATATGACTGAAAAAGAGGACAATGATAAAGATTGCAGGGAAAAAAATACGATGGCTTTAAAGAGTATTCTAAACCTGGTATCCTTACTCTGTTTTCCTCATAATTTCTTTGTTATCTTTTTTTTTCCTAGTCCATCTGTTTAGTTTCTTTTTTTTCTCTTGCCGGGGCCTCTTCTAAAGCATTATTAAAAATTTCAAAAGATTTGCACTAGCAAACTAAATCTAGTATATTCCTTTGCAATGAAAGATATTTTTTCCTCAGCTGGACTTTCACGTTTCACATCAGTCAGTTTCTAATTTGGCAGCAAGTTAAACTAATCTTTCCTTAAAAGAAAAAAACAAAGCAAAACAAAACAAACCCAAACCAAAAGACAAAATACCACTAACCCATCCAAAAGCAGGTTTAACCCTAACGGTACCCTAACAGTACTTTCTTGTATCCCTTGGATATAATCAATGAATGGAAGAGGAAAGAGACACTTGAACTCCTTTCTTGCTACTTTTCCCTCCACATGGATCTTGTGGAGGGGTGGGAATTGTGTCATTCCTGTATTTCTTGTGTTTCCATTAATCACCCTGCTTCCATGTTCTTTTGGTAAAAGAGGATACTATACATGTTGTATTGCTATTGCATAGCTAACACTTTTTCTTGCCTTTTTGAAACTTTTGAAATCAAACTTTATGAATATCTGATTTCTGCTTCTTATGAGAGACTTAAAGCAAGAACAATCAGCTTTCTCTTCAGCCTAAAACATGCCTGTCTGCCTATACAAGACTGAGTTCTTTAACTGTCAATGTGGAGTGACTGCATACTGTGAGAGTTGTTTAGGGAGTAGGATGGGTTTTTTCACTACATTGTTTCCTTATATAGTTTTTTCTACACACTCTAACAGTGACTCAGTTTATATTAAAGAGCAGAAGTGCTTCTGGTACTTTCTGCTTTTATAATAAAGTAAAAAGCTGCCTATACCGCATTCTTTATCATTGCTTCTGTCTCATAAGTCTATGAAGAAGGATATCCTGAACCATTTTGCTGAGAGGAGGTGCAGAGGCTTTGAAATGTTACAGAAGCTTTGAAGTGTTACAGTGCTCAGTAGAAACAACAATATATTCTTCTGCTCAAGAGACTTAGAATATCTTCTTTTCTCAATCTATTCAAAGCTGTGAAGTAGAAAATATGCTTTTGTTGACTTTGTGCAAATTGCACAGCAGAGATGTTGCAGAAAAATAAGAACAGTACTGACATAATGAATTGAAGACAAAAAGGATGTGGACAATAATGAAGAATGAAATAACTAGCAACTTAAAGCTTCTTTCACATCCTTAGGTTATGTCACATGTAGAAAATCAGTGAAAGATATATAATTATAAATCAGATTGTAAATCAATTGTAAACAATGTTAACAATATGGAAAAAATACAAAGCAAAGGTCACAGGTTAGGCTAAGGTGGAACACAGCTTTAGAGCAAAACCACAGTCACCAACCTACAGAATGATTATTTATGGATTTGCTATTAAAAAAAAAAAAGGAGGTCCAACAAAGCTGAAGATCATTTAATATGTTTGTGGGGGGGAAAAAAAAATGAAATTAAAAAAATTGTGATCATAAAAACTGAACAAAGGAGGACAAAACACAGGGGAGACAATAGTGTTGGAATTCGATACCTTCACAATCTACCTTGAAGCCATGAAACCAAAATTGTTTTGTCTATGTATTCTACACAAATATTTGCTTATTCAAACTACCTGAAATACTCACAATAGTGTATTAAAATCACTAGAGTGAGCAAAAGCACAAGGATGCTAAAGCAATTCCATTATCATACAGACATTATTTGGAAGAAAAAAAAAACAGGCTTTCCACATTTAAACTAATGGTCCTCTCTAACAGCAGGGGTAATGGGACTTTGAAGTTACTGGTATTGTCATTACCAATACATACTTGCTGTATAGGTCAGATTCTCTCTGATACAATAGATGCCAGTGCATATTGCTGAAGGGTGAATCATAATATTTATATAGAATTAACTGTCAGTGGAAAACATATCATTTAGATCAAATAGCATGAGAGATGGAAGGCTACTACAGTTCTATGCCCCTAGGCTCAACAAATAGTGAAGGTGAAGAGGTATTCTTGGTAGGCACATGCAGACAGGTACACGGCATATATAGATGCACACACATGTACGTGAATAGCCATATAGATCACAGGCAGACACACAAAGCACTCATGAACAAAGAGAGCACCAATGGCCTCATTCTGCTCCCCTCTCTGATGGACTAGTGAGAACACATACATAATATGTGTATGTATGCGTATAAAAAATAGATAAGTGTATAACACATATACATGTGTTCAGTGTGTATGCCTCTAGGAACTGGTCTCAGGCACTGCAAAAGGCTGACCAGCAGCTCTCCCTAAATCCCAATCTCTCCAGTTGCTGTCACCTGGTCATACAACCCCAGAGATTGTGTTCCCCCTTCAGCTGCTGGTACAGACCATTTCACTGGTCTTTACCTGTGTACACATACGTGCACATGCACACAGAGACATTTAGATCTGGCTGAGCTTTCCCAGGCCCCCCAGCCAAGGCATAGTTGGTTCTCTACATAAAATTTATAGTCCTATATATCCACATAGGGATACTGCAGTCTGCTAAGTGGTGTAGATAGAAGGTGTTGATATGTTGCAGTGTTAAAATTATCACAATTGTTGCTAGAGACAAACGTCTTCTGATAATAAAAAAAATAAAACACATTCAGAACTTTTGTTTTTGTTGCTTATTGTCTTAAAATTCTGAATAATCAGACGATAAATTTCACAGAAATGTCTTTTAACAGTCTTTCTAGTGGCATTCGTATTCCTATTATCTTGATCTGTGTTCTTCATATTTTCATTAAAATTTTCCTTGTATTGCTATTGCAGCAGATTAATGCATTGTGATGGTTTCTGTTGCATAACTGCTGTTTCTTAATAATGAAAACAGAAACTGCTCTCTAGAAATAATAATGAAAATATGAACTGGTAACTTGAAGGACATTGAAATTCCCAGAACCCTTAAATGCAGATTGTATGTTTCACAAACGAGTGTAATGGTTGCATTGCTGCAAGGAGGAGAGCTCACTTGTTGGAGATTGTTTACTTCTATGGTGTTTGCTTGCTCTAGACAGCAAGATGGAAAGACATTGGGTGACTTGTCTTCCATAGAACTTTCAGATACTGCAGATGAGTAGGCTGGTATATTAGATAAGATGGAAATCTGAATGCAGAGTTTCACTCTCAGTCCTTCTTCATCATTCTTTGACCACAGGAAAAAAAAAGTTATATAGCTACATAGTACTCTAATCTTATAACATCTGTGCAGCATCAGGAGATTGGACTGGGGACTCAGCAAGTTTAGATTTAAGGCAGAACTTCTGTTTCTTTGCCTGTCTTTCAGACAGAGTAAGTTCCCAAATCCTATCAAATACTTTCAACCAATCAGTCAGCCAAATTTTCCCTCTTTAACCTCTACTTAAGTTCTATCTTTTTATTTCTTTTATTGGCACAGTTTGCTTTGCATTCAGTGCGGAAAAAAAACATTGTGGAGTCAACATTCAAACATGGACTCAGTGTTTAAACATATACCAAAACGAGATTGTCAAACAATGCGGTGTACAATCTTCTTTCCTTCCAGGAACAGAAAATTGGCAATGATGCTTGGCTTTTGAGAACCAATTTCTCAGAGAAAAATGAACAAATGATCTTCCTTTATATCGTTCTATAAAAATAGAATCTTTTTTGTGGGAATAAAATTCTTCCCACATGGAATGTTGCATATTTCCATACTCTGTGTGAATAAGTATACTTGTAGGTTTAAAAATATGTGGAATATGTACCTAAGGTATGAGAGGTTGCTATATATCAATCATGACTAAGTTCATTAAATAAAAGCCACTGTTTTCCATGTAGATATTAAAAAAAGTGTAAACTTCTGCAGAAAGATGAGCTATGATGACTGCAATTTAAACCAGGCATTCACAAAAGAACTCATCTTTACTCTAAGTGTAGCTAAGCTTTATTGAACTGAATTTTCCTCAGTTTATACATGCAAAGTTAGCAGGGATATTGGACTAGATGATGTTTAAAGTCTCCTTCCAACCCTACCATTCTATGATTCTTTGAAACACAACATCTGCTAACTAACATTTCATCATTAATGATGCACTGCAACTTTTACTAATGGAATAAAAACTATAATCATATATTGCCAAATTCCAGTAATAGCCCTCTACATTTTATTCTGATGTCCTCTTGCCTTAATTGGATATTAGTCTGTACAACATAAACAGTAATCTTTTCTTCTTCATGTCCTCTCTTAGTCCAGTCAATTTTAACACTACAAATCTCCATTTATAGATATAATTTATCTAGATATAATCTGTGCAGGTCAATTACAAAATACTCGATGGATAGAAATTAAATATTTGCATATATCAGTACACATTTATTTAAATGTGTTTTTTCTTGAATATTTCCTCAAAAATTTGTCAATGACCGTAAAGTACTGTCATGGTTTTGTGTGGAGCCATTTATGGTAATGTGGAAGGTGCTGTAAGCATAGCTCCTGTAAGAATTTGATTGAAACTCTCCCCAGCTCTGAGTCAAATCCATGTCTGGGGCTGAGCCAATTAGATGCCTCCACAATCACTTTTTAAGAGGAAGCTGGAAGAGGAAGGTTCCTCCTCTTCTTTCTCTTCTTCCTCTTCTTCCTCTTTTTCTGGTGGTGAAAGCAGTTGGAGGAGAGAGAAGCGACCATGCAGATCCCAAAGTCAGTGAAGGAAAAGAAAGAGGAAATGTGCTGGAGAAGACACCTCCCTGAATCATGGGAGGAAATGGCAGACCATCCTGCTGCACCCTGTAGAGAGGAGAGGTGAAGCTGAAGTTTGTTGGTGATTCATAGATAACCTCATGCCAAGGGTAGTGACCATGTCTGGAGGAGGCTGTGAATTTGTTGGGGGGGTGGCATTTCAGCAGAAGGTGCCTGGAATCAGAGAATCAAAGAATGGTAGGGGCTGGAAGAGACCTTTAGAGATCATCTAGTCCAAATTCCCTGCCAAAGCAGATCCACTTGAACCTCACTCTCAAGCCAGTCAAGATCCCTCTGAATGGCAACACAGCTTGTACTGGTATATCAGCCAGTCCCCCCAGATTGATGTCATCAGCGAACTTGCAGAGGGTACACTCTGTCCCCTTATCCAAATTGTTCATGATGGCCTAAGCCATGACAGTCCATTTTTTTGCCTTTATGAATCATTTTTTAAGAAGTAGATAGACTCCACCCCTTATCTCTTCAACCATAGCTAGAACAAAAGAAATATCCTCCAGTTAATATAGCAGAGTACATGCTTTGCCTATTACCTCTGCCATTTAGTATCCTTATCTTGAATTTTATCTCCAATGCTCCAAGTCCCACTGCCCCGAGCCAAAAGTTAGGTGCCAAAAAAGGGGT
Organism: Urocolius indicus; assembly: GCA_013401255.1. Lineage (NCBI taxonomy): Eukaryota > Metazoa > Chordata > Aves > Coliiformes > Coliidae > Urocolius > Urocolius indicus. The sequence goes on along the minus strand of WBNH01004737.1, from coordinate 1,786 downwards.
CCACATGGTTGCTTCTCTCTCCTTGAACTCCTTCTACCACCAACACCAGAGAAAGAACAGGAAGAACCCTCTCTTCCAGCTTCTTCTTCTTAAAAAGTTATTGTAGAGGGGCCCAACTGGCTTAGCCCTAGAAGTGGGTTTAACTCATTGCCAGGGAGTTTTCAGCAACTTCTTACAGGAGCCATCTTCACTGCCCCTTCTCCATTACCATAAATGACTTCATACAACCCCATGACAAGTATAAAACAGACCATCTGCATAAGGAAGGAAAGAAAATATAGCTGCTAAGTAATACATCTTACAGAGACGCCTCATGAATGAGAATTAACTTTTGTTTATCTCTCTATACATACAAAAAGGTTACTTATCTACTTGTTACACAAGAAATAATAGAATAAGGTAAATTGAGTGAGGAACACAAACTCCTTCTTATATTTTGATTGTACTTGCCATAGAATTAATTATTTTTATTTGGTTTTATTATTTCAATTATTTTTAATTCCAGGAACTTAAAGCTATTAATTCCAGGAACTTAAAGCTATGTTGGTAAAGATTCAGTTAAAAAAAAAAAAAGTGGCAGTAGTTCCACATAGTGATCTCTGATCCATTGCCAGGAAAAAAAAAAACATAAAAGA
>WBNH01004736.1:25463-38400 GCA_013401255.1 Urocolius indicus | reverse complement strand
ATGGCGGCGGCCGCTGCTTCCCCTCAGCCGCAGCCGAGCCCCGGCCCTCCGGCTCTGGAAGCCGAGAGCGGAATCCCCCGCGGAGGCAGCAGCAGCAGCAGCGGCGGTGGTGTTGGTGGTGGAGGAGGAGGAGGAGGGGTAGACGGAGAAGCCGAAGCGGAGGAGTTCGGTTGCCCGGCGCACTGCTCCGACCTGGCTTGGAGGCAAAACGAGCAGCGTCGTCACGGCCTCTTCTGCGACATCACGCTGGCGTTCGGCGGCGGGAGGCTGGGGGTTACACGTGAATACCGGGCTCACCGCTCCGTCCTGGCCGCCGCCACCGAATACTTCACTCCTTTGCTCTCGGGAGACTTCGCGGAGTCGCGCTCGGGACGTGTGGAGCTGCAGAAGTGGAGCTCGGAAAGCGGCCCCGACCCCGAGACGGTGGAAGCCGTCGTCGGCTTCATGTACACCGGCACCATCCGCGTGAGCCCCGGTAACGTTCACGAGGTGCTGGAGATGGCGGATAGGTGAGTGTGGCCCTAAGAGGGGGGGGGTGGGTTAAGGAGGGAAGGTGAGGGTAGGTATGGGGAGCTGAGAGCCCGTTGGCAGCCAGTCCCCAGCATCAAGAACCCCGGGTTCGTGTGTTCTGCAGGTTTCTGCTGACCCGGTTAAAAGAGTTCTGCGGAGAGTTTCTGAAGAAGAAGCTCAACCTCTCCAACTGCGTTGCGGTTCACAGCTTGGCCCACATGTATTCCTTGAATCAGCTGGCACTCAAAGCTCAGGATATGATCAGGAGAAACTTACACAAAGTTATCCAAGATGAGGAGTTCTACACTTTGCCCTTTCACCTCATCAGAGATTGGCTCTCGGACTCGGAGATCACGGTGGACTCTGAAGAAATCCTCTTCGAGACGGTTTTGAAGTGGGTTCAGAAAAATCCCGAGGAGAGAGAGAAGTACTTTGAAGATCTCTTCAAGCTGCTTAGATTGTCCCAGATGAAACCCACCTACCTTACTCGCCACGTCAAATCCGAAAGGCTGGTATCGAGCAACGAAGCCTGTGTTAAACTAGTGTCTGAAGCCGTGGAGAGTCATGCCTTGAGGTCTGAGAACCTGCAGTCCGGTAACCTGCAACATTCCGCCTGTCCCGTAGCGTTGTTGCCGCGTTTTGGACAAAACATGGATGTCATTATGGTGATCGGTGGTGTGTCGGAGGGAGGAGATTACTTGAGCGAGTGCGTAGGGTATTTCATCGATGAGGATAGGTGGGTAAACTTACCACACATACATAATCACCTTGATGGGCATGCTGTTGCTGTGACAGAGTCATACGTTTACGTGGCGGGCTCCATGGAGCCAGTGTTTGCCAAGACTGTAGAAAGGTACAACCCCAACAGAAATATTTGGGAGCAGGTTTCGAATCTGATAACCAGGAAGCATTCTTTTGGCCTTACTGAAGTGAAAGGAAACCTGTACAGTATCGGTGGACATGGTAATTTCAGTCCTGGCTTCAAAGACGTGGCCATTTATAATCCTGAGCAAGACAAATGGCTCAACCTGGAGTCGGCACCAAAGATTCTCCGTGATGTCAAAGCTGTGTCTGTAGAAGACCGGTTTGTTTACGTTGCTGCTCGCACCCCGGTTGACAGTGACAGCGAAGATGGGCTGAGGGCAGTTATTATCAGATACGATGCTGAAACGAGGCAGTGGCAGGATGTAGAGTCTCTGCCCCTGATTGATAACTATTGCTCTTTTCAGATGTCTGTTGCTAACACAAACTTCTACCACACAGCATCGTGCTGCCCCAAGAGTTACCCCATAGATAACGAGGAAGCCACGGTAAAGATCTCTGGCAGGGCCTCGGATGAAATACTTGAAAGCTTGCCCCCAGAGGTGCTTAGCATTGAAGGAGCAGCTATTTGTTATTACAAAGATGATGTTTTTATCATTGGGGGGTGGAAGAACAGCGATGACATAGACAAACAGTACAGGAAAGAGGCCTATCGTTACTGTGCTGAGAGGAAGCGCTGGATGCTCTTGCCTCCTATGCCTCAGCCTCGCTGCAGGGCCACAGCCTGCCACGTGAGAATTCCTTTCAGGTGCTTGCAGGGAACGCAGAGATACCCCATGCCACAAAACTTGATGTGGCAGAAAGATAGAATAAGGCAGATGCAGGAAAGGCAGATGCAGGAAATACACCGACACTCCCTGAGCTTACGGAGAATGCCGCGCTCGCAGATCGAGTGCTAAATTCCTGAAAGGCCTCGTGAATCTAGGAGGTGGAGTGCTAAACCGCTTCCTTAGGCTCGATACGTCTTCATGAGACACGAAGATGTGGTTTTGGATTCAATGCATGAAAACAGCAGGTTTTAGGTATTGAAAATACGATGGTTGGAAGTTGAGGGTGGGTGGGAATCAAGAAACCCTGTGAGTCCAACAGTATTATTTCACAGTGCCCAGGGGAAGAACTGTATGCTGAAATGGGCTGAGAAATACCCGTTCCTTCTCTCTTCAGATCTTTGCTTTCATTGGGTTCTGTAGAGTTAGTCTCTAACAGCCCTATTTTGAACATCAAAGGTCTCTATCTTAATAATATAGTGGTTACATTTGTGTGTGCTCGACGGCACCCGTTTTATTTGCACTTGATAGACATTCCTCTGATCCTGTCCTCCTCGGTGACTAAACTCCACGTGTTATTGGTGTTAGTGTACTTAGCTTTCCCAAGTTGGAGGCGAGTGCAATAGTTACGTATGAAAACAGAAGCACAATCTTTCCTTATCAAGTGACTTCAGGATGTGTCTACGTGTATTAAATGTTTTTTATCTGTGTGTTGTAGAGAGGCTGCAGAGTCCGTTTATAAACGGATGGCTGGTGGAACACAAGACACTTGCTAAGACAGAGAACGTGAGGTAGCAGATTTATTTTTCAGGTGTGTCAGAAGATGCTCTGAGTTTGTCATCAACAGCTTCATTAGAAACTTGGGTCAACAATCAGCCTGATGAAAGGAGTGAAAACCAGCAAAGTAGCCACCCACCAACAGTGACTGTTCGCTTTCTAGCAGTGCGGTTAGTAAGAATCAGATTATTTCTCAGAAATAGATTGAAACCTGACTTGTAGATCCTTTCTCAAATATTGCACGTGTTTTAATTCGAGTGAAAAAGCGATGAGAACAACCTCCACAAGCCTGTTTCCAGCCTGACTTTGACAATCAGTACCCTTTGCCTTGGGAATACTTTCCTGAGAAGCTTCCAGTAAGCTGTGCTGCAGCGCTCCTTAACAACTCAGCACTTGGTGTATTCCTCTTGAAAGGAGATAGTTGAGGTTTCAGGTTCTCAAAGCATTTGAGTTTCCCCCACCTAAGGTACAATTTAAGCTAATTTAAATAGTTTTTGGTGTTTTGAGGTGGTTTTACACACACCAGTGCCCTGTTTGGCTTTGGTTTGCCTCCTGCTACGCTCCCAAGGAACATAATGTGGAGTCTCTCCTTTGGAGTATCACTGCCTCTCAGTTCCCTGATAACTCCAGGAGGGTTTAGGTTACTAACATATTCAGTGCATGCTTCCTACCTCCTTTTCTTCCCCATCCTTTCCTTCATTTGAATGTTCCAGATTTCATGAGCAGCCTAACTCAGGATCTTAAGGAAGGGAAAGGGAGGAGTAACCGGGGTGTTCCACAGCTTATGCAGATAAGTGTTGGAGAATCTGTTCACTGTCTGGTTCACATGAGAGTTTGCTGGTGTTCTTGATATGGGCAACTTCTTTGCAAAAGAACTTCTCAACAGTTTGGAGTTTTTCGTTTTGTTGTGTGTTTGTTTTTTTAACTGTTTAGCTTTCTGAGCTGATACTTCTCGTTTTCTAATTCAGCAGGCAACCTAGATCATATCTGAAACACTGGGTAAGTCTTTCAACCATGTAGTGTATAAAGGTTTCTCTGATGTGTGTGTTGCTTTAATGCTCCACTTTGCAGTTCACTCGCCACTTTTTGGATCAGTAACTTGCCTCTTTGTAATGGAAGAATATAGCCTTGTTTTAAAACAACACAGAAAACAGCCCCTACCAACAAACAAACCTTGAAAATCTTAACAGTTTAGTCTCAATTTGTATTTTATTTGCCCATTGGATTGTTATGCAAGGGCAGATTAAATTGTATGATGCTGGCCTAACGCAAGAGAGGAAATGGGTGATCTTGTTCAGGTTTAAGGCTGATATTCGGAAGTGACTGTTACCAGACGGGCTCATGCAGGCCCGTGAGCGAGAGGTTTGGTGGTGGAGTTTGGCCCATGAACTCTTGCAGTTTTGGCTGGAGTAGAGTCACTACAGCAGGGTTTGAGAACAGAAGTGTGAAAATGCCTCACAGCTTTAGTACTAAATCCATTGATATCATTTAGATTTGTGGGAGCTGATTTTAAGATACTTTACCAGAGGCAGCTGAGAAGATTTTGCATCCTCTGTCCCTCTGACTTTGCTGTAGTGATTTACTGGGCAGNCCGGGGTGTTCCACAGCTTATGCAGATAAGTGTTGGAGAATCTGTTCACTGTCTGGTTCACATGAGAGTTTGCTGGTGTTCTTGATATGGGCAACTTCTTTGCAAAAGAACTTCTCAACAGTTTGGAGTTTTTCGTTTTGTTGTGTGTTTGTTTTTTTAACTGTTTAGCTTTCTGAGCTGATACTTCTCGTTTTCTAATTCAGCAGGCAACCTAGATCATATCTGAAACACTGGGTAAGTCTTTCAACCATGTAGTGTATAAAGGTTTCTCTGATGTGTGTGTTGCTTTAATGCTCCACTTTGCAGTTCACTCGCCACTTTTTGGATCAGTAACTTGCCTCTTTGTAATGGAAGAATATAGCCTTGTTTTAAAACAACACAGAAAACAGCCCCTACCAACAAACAAACCTTGAAAATCTTAACAGTTTAGTCTCAATTTGTATTTTATTTGCCCATTGGATTGTTATGCAAGGGCAGATTAAATTGTATGATGCTGGCCTAACGCAAGAGAGGAAATGGGTGATCTTGTTCAGGTTTAAGGCTGATATTCGGAAGTGACTGTTACCAGACGGGCTCATGCAGGCCCGTGAGCGAGAGGTTTGGTGGTGGAGTTTGGCCCATGAACTCTTGCAGTTTTGGCTGGAGTAGAGTCACTACAGCAGGGTTTGAGAACAGAAGTGTGAAAATGCCTCACAGCTTTAGTACTAAATCCATTGATATCATTTAGATTTGTGGGAGCTGATTTTAAGATACTTTACCAGAGGCAGCTGAGAAGATTTTGCATCCTCTGTCCCTCTGACTTTGCTGTAGGGATTTACTGGGCAGTTAAGGACAATAGCATGTCAGACCACCACGGCTCTGCCAGAGCCCTCTTGTAGTCTGTCAACAAATAGTGACAATGTGTAGGAAGAAATACCAGGATGATTATTTCAGTTGGAACGTGGACTAAATAGCTGAACGTGTGGCAGCATGCAGCAAAGTCGGACACGACAACAAACTTCTTGCAGTCTTCCTAAGCAGAATTCGTATCATACTTACTATGAGAACTTTTGGCTGCTCTACAAGCTGTGTAGTTTACTAAAGACATTCCACTTAACAGCAACATCAGAGGCGTGTGATGTCTGGCCAGCTTAACTTGGCAATGCCAGCCAGTGTGGTATGCACTGCCTCTCCATGTGCTGTTTGCATGGTGACTGGTGGGCACTGGGAATAGCACTGGTTTGCTCTTAACTTTTGTTATGCCAGTTCTATGGAGTTTTTAAGTAGTTATTTTGGGGTTTTTTTTTTGAGCCTTTTGAGTTTAAGTGGACCAATTGCATTGCACATGAGTTTTTAACTGACGAGTCTTAACTGTCCGTGGTATCACACATGTAGGTGTTTAGAAGAATTACAATGTCGACTCTGACTGTAGTTTAGCCCACTAACCTGTGAAATGCATATCAAATTCCTTTTGGCCCTTGACTGCCACAGCTTGCTGAGTGCTCATAAAAATCCCATGAACAAAATCCTGCGAGTTCTTCCAATGTTTTTGTAAGTGGCTGGTGAATTCTCAGTAAAGTCCTAGTGTGTGCTCAGTTAAGTATTGGAAGGCTGACTTGTGGCCTTCCTAAGGTAAGGGAACATCAGGTGGAGATTTTTCCTCCTCCTAATGACAATCATACCGCTGTACTTGTCCTGAATACCTGCCACAAAGTGCATGTTTCCTGTCCTGTAGTTCTGCTCAGACTGTTAGTGGAGTAGGACGCATCCTGCCTGGCGCTCAGCGGTCACTGTTGTCACTTCTTGGTGCCATATGTGTACAATACTATTTTCTAGCTGCCTGAATGCTCTTGTTAGTATGTTTAGTTTCTGTGTATTTTTGACTCTTTTTGCACATGGTAGGGTACCACTCCAGAAGTGAAAAGAAACCATGCCAGCTTTTTAGCATGCGTTATGAATAACTACGCCAAGTGTTCTGCTCTACTGTTTCAATACGAGTTTTCTCCACTACAGTAAATATTAAAGTCAGAACAATTGGCTTGAGTCCTGGAAGAGACTCGTGGAAGAGACCAATTGCTGCTGTCAAACCGAGTCACAGAGAGCTGCAACGTCTGCTTTAAACACAGTCTTGCAGTAGCATGTTGTAACGTTCAACAGGCTTCACAAAAAAAAGCTTAAAACAAGTGGTTTATGGCTTAGGTTTGTGTTCGGCTATGACAGGGATTTGACAGTCCTCAAGTGGAAGTCTGATGAAACAGGTGCTGAGGATATAACCCTGTTACTAATATGAATGTAAAGCATGGAACTAACGAGATGCTTGAAGACCACTAATAGTCGGATACTCCTCGTAGGTCCATGTCTCTGTGGATCACGGCAGCTGCTCTCTCCTGTCTGTAGTAACGTAGCCTTCAGCAGATGGCTTGGGGAAGCAGCACGCCTGTACCTAACTTCCCAGTAAGGTAAAGTAGTGTGTGTGCGTAGGCCATTTGAAACAAACCCTACTGGAATGTTCTTCACCTTCAGTAACACTGTACTAAAGTCTATTGTAAGGATTGAATTGATGAAAAATAAACCCTTTTATTTCTCTAGTATTCTGTTGTACCTTCTGTTCTCTACGTTGCTGCGTAGGCTGTGGCTGACACTCGCGTTTTGCAGTGCCGCAGAGTGAAAAGTTTCAAATAACTAATCATTCTTTTGGTCTGAATCAGTGCTGCTCAGAAGACCACTTTAGCTAAGTGGAGGCATTTATTCAGTTAGGCTATGTGTTGAAAGACTGAAATACGTTTCCTTGGGAGGGTTCTCCACGAAGGTGTCTCGTTTGGTGACGTAGTCCCTTATGTTAGGCAGACCTGGCACCACGCAGCAGCTCAGAGCACTGCGGTTTATGTTCATGTCCTGAATCTCGTACCACTCGTTGGACCTCTCATAGTAACACTCCACTGCCAGTGTAGTAGAAAAGCCGTTGAAGCCGCCAACCACGAACAGAGTGTCATCCACCACTTCGATGCCGAAGTTGCTGCGAGGACTGAACATGTGAGGGATGTTGTTCCACATGTTGGTATCGGGGCTGTAAGCTTCCGCGCTCCAAAGCCGTCTGCTGCCATCAAACCCTCCGACCTGGGAAATGACGAAAGGGACAAGAGTTGAGCGTGGCTTTTCCTCAGGCTTCGTGCACGGTAAGATGGTGACCGTTCCTGCCTGGCTGGCTGCAGTTGGAGCATTGCTGAGTGTGGCATCTTGGAGCTTGCTCCCTTGTTCTTTATGAAACTTCTAAAAGTATCTTGAGCAAAGGTCAGATTTTACATTTCTGCAGTGTAAATGCAGTACGTGGGCAGGGTAAACAGGACCAAGCAGGTGTTCTGTGCTGCTCATGCTGCCGGCTGATTAAAAATTGTCCACATTTTCTTCACAACAAAAAGAGTGCAAGTGATAATGTTGAGGAAATGGCATCAAGTTGCCCCAGGGGATGTAGAGGTTGGAGCTGAGGCAGAACTGTTTCCCTGAGAGGGGTGTCAGCCCATGTGCCAGGCTGCCCAGGGAGCTGGGGCAGTGCCCAGCCCTGGAGGGATCCCAAAGCCGTGGAGCTGAGCTGCTGAGGGCCAGGGGTCATTGCTGGGCTGGGCAGGGTGAGGGCAGGGCTGGGACTTGATCTCAAAGATCTTTTTGAACCAAACCAATTCTATGGAGGTGTATTGACCATTCTGGCTTTAAATCTCACTTAACAAGCAAATGTCCTACCTGAAAGTCTAGGGCTTGGAGGTGAGCAAAGGTGCTGTGTGCTCTTACCGCATACACTTTGTCTCTGTAGGCGATCACTCCCACTCCGCTCCGTCTGCTTCTCATCGGGGTTATAAGGGACCACTGTCTTGTCATGGGGTTGTAAGCCTCAGCTGTGATCAAGCACTCATGTCCGTTGAACCCGCCACAGATATACACCTGTTGGCAAGAGAGAAGGAAAAGAGTGAGCAGAGCAATTATACGTGTGTGGTGGAGGCTGGGTTTTGGGGACGTGGGAAGGGGAGAGTTTTCAATGGGAATGGTCCCCTCTTGGGTTTGAAGCACAAGGGCAGTGAGTGATGCAGAACAGGAAGATTAGGCTCTGTTTCTTGAACTGCATGAGGCAGATAGACAGTGTTTCTCACTCTCTGGTAGCAAGTGAGCTCGTGGTGGTGAGCAACACTGAGGAGTTTTAGCACTGCTGCCTGTGTCTCTGCCACACCAGTCAGTTGCTGCCTCTTAGGGAGATTTGCTCTTGTAGCTCCAGGATTTCGTGAATAAGGTTTATATGAGCTTTCTTCCTATTTATTTTAAATGCTTCATCACATTAAGGGCAGAATTTGATACCTTTCCTGCTCACACAGCTCCTCTTTTCTATCTAGTTGACAAACTCCAGAGTTGTAGCTGTTTATTGTGAGGCCAGTAGACTGACAGAGGTTCTCCCCCCCCTCTCCTTTGCTCCAGTGAGGCCTTATCTGGAATCCTGTGTCCAGTTGTGGGCTCCCCAGCTGCAGAGGGACAGGGAACTGCTGGAGAGAGGCCAGCACAGGGCCAGCAAGATGATGAGGGGACTGGAGCATCTTTCTTATGAGGAAAGGCTGTGGGCCCTGGGGCTGTTCAGCCTAGGAAGAGAAAGCTGAGAGGGGAACTCATCAACACAAGTACCTAAAGGGTGGTGTTAGGAGGATGAGGTGACACTTTTGTCTGTAGTTTCCAGTGATAGGGCCAGGGGTAACGGACATGAGCTGGAACACAAAAAGTTAAAATACAAGAAGAAACTTGTTTGATGCTGAGTTGTGGGAGCCCTGGCCCAGGCTGCCCAGGAAGGGTGTGAAGGCTTCTTCTTCCAAACCCACCTGGACACGTTCCTGTGCCCCCTCATCGAGGGGAACCTGCTTTAGCAGGGGGTTGGGCTGGATGAGCTCTGTAGGGCCCTTCCAACCCCCACCATCCTATTGTGGGATTCTGTCAGGCACGTAGCCCAGTAAGAGACTGAGCCCCATGAAAGTCCCTCCCTCACTGTGTGCCGTATGAAAGCCCAGGCACTCGCACACCGGAGTCCGTTTGGTTCCTGCTCAGTGCCCTTCACCCTTTACTGCTTCCAGCGACCTTAGGGTGCACTGACCTTGCCATTGAGCGTGGTGGCACTGGCATCGCTCCTCTGCTCGTGCATGGGGGCAATCAGCGTCCACTGGTTGGTCTCTGGCTCGTACTGTTCGGCCGTGTTGAGGCGCATGTGCCCGTCAAACCCTCCCATGGCGTAGATGAAGCCATCGAGCACGGCCACGCTGACGTAACAGCGCCGGGAGTGCATGGGGGCAACCTGCTGCCACTTCTTCTGGAGCAGGTCGAACCTCTTGACATTGTTGAAGTAATCGATGCTGTCGAACCCTCCGATGATGTAGATGAAGCCTTTCAAATAAGCCGCCCCATGATAGGCAATGGGATCTTCTTCCATATCCCTGAGCATCATCCAGTTGTCTGCGCGGGTGTCGTACGTCTCCACGGCGTTGGTCGGGCTCCCTTCGCTCCAGCCCCCGATGGCAAAGAGGACGGTGAAGGGCAGCCGGCGCCGGCTGAGCAAGCTGGCAGGTTTGGGGCAGGATGTGCCTTGCTGGTTCAGGTTGTACATATACGTCAGTGTGCTGATGATGAGAGCTTTGCACTCCTCGTTGCCCTGCACGTAGTTGTGCTTTTTGATGTTTCTCATTAAGTTCTCTTCATTTACCAGTCCCAGTCGAACCTCAAAAAGGCAAATAGGGGAGGTCAGAATATTAATGCGGATGGTTTACACCTCGGTACCCTGTGTGGATCGCTCCAGTGCTGGGTGGCTTTGCTTTCAGGCTACAGAGTTGTCTAAGGCCTATTAGAGAACCAGATTTGATTTCACAGCAGGGAGCCTGCCACTGCTTTGGCATGGACTGAGCTGGCTCTAACACCTGCTACTTGCCTAGTATAGCTTGTCTAGGCAACTGCTCATAAGCTTTTGAGTATGTAGAGATAACACTGTCCCAGGTGAACTTTGGCCCTTCCTGGATGTGAGGAGTAATTCAAGCTCTAAACACAAGGAAACATGCACTTAAAAGGTTTACCCCAGCCCCAGTGCAGGATCTTCAGCCCGTGCCCCAGCAGAGCACTAACCTAATGGTCTGAGAGCTCCTCCATCTTTGTTAGGAGGTTACAATTCCCCACAGTCTTAGAAGCAAAGCAAAGCAAAGCAGCTCTGGCTCAGCTGCCTCACGCCTTGCTCTGCAGACCCTGCGCCGTGTCAGCACTGACCTTGCTCAGCAAGACTGCGATGTGCTGCTTCCTGTTCTGTGGGTCGTGAGAAATCCACTTCACGATGGCCTTGAACACAGTCTCCTCGTGTGTCACGTTGAGCTCGTCCCTCTCAATGATGCGCTCGAGGTCGCCGATGGAGAGGTCTCCAAACTCTGGAGATTCCTTGGCTACGTCCTCGAAGTGATGGAGGATGAACATGAAGGCTTCTTCTCGTAGCTCGGGGAGGTAGTAGTAACCGGTGAGTCTGAAGATGCCAATGCAGTTTTGCAAGCAGAGCTGGGATTTCAAGAAGGTGCAGCACAGCCTGATGAGGCCAGTGACATTGAACTGGTCTGCAGCAGCCAGCAAACTCTGGACGTTGTTATCCGTGACCTCCACTGATCTGGTGTAGGCATACTCAATAATGAGCTGCATCATTTCAGGTGACACACCAGGGATGTTATAGACTTGCTTCTCTGAGTTATCCCAGCTGCTGGTAAACAACGACCTGAAAAAAAAAAAAACCAAAACAACCCACTCAAAGCAGTGCTGGAGGAAAAACCAGCTTTGCTGCGTTAAACCCTGACCCTGTTGCCTTGTTTTGCCTTCCCCAGGCACCAATTTGGGCAGTGGCAGGAGCCATGGCAGGAGGCCACGTAGTGTATTAATTAATGTTTTACTAGCTGATTGTTTTGAAAAGGAGTCACAGCCTCTGGCTGTGGGCAGAGAGCAGAAAGGGTGCTTCGACAAGAACACCAGAGAATAATGGTGTGTGGGGATGGAAAACCTGCTGCCTGATGGTCAGCTAAGCCAGGCTGGCTGTGCCCTCAGCCCTGCACCACGCCTGAGGCTTCGTCAAACACCACTTCCAGGACTGCTGTTAGGTGCTAGGTTGTGGATTGATTCTGGTATCCAGCCAGGCCCCAGGAGTATGGGGGAACTGCTGGATGAGAGTTTCAGTGCAGATGTGAGCACTGGAAATACACTAAGCCAGGCTAGGAAACACTGCTTGTCCCTAAACTCTCTTGCTTCAAGCACTCACCTGAAATAGGTACTGCATGTGCAGAGGATGTTCTTGTGAGCACTGAACTCGACACCATCCACAGTGATGATCACATCACAGAACTTCTTTTCCAGGCGAAGCTCATTGAAAATGTTGCAAGCTATGCCGCTCATCTTCCTCTCCATGTCTTAAGGATAAATACCTGGTGAGCAAAAAGGCATGTTCACCTTGAAAGCCTGAGCTGTGCTCAGAGGTGTTTCTCCCTGAGGTGCTGTGAGGCTTCTTCAGAGTGGTTCAGTGTTGCCTGGTTACTATAGAGACTCTTCATAATGGAGGGAGGGGGGGGGGCAGCTGGGACCAGTTACCACAGCAGCAGTAACCAGCCTGGATGGGCAGCCTACAGAGTCCTGGTTCTCCTCAACCTCAGCCTTTACCTAACCACAGCCCAAAGGATGCTGGGCTCTGGATTTATATGTCACCAATTGCTGCTCTGAGCTAAACCGGCCTTCTGATTCCTCTGCAGCATTCAAGATAGTGTTTAACCTGGACGTAAATGCTTCCCCAAATGGTGGGCACCGACCGCCCTGGTACCAGCTCACTCCAGAGGAAACTGAGACGCAGGCTGGCTGCTGCCAGCGGTGAACCCACAGATGCTCTGTCACTGCCACGTCTGCTGCTGATGTGGAGGGATGGAGGAGGCAGATTTCGGTGACTCCTCTCGGGCCTCGCTCGCGGCTAAGCTGCTTTTCCTCTGTGCTTTGTTTGCCGTGTCTGTCGTTCACGCGTGTGCCGGGGAGCTCAGTGCTGGAAAAACAGTTCTGGCATCTTTTCCACATCCGTGTTCGTGTGGAGTTTGGTTGTTTTGTTTTGTTTTGTTTTGTTTTTTAAGTGAGTTTGGCGGTGACTCTCGAGGCCGTGCGAGAGGGGGGGAAAAAAACACCGACCTTGACCGTTTAACCCTTCATCTCTCCTTTCTCTTTCGCCTTTCCCGCTTCGGAGCGTGTTGCAGAGGAAACGCAACGGCGGCTTCTCATAAGGGGAGGAACGGGCGGCCTCGGGCACCCCCCCGAGCAGCATCGCTCCGGCCCCGGGGAGTGTCCAGCACCCCCCTGCATCCCCAGGGAGCCTCTAGCACCCCCCTGCAGCCCCAGGGAGCCTCCAGCACCACACTGCAGCCCCAGGAGCCTCCAGCACCCCCTGCAGCATCGCTCCGACCCCAGGAGCCTCCAG
>WBNH01004736.1:9376-24717 GCA_013401255.1 Urocolius indicus | reverse complement strand
CCCCCCCCCCCCCCCCCCGCCCCACGCCCCCCCAGCACCCCCTGCAGCATCGCTCCGGCCCCGGGGAGCCTCCAGCACCCCCCTGCATCCCCAGGAGCCTCCAGCCCCCCCCGCAGCCCCGCTCCGGCCCCGGAGGCTCCAACGGCCGCGGCGCCGCCCCCGCCCGGCTCCTCCTCGCGGCTGCGCGGCCCCGACTCGGCGCGGAACGGAGCGACATGGTGAGAGCGGGGGGCTCCGGGGCTGGGCTGGGGCTCCGGGGGTTCTCAGGGCCGGGGAGGGAAGCAAAGGCTGTCCCCGAGGACCCTGGGGAAAGGGGTTCCTGGGGGAGCAAGGGCTGGAAGGAGGGTCCCTGGGGTAGGGGGAGGTGGAGAGCTCGCGACCGGGATGGGGAGAGCGCAGCCGGAGCTGGAGGGCAATGGGTACCCAGGGTGTCCGGGGGGGAGTATCGCTGAACGAAGGGGGTTTTCGCCTTTGTAAGGTGCCGGAGCTGGAGAAAGCCACTGTCCGGATACAACAGCCGGAGCGCGTGATGGGGATAATCCGGTCCATCAAGGAGCAGGGGACGCACAAGCTGCAGGTACTGACCCTTTCTGGCTCCTCTGTGTTGGGTCTGGCTCGGCTGAGAGCTGCTGATGAGTTGCTCTCGCCTTCTGTCCTTGTCTTCAGCTGCCCTCCACTTCCTCAACCCTCCCAGCCACGTGCAAGGAAGCACCTTCTTGCACCTTTTGCAGGTGGAAGGGGAGAAACCCCAGACAAGGCAAGAGGGAGGAGTGGGCTATTCTTCTTGTCAAGGCCCTGGCTAGCGGGATGTCCCTGGATGGGGCTCTTTCTTCCCTGTTATGCAAGCTATAAATATGAGCCAATCCCCAGACACAACACCCCCCCCCCTCCTCCTCCTTCCACCCACAGCAGTAAGTCAGCAGCATTAAGCCATTTGGTGCTGATAAGAGTGGTGGGGTGGGAGGGGTGCTGGCTGTCTGAGATGCAGACGTCTGCTTCACGGGCTGGCAGGAGCCTCAGTGCCCGTTGCTGCGAGTCTGCACCCTCACGTGGGGTCCTGCCAGGGCTGGATTTGCATCCTTGCAAGCTGGCAGCACCCTTGGCCAGCCACGGAGAAGGCACAGCCCACCCTGGGTCATGCACAGATTTGGTTTTCTCTCCCCTTCCAGGTCATTTCTGACTTTGACATGACGCTGAGCAGGTTTGGGTGCAACGGCAGGCGCTGCCCCACTTCACACAGTGAGTTGAAGCTGTTGTTTGGACTGGTGCTAATTCCGTTTGCTTTCTGTGTTTGTGTTCTTGGGCTCTGTGGCTCCTGTTAGCCCCTGCCTCCCTCCTTTGCCAAGCCTCAGCACTCCCTCCCGTTCTCCCAGTGTAACTCAAGGCCTTGGCTACTTGCAGCAGCAGCTGCTGGCCCCCAGGCAGCCTGCAGCCTGCTGCAGAAGCTTTCTCCTGCTCTTGCTGCTGCTTCTAATGCTTTCATCTTGCAGCTTGCCAGAGTTGATGCTGCTCTTTCCCAGCTGAGCAGTGTCCTGCTGCAGGTTCAGTGGGAGCTGAACTTTCAACTGGTGTGTTGAGACCCCACAGCAAGCCTGTGCTTGGGTCAATGTGCCACACACTGCTCATTTTCGGGCACTGGAGACACAGGAGAGCTGCCTTTTAGAAAGCCTTTCCATGTTTCTGGGCTACAACGGCAGCATTTTGTTGTCTTTTACAGATATCCTTGATAACAGTCGTGTTATCAGTGAGGATGGGAAGAAGAAGGTAGGTGCTGACCTGTAACGTGCTGCTGCTTGGCTCTGTTTTTTTTCATCCCTGTCACCCATCATCAGGAGGTTGTACTGGCTCTTGTGACATCTCTCCAAGCTGCACCTCGCTGCCAGGGCAGAGAATGGGGCGAGTGTCCAGGCTGCATTTCAGCCAGTGGACATAGAAGAAGAAGTTAAAAAGGGAAATCTAATTTGCATGCTCAGCTGTGCACATTTTGGGTATGTGTGTATGCATCTGCGTGTGCAGCGTTTGCAGCAGGGCGAGAGTCAGCCAGGCTGCCAGAGGGTTCATGCTTCCTCCTCACAGCTCCACGTTTGCCCAGAGTGCAGTTGTTTAGTGAAAACAGCTTTGTTTGTGTTTTGGAGGAATTCAAAAGTGCTTTTGTTGGTGTTTACAGCCTCTTTAGATGTGATGTTCACTCCCTTCTTTCTCTGTCTGTACAACCCTCCAGCTGAAAGATCTGCTGCACCATTACTATCCCATTGAAATCGATCCCAACCGGACCCTGGAAGAGAAATGTCCCCTCATGGTGGAGTGGTGAGTGCTTCCCTGTGACGAGCTTCACCTTGTCGTGGCAATTTCTTGCCCAAGGACTGTAAACCACAAGCCTTGAACTGCCTCTAGACTCAGTGGCAGTCCCGGGAGGCTTTAGTTGTTGTTTTTCTGACTGCCTTAAGGTTGCTGCCTAGGTTGGACTTGGATGATCTTTTGAAGTCCCTTCCAACCTGTAAGATTATGTGATTCTGTGTGAAGCTCACTCTGATGCCTTTCCCTAGGTGGAGCAGGGCCCACGAGCTGCTGTCACAGCAGAGGATCCAGAAGGGTGACATAGCCCAGATCGTCAGAGAGTCAGATGTGATGCTGAGGTACGGGCTCAGGGTTTGTCTCCTGCCACTGCAGGAGGTCTCCTTGTGTTCACCCTGACCTGGGCACACTGCAGATGCAGATCTGCCTTCCTTCCTGAGGCTGAGCTCTAATCTAAAGAGCTAAAAGTCAGTGCCATGAGCAGCAGCCTGAACTCACTGCCTGGCTGCACGCTGCTCCCTTCACAGCTGACTCCTTCCTTCTGCCTTGAGTGTTGTCAAGGAGAGGCTGAGGGAGTGGGTGATGGGCAGAGCGCTCTGTTTGCAGGGCTGGGTAGGAGGGCAGCATGTAGCTCCCCTCTTCCAGGAGAGAATTTCACTGCAACTGCTGGGCCTTATCCAGGCCCTTGGCTCAGCATCAAAATTCACCCACAGTACAAGAATATTGCACGCAAACTCCCTGCTGAAGTTGGCCTTGGCAGCAGTGGTCCTAAAACCAACTCAGGGAGCCTTAGTCTGAGTGAGCTGCCAGTCTCAGAGAGGAGATGCTGCCGTCTGTCTGTGGTTTTATGAGCCCGAGTTCCCTTCCTGCACAGAAATCCTGTCCTGGCAGGCTGAGACTGTCTGATCATCCTCGCAGCTAGTCTGATCTGTTACCCATCCATCTCTAACGCAGGTTTCTGAGTGAGTTGGCAGGCACCTGCTCTCCTGGAGATGCTGTGCACACTGCTCGTGTGCTGCGTGTGCCTGTGCAGCTCCCTGCTCAGGGCCTTGCTCCCAGGAGAGACCTGGGCTTCTGCTGCACCCATCTTGCACACTGACCAACACAGAAACCTTGGTCCCTTGAAAACCTCCTGCCTTTGGCAGAGCTGGCATGTGTGTTTCTGTTTGGGAAGGCCCAGGAAGAAAGAGGAGCCTTGTAGCTGGGTTGAGGGTAGAGCAGGCACCTCGCTGCCAGCTGAGAGGGGGGTAAGGCAACTCTCTGTGACAGGCATTTCTGCTCTAGGGATGGATTCAATGAATTCTTCGATCAGCTGCATAAGTACAACGTCCCCCTGTTCATCTTCTCTGCTGGAGTTGGTGACATCCTCGAGGAGATCATCCGTCAGGCCAACGTCTTCTACTCGAACGTCAACGTGGTGTCCAACTACATGGACTTTGATGACAAGGTGAGTTTCTGCATCATGGACGTGTGGTGTCACGAGTTGCCAGCTGCCTGGTAACTTTTCCGAAGTATTTGATCCCTGCAGGTGGAATTGCACCTTTGCTGGGTCATGGGAGGGCTTTGGAGGTTGGTCATGCCCTCCCACTCCATCTGCCTTGAGGGACTGCGACCTGCTGCCATCATAGCAGCCCTCTGAACATCAGCCCTGGGGGGTGCTGGAGGTTCCTCTGCCCTCAGCAGGAGCTAGGTCAGCAGTGAGAGAGAGCAGAGGACAGAGGAGGTGGGCTGGCAGAGTACAAGAGCAACTGAGCATCTGCTCGTGGTCTTGGGGGCTCCGCACTTTTCAAACTCTTTTTGTGGTGGCAGAAGGGGCACTGCTGCCTCTGTGCCTCACTGTGTGCTCCTTCCTGGGGCTGGGTGAGGATGGAGTTAACTGACTGCAGAGGTTTCTCCTGATCTGAAGGCCAGATGTCTTTTTAAAGCAGCTTTGGGAGGCTTTTGTTGATGTACTAAAGCCTGAAAAGTCCCAGTGCACACTAGAAATTCGCACGTCTCTCACAATGAAGCCCTCTGTTCCCTCGGGTGCTGTGTTGGGACAGGCAGTCCTCAGCGAGCATGGGACAGCGTGACAGCCCTGCCTTCTGCAAGGGCCACGCTCTGCCCCAGGCATCCCCTGACTGCAGCTTTCAGTGGCCTCTGACCAGCTCCAGGGCAACTCAGAGCCCCAACCAAGCTCTCTGGCACCTCCATCCTTTGGGTTTATTCTCCCCAGCTGGGAAACGTTGGCCCCAGAGGGACTCCTGGAGAATGTCTCCAGGTGTTTCCTGGCTGCTGAGTTTCCAGACTCCTTGGGGGTGTCTCCAAGATGAGAGCTGGAGCCCTGTGAGCATCTTCCCTCTTTTCCCATTCCAGAAAGAGCGCTGAGGCTGCAGCACAGCAGAGGAATAGCTGTGGGATCAGTCTGTCTGTCTGTCCTGTTTACACAGGGAGTCCTGACTCATTTCAAGGGACCTCTCATCCACACCTACAACAAGAACAACAGCGTCCTGCAGGGAACGGAGTATTTCCAGCAGCTGAGCACGAGGACGAGCATCATCTTGCTGGGGGACTCCATGGGTGACCTGACGATGGCAGATGGGGTTCCCAGCGTGGAGAACATCCTCAAGATCGGCTTTCTCAATGACAAGGTGGGTGTGAGAAGCAGTTGTCTCACTTCCCTACCAGCCTTCCCCAGGGGCAAAGCCTGGGGGACAGCAGAGAGGGGCAGGTGGCTGCCTGAGTGACTCGGGGGATGCAGGAGATTCGTATGATCTCCCATGGGGTGTGTGGAGGGAGCTGGGGGGTATCTGCTGAGCTCCTGGTGGACCTGGGGCATTGCCAGGGTGGTTATTGACCTCTCTTTTCCATATCATCTCTTCTCCATAGTAACAGATGGTAGGAAAAGAGGAAACAGCCTCAAGTTGCCCCAGGGGAGGTTGAGGTTGGAGCTGAGGCAGAACTGTTTCCCTGAGAGAGGTGTCAGCCCCTGTGCCAGGCTGCCCAGAGAGCTGGGGGAGTGCCCAGCCCTGGAAGGATCCCAAAGCCGTGAGGCTGAGGTGCTCAGGGCCGTGGGTTAGTGCTGGGCTGGGCAGGGTGAGGGCAGGGCTGGGACTGCAGGAGTTTCAAGGGCTTTTCGAACCAAAAGGATTCTGAGATTCTCTGGCTGTGAGTACAGCATCTTCATTCTCAGCTGCTGTTGTTTACAGCCCTCTCCTCTCTCTGTGGCCCTCTCCTCCCCACCCTGTCCCCATGGCCACACTGCAGGTGGAAGAGCGGAGAGGGAAGTACCTGGATGCCTATGACATCGTGCTGGAGAGCGACGAGACGCTGGATGTGGTCAACGGGATCCTCCGGTACGTCCTCACCGAGACATGAGCTGGAGAGGCTGCGTCCCAGCCACACACCTGGGCAGTAAATATCCTTCTCTTGATGAAGCTGGAGTAGATCTGGTACCTGCTGGCCTCCATCCCGACGCTGGGCAGGCTCCCTGCCCTGTCTCCCCTGTGTTGTGCACATCCCGACCTCACTAACCCGCTTCGATCAGCCCCGGGGAGGGAGGGGTGAGATGGAGGAAACTTCTCCACTCCCTTTACCCAGCTTGTGCCCAGCTCTGCTGCTTTCCACCCAGACTTCATCCCTCTCAACTTCTTGGTCCCCAACACGGCCTGAGGCCACAACAAACCATTTCATGTTTCAGGCAGAGATGTTTTGTTTCAGTGGCCAAGTGCAGAAACAGAGATGGCTTGCTGTGGCTTGAGGACAGACCCACTTTCGACAAGACCTTTTTTTTTTGACAGGCCTATTTCCTTTCACTCTTTTCCTGTCTAAGTAAACAAGTCTCTCTCTTGTCCTGTTTTCTGTGGGCTCCAAAGTGCCTAGGCTGAGCTCTGGTGCATGGCCCTGCTGGGCATAGCATCGCTCAGCCCCGTGTACCCCACAGAAGCCCTGCTGCTCCCTGGCCCCCACACCCCAGCCCTCCTGTCCCTTTAGTCCATTACAGCTCTTGCTGTAGAAAAAAAAAAACAAAAGGTCTTTTCCAGCCATGTCTGCAGGCTCCTGGAGATAATCTGATGCTGCTGCACAAAGCAGGGAGTTTGTCTGCCGAGGATCAGGCAAGAGGGGTTTGGGTGGCAGCAGGCTGGGTGCTTGGGGTGGGTGTGGATGGTGGAAGAGAGGCCAAAGGCAGCATTTTGGTTTCAAAGGAGGATTTTAGCTAACCACAGTTCTGTTTTAAACTGCTGGGCTGACCTTGAGCTCTCAAAGCAGCAGTAGAAAGCAGCCTTTTATTTCTGTGTAACATCTGGTAGTGCGAAGAGTAAAACTGTGACAGCTCTGGTTCAGAACGGGGCAAACTCATAGAATCAGAGAATCATTTTGGTTGGAAAAGACCTTTAAGCCCAAACTCCCCTCACCTTGCCCAGCCCACCACTAACCCACGGCCCTCAGCACCTCAGCTCCACGATTTTGGGATCCCTCCAGGACTGGGCACTCCCCCAGCTCCCTGGGCAGCCTGGCACAGGGGCTGACACCCCTCTCAGGGAAACAGTTCTGCCTCAGCCCCAATCTCAGCCTCTCCTGGGGCAACTCGAGGCCTTTTTCACTTGTCCTGTCATTCGTTACTTGGGAGAAGAGACCAACCCCCAGCTCACTGCAGCCTCCTGCCCGGAGGGTGAGTAAATGTGACTTCTGGAAGTGTGGGCTCCATTCTTGTCAAAATAAAAACGTTGTCTAAAGCTGAGACCTGGACAGTTTGTTCCCAGCACCGTGGGGCTGTTGCTGGAGCTGCTCTCCTCCGCTCCCCAGCTCCAGGTCACCCCCTGAAGCCATGACCAGATGCTCCCACACCAGAGCTGGAGCACAACCCATCTTTGCTGGAGGATCCCAGGAGCAGGAGTTTGGTTTCTGTCTCTCCTGCCCGATCCAGCAGGTGCTGGAGCCTGAAACCACCCCCGGGCAGGAACACCCTGCGCCGCTGCCCAGACATGCAGCAATGTTTCCTGGCAGAGTAACCTGACACGAAGGCCAGCTCCTAGGAAACCAGTAGGAATTATTTATTTGGTGCAAGGTAGGAGCCATGGTTGGAGGGGGTTCTCTCACACCCTTTGCACTTGTTTTCTCTTCTTGCATTGCCTTTTTTTTTGTTGTTGTTGTTGTTTATCTCTGCAAGTCACACTGTGCCAAAGCTTTTCCAGCCAGCAGGAGGTGATGGAGCTGTGCTGGTCACAGCTGGCAGACCTGAGAGTGACGAGTGAATTAGCTGCATTTAGGCACCAGAAGAAAACTGGGCTGATTAATTTTTTTTTCTCAGTCACTGAGGGCTGTCACTGCAGGGTGGAAGGGTTGAGGGGGAGGATGATGCTGCTGCTCCCTGAGGGCCAGCTTGGGAGAGGTACTTCTGTTTTCCTTCTCCCAGCTGATGAGGAGTTTGCCAGGTCCCAGCCCTGCTGTCTCAGAGGGCCCAGGCTTTCTGGAACAGCAGATGTAAGTGGGACCTTGGGGGTTTTGCCCTGGGAACCCAAAGCCCACTCCAGCCTCTTGTCCCAGGGAGGATGGCAGCAGGGAGCAGAGGCTGTGCCAGCAGCAGGGACCTGTGTGAAAGGCTTCTCTTTATTTCCCCTTTAAAGAATTTTATATGTGTGTATAAAAAACCCAACTCAAAACTACAGACTGCTGTGGTAGAAGTGGAAGGGAAGCCCCCCTCTTCTCCTGCCTGCCTGCCCCAAAAGGCAGCATGGGCCAGGCAGAGGAGGCTGGAGGACAAAAGGGCTCAGGGAAGGGATGCCACTGCCTCAGCCCTTCTGCGGGGAGCTGAGAACAGAGTGGGGTCAGAGTGGGGTCTGGCAGCAGAGCAGGGCAGGGCTCCAGAGTCTGGCCCTGGCATCCTCAGTCCCACTGCACAGCAGAGCCAGGGATGGGCAATGTGGGGAAACGCGGGTGCTGCCGTCCCCACGGGGTGTGGAGACTCACAGGGACGTGGGTCTTGCCCACCTTCTTGCCTGGGTTTATTAGCTGGGAGTTGGTGAGGTTTCCTGTCAGGAAAGTGTTAAGAAACACTTAAAATCCCCTTAGTTNGGAAAATCCAAATCTGCCCCCCTGAGTGAGGCTGGGGAGAGGCAGGGGCAGGTTCCCAGGGGAGACCAGCCATGGCACGGCCAGGACAAATCCTGCCTCCAGGAGAGAGCGGGGTCTGCTCCTCAGAGCTCCTCGTGGATCTTCTCCTGGTCCTCATCCGACTTGAGCTTCAGCTCCTCCGAGGTGATCTTCCCGTCCTGGTTGCGGTCCTGGTTCTTGAACATGTCAGCGATGACTTTCTCCGGGTCGGAGCTGGGCATGAGGCGGCCTTTTCCTTCAGCCACCTGGGTCTTGATGAAGGTGGAGAACTGCAGCAGGGAGAGAGGAGAGACGTTGGTTTTGCTCCACGCAGCTGGCGCTGGGCATGGCAGAGGGCATCGAGGGCAGAGCAAGGGCGAGAGCGTGAGCTGCCTGTGGGTATCCCCTGTCTGGTCACAGCCCTGCCTGGTCACAGCCCTGCCTGCAGCCAGCAGCAATGCTCTGCGACGAGTTGTTGTTCTTGCACAGCTCTTCAGGCTCACAAAGTGCCTGGGGACAGCTGTGGCTTTTAGGTGCTGCTCCTTGGGGTGGGATCCCCTGTGCCCTGTTACCTCCCACAACCCGTAAGCCCACGGCTCAGGGGCTTTTGCTCACCTCGTCAGCAGGGATTTCCCCATCCTTGTTCAGGTCCATTTGCTCATAGAGGTTCTCTGGTGGCTCCCCGTGCCAGATGAAGAGGTAGCCCTCGGGAACCCCCTCCTCCATGGAGATGAGCTCCACCTCGAAGCGCAGCACAGCACTGCCTGGCACTCCCCGGGCTGAAACAACAAGCAAAGGCTGCTGCATCCAGGGGGTGAGCTCAGCAAAGGGCTCGGCCCTGATGGTAGAAGCTCTCAGCCCCTCACTGAGGTGAGGGAGGCGAAAGGAGCTCACGGAACCCACTGGTTTGCATGGCATGGGGCACCTACCTCCGCTCTCCCCGTGGCCCAGGTGAGGGGGGATGATGAGCACCCGCCTCTCCCCCACACACATGTCGAGGAGGCCACTGTTCAGGCCCTCGATCACCTTGTTGGTCCCCAGAGTCACCTCCTGGGGCTTCTCATAATCGTGGCTGCAGGGGTCACAGAGAAGAAAAACCACACAGCTGAGAAAGCCTCTCGTTCCCCAAGCCCCAGCATCCCATGCCTTCCCTCCTGCCAGGCTCCCAAATCCCACGCTCTCTGTCCTGCCGTGCCCTGAAGTTCTGCACCCTTCGTGCCGCCACCACCCCAAAACCCCATCCCATCCATCCTGCCGTGCCCCCAAATCCCACACCCTCCACCCTGCTGCCCACGCTCTGCTGCCGCCCCACTGCACAGAGCCGATGCTCTCAGCTCTCCTCCAGTGCCCATCCTCTCTCCTTCCCACCTCCCACCCCAGCTCAGCACCCGCCAGGATTCGGCCCTGGCAAGGAAAAGTGTGCTTGAGGCCAGCCAGAACGCACGAGGAGAAGAGCCTGGTGCCATCCAGCAAGGAGCAGTTGTAGTGGTAGCGGATGAAGTCTCTGTGTCGGGTGGTGAGGTTGCAGCCCTGGGGCCGGTACACGGTCTCGATCTCCACCGGGTCGGCGGGGTTGTGGAAGTCGATGACGTGAACGTCGAAGATGAGCACGGCTGAGCCAGGAATTTTATCCCCTGGAAGAGGAGAGCTGCTGGAGCACCACGGGGCTGGTAAACCTTTCTCTGCTTCTTCCCACACCGTGTCTATCCCTCAGAGCCTTGGCTCTGCACGTCTGACTGTGTTTCCTTGCCCACGATGCCCCCGCTGCAACATCCAGAGCACCGGGGATGGTGGTAGCCCCTGGGGGTGAGGAGCTGGCCCTACTTGGCCAGCACTTTCCTGATGCCAGACCTGTGGTGTGTTGGTGCACAGGGACAGAGGAGGGGGGATGTCACAGCCCTTTACCTGCTCCATTCTCCCCGTAGGCCAAATGTGGGGGGATAAGCACCCGCCGCCTCTCTCCCATGCAGACCCCTTGCAGGCCCTGATCCATGCCGGGGATGATGTAGCCCTTCCCGATGTAGGTGTTGTAGGTGTGATTGCGGGAGTAGCTGCAGCGAGAGAAGCCCCCATTGTGCAGGAGAGCATTGATCCCCCCCATGCCATGCCATCCCACCCCTTCCCCTTCCCCCAGCCTCTGCCCTGCTCCCCCCAGCAGCCAAACCTCGCTTCTAACGATGCAGCAAACAGGTACTGTCCTTTTTTTAGCCCGTTTTTCACCCTCTCCTCCTCCCTGATTCACAGCAGGCTGCTGAGCCTGGGGCAAGATGGGGGAGCATCAGGGCTCTCCCCCACTCCCTGTGTCCCTCCCCACACCTGGAGTCGAAGAGCGTCCCGTCCATGAGCGTGCCGTTGTAGTGGTAGCGGACAAAGTCCCCGGTCACAGCCCTGCGCTTGCAGGGCTCCAGCACCTCCAGGTGCTCCAGGGAGATGCCGTCCTTGGGGTTGTGGAAGTCCACCAGCAGCACGCTGAACACCAGCGAGGCCTGTGGCGGGATGACAGTCCCTGGGGAGGGGACATGGGGTCAGCCAGGGCAAGGGAACTGATGCACCGTGGTGGTGGGGGACCTCTGTGCAGAGCTGGGGGGGAAGGGGTTGGAGCTCAGCTCACCGTAGCCCTTCTCCCCGTAAGCCAGGAATGGAGGGATGATGATGCTCCTCTTCTCCCCGGCGCACATGCCCAGCAGCCCCTGATCCATGCCCTTGATCAGCCAGCCCGTGCCCACGTAGGTGTCGTAGGTGCTGTCCTTGCTGTAGCTGGTGGAGAGGAGTGGGGACGCTGGGGGTGGCTCTGGGGCCACACCAGCTCCTCCAGCCTGAGCACTGCCATGTAGGAGAGTGGTCTGGGGAGGGGTCACTGAGCTGCACCAGCCAGGATGCAGGGTGGGAGAGAGCAGGGGAGGCTGCTCACACTGAGGTCCCCATGGGCTCTCACATGGACCTCAGTGTCCTGCCCCAGCTCAGTATCCTCTAGCCCCTGCCACCCCCAGCATCCCCAGCCCCAAGGCAGAGGGTGCATCCAAGCTCCCGTGCCTGCAGGGTGCACCCCAGCGCCTGTGCCTGTACCTGGAGTCGAAGGGAGTGCCATCCAGCAGCGTCCCGTTGTAGTGGTACCGCACAAAGTCCGAGTTCTCCACCGTGCGGTTGCAGTGCTCGGGTTTGGACAGGCTGGTGATCTGCAGCTTGTCCTTCTTGTTCCAGATATCCAGCATGACAACGTCAAAGTACAGGGTGGCATCGGGGGGGATCAGCCCCGCTAAAGGACAGAGCATCTCAGGTAGGACCAGCACTGAGCTCAGGAAAGCCAAGGGCTCTGTCCCCTAAAGCCTTCCCAAGCCTGTGGCTGCTTGGGGCTGTTGGCTACGTGTGCCAGGCCCCGGGAAAGCAGCAGAGCCCAGGGGGACAGGACTCTTCATTCTTGGGGAAGCCCCGCTTAGGCACCACTTGCCCTGGCAATGGAACTGCCCCTCACCAGCATTTGCCAGCTGGGCACCATATGCATTAACACTGCTCTCTCCATCTCTCTACCGTGATCCCTAACCCACACCAGTGCTGCCATGACCCGTTAGAATCACTGAATCACTTTGGTTGGAAAAGCCCTTGAAGCTGCTGCAGTCCCAGCCCTGCCCTCACCCTGCCCAGCCCACCACTGACCCACGGCCCTCAGCAGCTCAGCTCCACGGCTTTGGGATCCCTCCAGGGCTGGGCACTGCCCCAGCTCCCTGGGCAGCCTGGCACAGGGGCTGACACCCCTCTCAGGGAAACAGTTCTGCCTCAGCTCCAACCTCAACCTCCCCTGGGGCAACTTTGAGCCCGTTTCTGCTTGTGCTATCGCTCGTTGCTGGTAAGAAGAGACCCTTACCCACGCCGATGCTGCCGTAGCCCAGGTGCGGGGGCACGATGAGGTGACGCCGCTCGTTCACACACATGCCCTGCAGCCCTCGGTCCATGCCCGTGATCAGCCGCCCGACACCCACCACACCGGCCACTGTGGCCCCTCGGTCGTAGCTGAGGCGAAGGGACAGACTCATCAGTGAGGCAGCTGAAAACCCTAAAGCTGATGGTGCTGGGGGTGCTCAGTGCCAGGGCTGAAGGCCTGGGGTGGGTCCAGAGCCAAACCATGAGCCCTGCAAACACTGAGGGATGCTGCAGTGCTCCCAGGTGCCTGTGGCAGTTGGGGGTATAGGGCTGCCTCCTCCCCTGGGGGGGTACAGGTAACCCACCACAGCCAGTGGGTCCCTGTGCTGCAGGCAGAGCCCACAGCTCAAACACACTGATCCTGATAGGATCCATCTTGCACTACCCAAGCTGGAGCTGCCTCCCATGGCACCAAGTCAGGGCTCACACCCAGCACCCTTGGAGGCAGAAGGATATGAAGGTGCAAAGGAGGGGAGGTGATGCTTCCTGGTGGGATCGAACCCATCAACACCTCCCCCAGCTCCTGGGCTGAGAGGCTGGCAGCTCCGTGGCTTTCTGCTGCTTCCAAATCATTGTGCATATGGCACATTTGGAGCTTTAAGCAGCGAGGGGGAAAGAAAACGTCCCAGGGTCTCATTTTCAAACTGCGAATTTTGGCTTTATTTTTAAACCTCAGGATAACTCCAAGAAGCAACCGGGGCCGTTTCAGATAAAGTGAAATCCCTCAACCCCTTTGCTGTGCAGCTGTGTGCTTTCTGCAGCGGGCTGGACAAGGAGTTATTTCGGCAGCCAGTGTCCCCAGGCTCCCACTGCCCCCGGGGGCATGCAGCAAGCAGCAGTGGCAACACAGGGCTCCGTTACTTTCTCCCCCATTCATGCTCACAAGAAAGATAAAGACATTTAGCCAGAGAACAGGCTCCCTTTGCTTCCCAGGGCTCTGAAAAATGCCTGTCTTGAAAGTTTTTGTTTCTGCACTGGGTTGGGGCTGAGCCCCAGCACAGCCCAATTTGTTTTGTGCCCTTTTGCTGTGCTCCAGGTTCTCCCCCTGCTCGTGGCGGTGCAAATCAAGGGCTGCACCAGCATGAACAGGCAGCACCAGAGGAGCAGGATCGATGCACGAGGCTCAGGAAAACTGAGACCAGCCAGAGAGAATCCTCTTAAGTAACAAATGGGTTTCGCCACTGCCACGTTTCAAAGTGCTCCGAGCGTTGTCCCAGCCTGTGCAGCACATGCAAATACATGTTCCTGAGTGAAAAACGTCTCGCTTAGGGCCAAATCCTGACCGTTCCCACGGCCAGCACTCGGGGTTGAGGCTGTGTGGGCACTTCAGGCACCCGCGGGGCTCTGCAGGCTCCGGGTGGGCAAAGTGGGCTGCTGCCAAACCCAGGGTGGGCAACACGGGCACCTGGGTCAGAGCTGATGGCAAGGGGCAGGGAGGGGGCTACAGCCCCGGGACAGGGAGCTGTGCTCAAGTCGCTCGCTTGGAACCACATCGCGTTCCCCATCCTCACCCCACACACCCATGCAGGGGACCCCCCCCCCTGCAGCGCAGTGCATTCCGTAAAGAGCCGGGGGCTATACCTGGAGTCAAACTTTTTGCCATCTTTAAAGGTCCCATTGTAGTGGTAGCGAATGAAATCGCCCATCTGGACTTCCCGCAGGCAGATTTTGGGGATATAGTATCTGTCTATCACCACATCTTCCAGGGGTCCGGGGTGACCCAGCCCCGGGGATCCCCCGAAGATGCTGAAGAGGAGGAGGAGGAGGAGGAAGACGAAGCTGCCGGGGGACATGGCGCTGAAGCGGAGGAGAGGGGAGGGAAAGGCGAGGAGGTGGGGCCAGCCCGGCCGCCCCTTCCCGCGGGATGAGCCGCCAGGCCCAACCCCAGCCAGACTGCTTGGATGGAATTTCTGTACACGTGGACCCCGGGCCTGGCCTCGGCAGCCATAAAAACCCACCGACAGTCGCCCCCGTGGCATCGTCCGGCGNTGGTGTTTTTTTTTCCCCTTTCTTTCTTTTATTGGCAGTCCCTCCTCCGAAGCAAAAGCTGCCAGAGCTCCTCGGAAGAGAGTCTGTGCATCTCGCCCCGGGTCCTAGCGCTGCCGCTGCTCCTCCTCCTCCTCCTCCTCCTCCCCGCAGCCTCTTCCCTGATGATGCCGCTCGGGCACAGCAAATGACGAGGAACTAACGGGTTTAATAACACCTAAAGTCGATCTGCTGCTGGCAGATCTTTCCTTGAATGGCGATGGTTACAGACGTGACACTACCCCTCTGACAGTCCTACACGGATAGGAAACGGCACTAAACACGCACGTAACGTGTTGTGGGCACATCCCCGCTCCCCCAAACTCATCTGCAAGACGGGCCCTGTGGTGAGAGCCCGGATGGAAACCCTGAACTGCAACGTGGAGCCTCCAAGGCACAGTGTTTCCAGTGAGAGCAAAGGCTCAAAGAGCTCTCAGCTCCCTACAAGCCCAGACTTGGGGGGGGGGGGCTCTGCAGCTCCCCAACACACTGCACCAAGGCTGAGCAACCTCAGGAGGGCTCAGAGTAACTTGGGGAGACTCAGGGCTCTCCTCATGGCACGGTGGGGTCAGGGCCTGGCTGTGGGGCAAAGTGAGCACGCACTTATGAGGTGTCAGAGCTCGCTGCTATCGAGCTGCTCCTTCGCAGGGAGGTGCTGTGCACCCCTAACGACCTCTGAAAGAAGCTTCAGCAGCATCCTGGCTCCTGCCCAACGCTATGTCCATCCCTCAGTGCCACTGTCCAGCCGGCAACAAAGCGCTGGGCTTGGGCTGGGGCCAGCGTGGCCTGGCACGGTGCAGCCCTGGGGCTTGGGATCTGGCACGGCACAGGCTGTGTGGCCTCCGGCTTGACACTAGCCAGCAGCAAAGCCGGGCACAGCCGAGCTGGGGGGTCCAGGCTGGCTGCCCGTGCGTGGAACCGAGTGCAACCCGCAGCACCCGACGGCTGCAGCCCCCACAACGCCTCAACAGCCCGGAGCGCCGTGCAGCCCTCCCCGCTCCCAGCCCTCCGCACGGGCTGCACGCTGGGGG
>WBNH01004731.1:1265-18830 GCA_013401255.1 Urocolius indicus | reverse complement strand
CAACAGGACAAGGGGTGATGGGATGAAGCTGGAACACAAAAAATTCCATTTAAATATAAGAAAAAAACTATTGTACTGTGAGGGTGAGGGAGCCCTGGCACAGGCTGCCCAGGGAGGGTGTGGAGGCTCCTTCCTTGGAGGCCTTCAAGACCCGCCTGGACATGTTCCTGTGCCACCTGATCTAGGTGAACCTGCTTCTGCAGGAAGGTTGGACTGGATGATCTCTAAAGATCCCTTCCAACCCCGCTATTCCATAATTCTATGGTTCTTCCTCAGCAGCGTGACTCTGCAAAGGAGCTTTTGTCGTGGGTATGATCCGAGGCTGCTCTGAACCCCCCAGCTTCCCTCCACCTCTCTGCTCTGGCATCCTCCACCCATGAGGGATCAATCCTGCCCTGCGGTGCTGGGCCCCACCAGGGTGGGAGCACACGGGGCTGTGTGAGAAGGAGCTGGATCAGTGCCGGGAGGTGGAGATGCTCATGGAAAGAGGTTGGGAATAGCTCCCGGCGCCCGTCTGAGCCGGAGCCGGTGCAGCAGGGTGCGGTGCCGCTGGCTCAGCACCCGCGGGTGCCGGCGGGCAGCCAGGTCCGGGGGCTGAGTTTCGGTGGGGTTGTGACTCAGCAGGGAGGGTGATGGCAGAGCCACGTTCACCACGCCGTGTTTTGGCATCGCCGCGCCCAGCCTCACCCCCCCCCAGCCGTTGGGAGCGGGGCTGTCGGGCTGCCCTGGAGGCTGGGAAGGGTTTCGGGGTGCTGCAGGGCAAGGAGGGGCAGGGAGAGGGACGAGTCCATGTCTCCAGGAGCTGTTGATGCCCCCACGCTCCTGCTGTGACACTGTGGCAGCTACTCAGTGTGTTGGCAATGGTGCTGGCCATGTGCCAAGGCCACGGGATTTGGCTTTTCTCACCATGGAGAGATACCTTCTGCCCCCTCTTCTTCCTCACTGGGAACGTCCCTGGGGATGGAGGTTAGTCCTTTTTCAGCACACCAGAGGGACCTGCCTGCCCTGGGGCCACTGGGGCTCTGTCCCCACCACCTTTTGCTGATGTGGGTCTGGGAGGGAGCTGGGAGACAGCAGGATCTGGAGCTTGTGGAGTGAGAAATCCTCTTCCAGGTACCCTCTGTGAGGCTGAGCATCCTCAGGTGAAGGTGGCTCCGTGGCAGGGCTGGGGGTTCAGCATTGAGGCTGCAGCCTCACATGGGTGCCAGCATCCTGTGCCTTACCCCAGCTTGGGCAGCCCCCCAGGCGGTGAGACTGTGCTGTGGGATCCCCACCGACGCAGTTCCCGCCCTAAGGGACAGAGCTGTGTGGCTCCCAGTGCTGTCCCTTGCCCGTGGCTGGGAATGGCGGGGACAAGACCCCTATCTTGTCCCATGGAGC
The DNA here is from genome assembly GCA_013401255.1 of Urocolius indicus. Taxonomy (NCBI): domain Eukaryota; kingdom Metazoa; phylum Chordata; class Aves; order Coliiformes; family Coliidae; genus Urocolius; species Urocolius indicus. Next base: position 17,450 of record WBNH01004731.1, on the reverse strand, counting down.
AGAGGTGCCCTTCCCCAGGGGCTCACTCCCTCTGCCAAATAATTGCAGGGCTAAATATAGCCCTGCTGGCAGCCAATGCCCCTCTGAGGATGCCTGTGCAAAGCCACCCCCTTCCCAGGGGTCTCGGCCACCAGGACCCACCGCCTGGGTGCTGTGGTGGCACTGGCACCGGCAGCCACCTCCATCTGTCATGGTTTGGTCCAGCTAGCACAGCAGCACCACGACAGCCTCTCACTCGGTGCCTCTATTTGCCCCCACCTTGGTTGGGATGGCAGAGGCCCCAGCAAAATGAGAGTAAAAAGATAAGCAAGGTTGTTGTAGATTGAGACAAGGGCAGGGAGGGCTCACTGCCAGTTACAGTTCTGGGCCAAACAGAGAGGAAAGTAGGGAAGTTTATTCTACAAGAAACAGAATGGAGTGAAAGCAAAAAGATAGTAGGATGATGAGAAAATTACAACCAGCACTTTAGGATTTCGCTCCCCATCCCTCCTTTCTTCCTGGGCCCAGCTCACTGCTCCCCATATCTCTACCTCCTCCCCCCACAACGGCTCAGGGAGGCAGAGAATGGGGGATGTGGTCAGTGTCTCACAGATGGGCTCTGCTGCTTCTCTCTTCTCAGAGGAGGACAACTCCTGGCATTCTTCCCCTGCTCTGATACAGAGTCCCTCCCCTGGGACACAGTCCTTATCAAACTTCTCTGGTGTGGGCTGCTCCCAGCAACTGCAGCTTCTGAGGATCCCTCACACGGGACACAGCCTGCTCTGGCCATACTGATACAGGGTCCTCCCCTTGGAACACGGTCTCCTCTGGCCATAGTCAGTGCCCCTGGCTCCGGGTTCTTAGCAAAACAAGTCTCTGCCTTTGATGTGCCGCCTTTAATGAAATGCAAACAGATCTCAGCTTCGCCAGTCCCCTCTGTAGAATGCAGGGGAGTCTCTGCTCCAGCACACCTCCTCCTCTCTTTCCTCACTGACCTTGGAGTCTGCATGGTTGCTTCTCTCACTCTTCCCACTCCTTGCACCACCACCACCAACTGGAGAAGAAGAAAAGACAGAAGAAGGAAGAAACAGGAAGAAGCCTCCTCTTCTGGCTTCTTCTGAAAAAGTGATCATCGAGGTGTCTAATCGGATCAGTGGGTCTTTGCTGAGAGCTGGGGAGAGTTTTGAACAGCTTCTTACAGGAGCCATCTTTACAGTCCCTTCCCCCTTACCAGAATAAGGCTGTCGTGTCAAACCATGATACTATCACTTCCTCGGGACCCTGCTATGGAAGCTCAGGCTCTCCCCAGCCAGTTTTGGTGGTCTGGGAGAAGGGTGAGGTTCCACCACAGGGCTGGCTGGGCTCCTTCCTGCTCCCTTTGCCCCAAAACTGTCCCCTTCCCTGGCAGCTGGGTACAGGGGGCAGCAATGTCCCGCTCCCTGCCTGCTAGTTGGGCTGAGCGGCCACATCTGGTGTCAGGAGGTAATTTTAGCCCAGGGTGGCAGAGGCCAGAGGGACATGCAGGGACTGGCGCGCCTCTGGTCCCCTCCTGGTCACCCTGCCACAGCTGCCCTGGCCTGGCCACCATATAAATGTGTTTTCTTTTCTCTTGGCAGGAGGAGGAGAACGGGAACAGAGCAGGTGAGCACTGGCACCATAACTCCATGGGGACCTCCCTGTGCAGGGAGGATGTTGACACCTGCATTGGTGGGCAGAGGAGTCTGTGAGACACAGTGTAGCTGGCAGTGAGGTGGCACATTGCTTCTGTGGCATTTGGTGTGGTAGATGGTCTCGGTGCCCCTAAAGCCCCTGGGGTGTTTGCTGGACCTCATGCCCCAGGGGTGTCTGTCCTGTGGCTGGAGGGGCTGCAATGTGGCTGGCACTGTCCCCTGCCATGGGCAGCTTGTCTGAGCACGGGGCATCTAGGGACGGGGACACGTCCCTACTCTCCTCCCGGCGCTGCCGGTGACGTGAGCGAATGTGAAGGTGTCAGAACGGATTGGCACACCGACAGCGTGACGAGGCTCCACGACTGCAGGGCCTGGGGGCTGCGGGGTGTGCGGGCGGCAGCGGCCAGACCTGACACCCGCTGCCCCAAGGGGAAAGCTGGGGAGACACTGGCCTCGCTCACCAGCGGGGAGGGGTTTTGGCATCCCGTGTCAGCACCATCCATCTCTCTGCCATCCTTCCCCAGCCCACACACTCTCTGGTTTCTTGCAGCACCCCATGACTTTTGCTGTGGCAAAGGAGTGTGGCTGCAGCTGTGCTGGGGAACAGCCGTGGCTGGGGAAGATGGGTCCCCAGGGCTGCCCTGAGAGTGGGGTTTTGCCCAGGGCAGGACCTGTGCCCTGCAGGTCCCAGGTGTTCATGTGGGCTTGGGGAAGTGAGGAGGGTACTGCAGGGGCTGAGGAGGGTACTGCAGGGGCTGGGCCTGGCTGTGCCAGCAGCTCCCTGACGCTGTGTTCCTGGGGAGCAGGTCCACCCCGGAGCCGTCTGGAGCCCATGGACACCATCTTCGTGAAGAGTGTGCGGGAGGATGGGCCGGCGCACCAGGCTGGGCTGCGCACGGGTGAGTGGGGCTGGCAGGGAATGCAGGCCAGGGATGGCTCCAGGCTGCTGTGGGATGTGTGGGGAGGTCGTTTTGATTGGAAAAGCCCTTGAAGCTCCTGCAGTCCCAGCCCTGCCCTCACCCTGCCCAGCCCACCACTAACCCACAGCCCTCAGCACCTCAGCTCCACAGCTTTGGGATCCCTCCAGGGCTGGGCACTCCCCCAGCTCCCTGGGCAGCCTGGCACAGGGGCTGACACCCCTCTCAGTTGCATTTTCCTGCATTCCTCCTTTTTGCCCCAGTTTCACTCCGCTTTCTGACTCTCTGGAGTCTCTACTTTCTTGTCCCTGGCTTGGGAAGCTCAGAGCAACGTTGTGGTATCCATGTGTTAGACAAACTTTGGGGTCCCCACAGCATCCTTTGGCCACATGAGACCTGTCTCTGGCCCTGGCAAAAGCCCTGTCTGCGGCCAAGTGCCACCACCTCCCCCGTGAGCTGTGGTGACACTGTCTTCTCCCTTCGCTCTGCAGGGGACCGGCTTGTCAAGGTGAATGGGGAGAGCATCATTGGGAAAACCTACTCGCAGGTGATTGCATTGATCCAGAACAGGTCAGTCTCCTTCCCAGGGCTGGGAGGAGTGTGGGGACGGGCAGAGTTGGGAAGGTGACGTGAAGGGGACACGTCGCGGCAGGCAGTGCCCCCTTGGGTGTCACCAGGGCTGGCAGGAGCTGTGAGTCACTTGGGTGCCCGCAAGGGACTGGGAACAGGCAGCAGCCTGCTGGTCTGTTGCGTGGGGAAGGGAACGTTCATCTCCTTGGGGAGGATCCGTCCGAGCGTGAGGGGCTGGTGGGGACTGACTCCATCCAGCCTGACCCCCTCCATCCCCTCTCCCTGCAGTGACGATGTGCTGGAGCTCTCCATCATGCCCAAGGACGAGGACATCCTCCAGCTGGTGAGTTTGCCAGGCAGGTGCCAGGGGTTTGGGTTCTCCCAGGTGGCTTTCCTGGGCTGTGCCAGCAAACCTGAGCTGGCTTGTCCATGCCTGTGCTCCTCCAGTGCCTCGCGGGGAGGTGGCTGAGTGCCTTTGTGTTGCTGGAGACACATGGGGACTTGTGGGGACTGTCGCTAGAGAAGCAAAGGGTGCAGGTACCAAGGCGTGCCGGTACCAGGGTGCAGGTACCAGTGTGTCTGGAGCAGGATGAGTGGGGGACAATGGACATAGCTGGAGGGAGAATTTCTCTGGGTCTCAGACAGCTCTGTGGTGGCCCTGGCGGGGTGACCCAAGGCAAGGGGTGTGCATGTGGCTTCATCTCATGCTCTTCTGGCCTCAACTGCTCCTAGGGCTCTCCCAATGGTGCCACTGCCAAAGCTGTGGGCACATACCCCAGACTTGGCTGTTAGGTGGCACCACTGCTTGGCCTCAGCCTGCGGAAACCTGCTGCCATTGGGCTGGGGGGTCTTACAGCCCTGGCAAGGTGTGAGTCTCACGTCTGTGCCTGCCTCAGGCTCTGAGAATTCCCCAGGCAAGGAGTCAGAGGCGTGTGTGAAAAGTGAGAAGGGAGAGCCAGGCTGGCCAGCTGTGCTGGGGTATTTTAGGAAGGAGGATAGAGGAGGATGGCTGGGCACTGCATGGTAGTGGGGAGGGTGGAAAGACTGGTGGCAGCAGCAGCAAAATCACTCAGTGCTGGAGGGGCTCTGTGGGAATGTGAGACCAGGGGGTCTGCAGTCAGCCCTGCCCAGCTCGCCTTGCTCGGGGGGGTTTGCAAGGGAACAGGGGAGTTGTGGCCCTGATCCCCCACCATGACCCCCCACACTTCCCCACAGGCATACTCACAGGATGCTTACCTGAAGGGCAACGAGCCGTACTGCGGCGGAGCACAGAGCATCCCTGAGCCCCCTCCCATCTGCTACCCACGGAAGACGTACCCGTTCCAGGCACGGGGCACCGAGCCCCCACCGTGCCCAGCGCCAGACCCCCGTGCCCACCGCCCCATGGGCCCCTCAACTGGACCCGCCGCCCGAAGCGAGACGGGGAGCAGCCCCACTCACCGGCCTGATGACCCGCAGCCTGGGGGTCTTCCCCTTCACCCCCCAACATCCCACGGCCACCCCGGCTCCGTCTCCCACACCGGCTGCCCCAGCAATGTCTCATCCTCTCTGCCTGACCGCCACGGGTTTCCCCCAGCCGCCCCTTCCTGCTACGGGGTCCCCAAGCACTTCGCGGAGCACCGGACTCACTGCGGCTTCAAGGAGGGTGTCGGGGGGCTGCCGGGGCCCACACGACCCCCCCGGGAGGCAACAGGTGGCCATCGGGCCCCCGGGTGGCAGGAATGCCAGCAAGCCCTGTCCCGCTGGTTCCGCAGCCAGGAGCCGCGGCGGAGCGCCTCGGAAGAGCGGCGGCACGCCATGCCACCCCGATACCGCAGCGTGTCCCAGGACCGGCTGGGGGGCTCAGCGGCGGCCCCCCGGGGCTGGCCACACAGCGCCTCACACGACACCCTGCTGCAGCCCTCCCGCGAGGGCTGGGCACCCCGCGCCCGCTCTGACCACTACCTGGGCAGGTACGGGCGCTCCATGGAGGCTCTGGAGCCCAGCGCCCTGCTCAGCTCTCACCTCGACCGCTCTGCTTGGCCACCCGAGAAGCTGTGCCGGGCTACAGCTGCGCAACCCATCCCGCACGGCTCCTTCGCGCCTTCCTCCTCCTCTTCGTCCTCGTCATCGCGGGAGCAAGCGCCCGTGCAGAAGCACCCGTCGCAGCCCAACCTGCAGAGTGCCGCGGATGATTCGGGCTACATCGGCTACCGGAGCTATAGCCCGTCGTTCCAGCGCCGCACCGGGCTGCTGCACGCCCTCTCCTTCCGCGACCCAGCCTTCGGGGGCCTGCCCACCTTCAGCATCTCGCAGCGCTCAGCTGCCCCGCTCTCAGAGAGGGTGGTCCCAGCCATCCCACCGGCCACGGGACCCCCCCAAGTCTCTGCAGCACCCAGGGAGCAGCGGCCGGAGAGCAACAGGGCGCCTGAGCAACCAGAGGAACGGAGGGAAGAGGTGGTTTTGCGGCAGAAGCCACCCACGGGACGCAAGATGCCCCCGCCGCCGCGGCAGATGAATTTTGTGTTCGCCGAGGGAGTGAAGGAGACGGACATTTGTGACCCCCCGCTGGCCGGTGGCAAAGGAGAGAGGCCGGTGGCCGAGCGGCCGGGCCGGCGTGTGGCTCCCTTGGCGGCCCCTGAGGACTCACTGGCATCCATCCCCTTCATCGGTGAGTCGGGAGGGCTTGCTGTCTCCCCAGGAGGGGTTTAGCAACTCCTGTGCTGGGAACGACATGTTTTGGGGGACGAGGCATGTCGCATGGCCTTGGAGCATCTGTCTGTGGCTAGTGCAGGGATGGAAAGGGGCTGCACCAGTAGCACCCAGTGTGCCCAGCAGGTGTTGGTGATGAGGTATCTGTGTTTGGGCTTGAGCAGCCTCATCTCTCTCTCTGTTGACCTGCTCCCCCTGCCCAGCCCCTGGTGTTTTTACTGGGCATAGCTGGGTGTGAGCTTGAGCCCTGCACGCTCCTGCCCTGCTCTGATGTGAGGACAGGGATATGTCCTGGATGACCTGCTCCCTGTCTCACTCCTCTGTCCAGCCACCTCTGCTCTTGGGAAACAAAGTAGATCTGGGGGAGCTGCCATCTCTGCTCTCCCTCTACTTCTCTTCTACTGTCCCATCCCTACTCCCAGAGAGGGGCTAGATGGGAGGAAGAGGAAGGAGTGGGCATTGGGGGTGTGCACAGGTGTGCTCTGTGCAAGGGCCTGGGTGCTCTGGTGTCCGCCAGCCCAGCCTGGGCACCTGCAAACACACTCACTACTGGAAGCATTGGGGGGTCCCAGCATGGGCTTCCCCACCCCATTCTACCCCAACCCCTCCTGCAATGCTGCTCACCCCTCTCGCAGATGAACCCACCAGCCCCAGCATCGACCTGAAGGCCAAGCACGTGCCTGCCTCCTCAGTGGTCTCTAGTTCCATGAACTCTGCGCCTGCTGTCGCCACCAGCCCTTCCTCACCCACCTTTGCCTTTGCCCTGAGCCGACACTACTCCCAGGACTGCAGTAAGTGTTAGTGGGGGTGTTTCTGAATGGGGAGAGCAGGACAGGGAAGAGCAGCCCCTTCACCCTGGACCTGTGCTCGCTGGGCTGAGCAGTGTGTGCTTTACCCTTCTCCCCCTGGCAGGCAGCATCAAGGCCGGCCGCCGCTCCTCCTACCTCCTGGCCATCACCACCGAGCGCTCTAAGTCCTGTGACGACGGTCTGAACGCATTTCGGGATGAGGGGAAGATCTTAAGGTAAGACTGGACCCCCCTTCCCAGTCCCATCACTGTGTGGCTCCCATCCCCTCCCCACCATCCCATTCACGGGGGCTGCTCTCCTCGCAGGAGGATGCCCAGCCGGGTCCCCAGCCTCCGCATGCTGAGGAGCTTCTTCACCGATGGGGTGAGTGTTGTGTGATGCAAGGGTTGGGGGGTCCTGGGGGTGCCTCACACCTGGGTACACCTTTAGGAGGGCAGCCTGGGGTTGCTCTCCCTGGCTGGGGCATCGGTGGTGCTGGTGGCATCGTCTCAACGGTGCCCTCTGGTCCCTCCCTGCAGTCCCTGGACAGTCTTGGCACGTCCGAAGACGCCCGCTCCAAAAGGCATTCAACCTCCGACCTCTCGGACGTCCCGTTCAGTGCCGTGAGGAAGGAGGGCTGGCTCCACTGCAAGCAGATCCTCACCAAAAAGGGGAAGGTAGGCGGGTGCCCTCCCCTCCGCAGAGCCCATCCAGCATTTTGAAGGGACGGGGGGGACGGCCGCTTCCCACTCTGAGCGTCGCTGAGGTCCGTGCCCCATCCCTTGTCCCCGCAGAAGGTCGGTGGAGGCATCCGGCAGTGGAAGCGCGTCTTCGCCGTGCTGCGCACCCACTCGCTGTTCCTCTGCAAGGACAGGCGGGAGGCGGTGACCTGCGCCCCGGCCCCAGGTGAGGAGGAGCCGCCGATCAGCATCCGAGCGTGCCTGGTGGACATCTCCTACAGCGAGACCAAGAGGAAGCACGTCTTCCGCCTGACGACCGCTGACTTCTGTGAATATCTCTTTCAGGCAGAGGATCGGGAAGACATGCTGGCCTGGATCAAAGTCATCAGGGAGAACAGCAAGGCCGAGGGCGAGGTGAGAGCCTCATGGGGCTCCCGGCTGCCTCTGGCTCTCCCGGCACTAACCGCCTCGGCTCTCTCCGGCTCTTTGCCTTGTGCTGCTTCCCCAGGCCACAGCTGGCCCCTGCGTGGCCGGACGGTGTGGGGCTCGCTGGTCCTGGTCCGTGCTCCCAGGGGTGTGTGAGGGCTCACGGGCGCCACAGCATCCAAGAAGAACGTGGCCCTGCCAGCCTCGTCCAGGACAGGGCTTGCCGGGACGCTCGGTGGAGGCGGCGTGGTTCCAGGCAGGGTCGTTGCTAGATGCGCCGGTGACCTTTGGTTGCGTGGCGAGAGAGGAGCGCGCGTGGCTCTGCCGTGGTGTGTCGTGTCTCTGTTGGTGGAGAGAGACTTAGCAAGGAGATCCCTGCCTGCGCTGGGCTTGGTGCCTGCGTGGTGCTGCTGGGGTTGGCGCCGGGTCGTGGCTGAGCCCTCACTGGGCAGCCGTCATCTGTGCAGTGAGTCACGCGGGTCTGAGATGGGTAGAGTTGCTCCCCGGGGCCATGGGCTCCAGTGGAGGATCTGCAGGGCTGGATGTGCTGGCACTGGGCTGGTCACATGCTGTTTCCCCGCCGTGCCAGGATGGCCTCGTTTGGTTGTAGTGGTCAAGCTAAGGTTGTGTCAGGCTCCGGCCACGGAGGATGTGTTGAGCTTGGAGTGGTCTCTGGTTTTCTGTGGCATAGCCTTGCTCCAGTGGATCACAGGGGTCTCGGTGGGACCAGCAGCACCGGCACAGGGAAGGTGCTGCTGGGTGGTAGCATGTGGAGCCATTTGGACACTCGCTACGGCTGTGGTGCTGCTGGGCAGGGCCCTGTGGCAGCATCCCATGGGGATGGGTGCGTGTGTTTGGGCGCTGCGTGGTGCAGCTGGCGCGGGCAGATGGAGATGTGTGGACCGTGGAGGGATGCGCCTGTCCCCGAGCCTCTGCATCTGGCTCGGACCCTGCAGCATGGCTGTGAGCGCTGGCCGGCACCAGCTGTTCCATGGCAGCAGAGACCTGATCCGGCCCTGGCCTGGTCCTGTCTGGTCCCACATGGTGCCTGGCAGAGCGTGGACTTGCCTGAGGTCTCCAGTGGACTCCTTGCTCAAGCTCTCCCTTCCCCTCTTCTCTCTGCCTCCCCAGGACCCCGGTTTTGCCAGCCAAGCACTTATCAACAAGAAGTTAAACGACTACCGGAAAGTGAGGTACGGACCTGGGGGTGGTGGCACCGAGATTCCACCCCCAGCACTTTATTCACCTCAGTTTTGAAGTGATGGAGCAGAGCCAGTGGCTAGGGCAGCGATGGAGCAGAGCCAGTGCCTCCCTTGGTAGGGCAGCGCTGGAGGTGCTGGTTGCACCCACCTTCACTCAGGGTGCTGCCGGGGTCCAGTTCAGCCTATCCGGCGCTGAGCAAAGGGTTAAAGCAGCTCAGTGCTCCCTAGGGATGCCGGTTGCCGGTGTGGGGTGCAGCCTCCTGGATGTGGGCAAGATATCAGGCAGCCAGGGAGAGACATGGGTGTTTGCCAGGAGGTTTTGCATGGGGACCATGTGCCAGGCTGGTGCCCCCGGCTGTGCCCCTCCTGAGCACCTCCCCCCCCCCCACTCTCCCTGCAGCCCTGCGGGCACCAAGCCCGATTCCTCGCCCAAGGGCTCTCGTGGGCTGGGGATCCGAGCCGAGTTCCTGAAGCAGACGGGAACCAGCATGCCCCGGTCCCCCAGGCAGGATGCGGCCGTCACGAAAGGTAGGTCCCAGCTCTGCGGCATGGGGAGCGCCGGCACGGCAAAGCTGGGGGGCTTGGCAAGGAGCGGGGGTCTCACCCAGGGTTGTCATCACACTTTGCCCCATAGGGCAGCAGGGTTGCTCTTCCCATTTATCCCGGGTCGTTAACAGGCAATCCTGTGGGATTTCCTCCTCAGATGAGAGCAGCTCCCAGAAAGCCCCATGGGGCATCAACATCATGAAGAAGAACAAGAAATCTGCCCCCCGAGCGTTTGGTGTGAGGCTGGAGGACTGCCAGCCCGCCCCGGACAACAAGGTACAGCCACGCCAGCAGTGCCAGCCCTCAGGGACCCTGCACAGCCCTGGCACCTCCATCACCTCCTCCCTGTCCCTACAGAACGTCCCCCTCATCGTCGAAGCTTGCTGCAAGGTGGTGGAGGGCCGAGGGCTGGAGTACATGGGCATCTACCGCGTGCCTGGCAACAACGCGGTGGTGTCCAGCTTGCAGGAGCAGCTCAACAAGGGAGCCACCGAGATCAACCTGCAGGATGAGGTGAGGGCGCTGCGGGCTGCATGTCCCTGTCTCCATCCTTAAGCCGCGTCCTTATCTGCATCCCCACGCATCTGGGATGCTCTTGGGGCTGTGGTCCTGGTCCGTGGCGTTGTCACTATCCCTGTCTCTGTCACTGTCCCCATCTCCATCCCCACCCAGGGTCCATCGCCGTCATGGTGACCTTCCTGGGATGGCAGGGCCGCCTAGTGGTGGCTGACAGCGGTGTAGGTGGCAGCTTGGGGACAAGTTTGTCCCCTCACATCTCGCCACGTTGCTGCAGTGCAGGGTGGACACATCCATCCTGCTCTCCTCTCGGCCCGTGGTGGTGCTGGGTGGTGTCTCCCTGGCTGTCAGTGGCTCAGGACTCCCACAGCTTGGGGACTTTCTCCTTCTCTCTCCTGGGTTTACCTGGTGTTATCCCTCTGAGCAGCCTCCTCTCTTCCTGACTCCTCAGCTCAAGAGAGACAGGGAACTGCTGGAGATGCCAGCACAGGGACACCAAGATGCAGGGGGGACTGGAGCATCTTTCTTATGAGAAAAGGCTGTGGGACATGAGTTTGTTCAGCCTGGAGAAGGGAAGGTTGAGGGGGCACCTCACCAACACCTACAAGTACTTAAAAGTTGGTTGTCAGGAAGTTGAGGTGACAGTTTTTTTCTTTAGTGCACAGTGACAGAATAGGGGGTAATGGACACGAGCTGGAACACAAACAGTTCCACTTAAACACAAGGGAAAACTCCTTTGGTGTTGAGATGAGGGAGCCCTGGCCCAGGCTGCCCAGGGAGGGTGTGGAGGCTCCTTCTCAGGAGGTTTCCAAACCCACCTGAACATGTTCCTGTGCCCCTTGATTGAGGGGAACCTGCTTTAGCAGGGGGCTGGGCTGGATGAGCTCTGGAGGTCCCTTCCAGCCCCCATCATTCTGTGGTTCTCTCCCCACAGCGGTGGCAGGATCTGAACGTCATTAGCAGCCTGTTGAAATCCTTCTTCCGAAAGCTGCCCGAGCCCCTCTTCACTGATGGTGAGTTGCTGCTCCCTGGCTCTGTGCTTCCCCCGGAGTGGCCACTGATCACACTGTGCCAGTGGCCATGTGTCCATGGCCATTCCCAGAGCCTGTCCCATCTGTCCCTGTGTTGGGGAAAAGTCTTCAGACCTTGTGACAGAATGAGCCAGCGCTTACCATGGGCAAGGACTTTGCAGCCCCCTCTCCCTGGTCCAGCCCTTGTCCCCTTTTGCCTTTCCATACCAGTGGGATGCCACCAAGCCCCAGCCCCTTCCCCAGCTTCTCCATCTGCTGCATCTGGGCGTCCCTGGTCCTGGGGGTACCTTCTCCCCTCTGCCCACCTCTGACCCCACACCATGTCCTTCTCTCAGATAAGTACAACGACTTCATTGAGGCCAACCGGATAGAAGATGCCAGCGAGAGGATGAGGACACTGCAGAAGCTGGTAGGGAGCTGGGGCAGGAGCTGGGTTGAGGGGCACAGCCCTGAGCCCCCCTTGGGGGGCTTTTGCAAGGGGTTGAGCAAAGGGTTGACCTGGTGCCTCCCCACAGATCCGGGACCTGCCAGGTCACTACTATGAGACGCTCAAGTTCCTGGTGGGTCACCTGAAGACCATTGCTGACCACTCGGAAAAGAACAAGGTACGGTCAACCTGCCCGTGCTGGACCCCTGCCCCACCTCGAGCCCCTCCAGCTTGGGCTTAGCTGCAGCTCGTGGTAGGCTAGGAAGGGAGATGGTGCCTGATGGGGCAGCGGATGCCGAGGGGTGGCCACGGGCAGGCGCTAATCCCAGCTCTGGTTGCAGATGGAGCCCCGAAACCTGGCGCTGGTGTTCGGCCCCACGCTGGTGCGGACATCCGAGGACAACATGACCGACATGGTGACGCACATGCCCGACCGGTACAAGATCGTGGAGACCCTCATCCAGCACGTGAGTGGCATCGGTGGGTGGGCATCAGCGTGGCTGGAGGCTGAACCCGGGCACGGGGCTCTCGCAGCTCCTCACTGGTCTGTAACCTCTGTCCCTTCTCCCTCTCCTGCAGTCAGACTGGTTCTTCAGCGACAAGGAGGACAAAGGCGAGAAGGTGAGTCCCGTCTCCCCTGGGGGTCTCGCTGTGGGGCAGGGTGAGGGTGCAGAGCCTGGGTTGGGAGCTGGAGTGCCATTAGCAGCTGCCTGAGTGCTGTACCCCCTCTCCTTGCAGACCCCTGTGGATGAGAAGGAGGCTCAGTCTGTACCCAACATCGAGTATCTGCTCCCCAACATCGGCAGGACCGCGGCACCTGGCGATGCTGCAGGTGAGGAACTGTGCCTGTGGCACTGACCCCTCTGGGACACCGCGGGGTGCCTCTCCATCCACTCTGTCCCCTTGAGCTCACACTGCTGCAGGCAACCAGCCCAGCTCACCACGGCCACGGCAAACTCTTACATGCTGGAGCGGGATGTCCCGGTGCCCTCCTCACCCGAAAGCGAGGACACTCCCTGGGGGTGCTGACAGAGCCCCTTCCCCACCCTCTCCCCTCACCCTTCTCTCTGGTGGCTGCTCCTGTTGCCTCTGCAAACCCGCCTGGCTGCGGTGACCCAGCGGTCCCTGGGACCCCTGCCCGTGCCCCCTGCCCCGTGCCAGCCCACGCTGCCGACTCACAGACCAGGAGACTTTGATGTTCAACTGATTTCTTACGTTCTTTCCTGGAACTTCTCTGTGCTGTCCTCTTCCTCCTCCTCCTCCTCTTCCTCCTCCAGCGGACCTCCTCGAGAGCTAGAGCGGGTACAGTGTTGATCCTGGGTGCATTGCTCACGCACTAACTCCTCGGGGTGACCACGAGAGAGTGGGAGCAGGGCTGGGGGGGTGGGACGGAAGGGAGCCCTGTCCTGCCTGGTCACTGTCCCCAGGGTCCCCAGCATTAAGACAGGCTGCTGAGCCCCCAAGGGAGCCCCTAATCCTTTCACCCTGCCTCTCCCACGTCGGCCTGTGCCTGTGGTGGAGCTGGGGCTGCTGTTGGCATCCCCCGGGCTGCCAACAGGAATGAGTGCTAGGTGTCCTGGGACTGGCACACTCAGATGCCAAGGTAAAGAAGGTCCCAAAGCCCTGGGGAGGGTCAGCACCCTCTTCTGTCTCCCCCTCTCTCGTTGTCAGCTGCTGCTAACCCCATCCCAGGGCATGCGGGGCGGGGAGAGGGTGTCTGTTGTCGTGTTTTGTCCTTCACACCATGGCAGTGAGGCCAGGGCTGTCTGTCACCCCATGTCCCCACTTGCCCCCTAACCCCCCAGGGAGATCCCAGACCTTGCTCTGAGGCTGGATGCTGTATCAAGCCAGCTCCCCGTGCCCCATCCCAGTGACACGGTGGTGGCAGCGCCGTGCCCAGCCCCATCCCCTCTGTGCCCTGTGGCCATGGGAGGGTTGGGGTCCCGCTGCTGAGGTCCTGGCTGTTTCCCAACTGTGTGTGCCTGCGTGTGTGTCCCCCCCCTCAACTTATCCCTACTCCTCACCTCGAGGCTCTGCAGCGAGTGAGTGCAGCTCTGCACCATAAGAGCACCTCGCAGCCTCCTGGCACCTCCTGCAGCCACTGACACATGGCCCTGCTCGGTGCTGGCGTCCCTACCAGGGGCCAGCTGCTCTGATGGCCATGGCAAGTCCCCATCTTGGTTTGGGGCAATGGAGCAGCATCCCCTCAGCTCTTCCCTCTGATGCCCCTCCCTAGTACACACCTGCCCTTGGGACCTGGCTGACCCTCCTTTCTCTGCTCTACTTTACAGGCTTGATTCACTGCGGCTCCACCAAACCAAAGGTAAGAGGGTCCTGGGCTGAGGGCTGGTGGGGAGGGACACGAGGGCTGGGGCATTGAACATGTCCCTAACCCTGGCACCAAAGACTCACAGAGTCATTTTGATTGGAAAAGCCCTTGGAACTCCTGCAGTCCCAGCCCTGCCCTCACCCTGCCCAGCCCACCACTAACCCACGGCCCTCAAGCACCTCAGCCCCACAGCTTTGGGATCCCTCCAGGGCCGGGCACTCCCCCAGCTCCCTGGGCAGCCTGGCACAGGGGCTGACAGCCCTCTCAGGGAAACAGTTCTGTCTCAGCTCCAATCTAAACCTTCCCTGGCACAAGTAACCCTGGTGTCACCATCTTCCTAGGGCACATGGCCATCGCGGAGGGCACCGCCGCACCGGGAGCTCCTCGCCATCCCCTTTGTCTCGGCTGCTGCCCGCAAGAGGAATAAGAGGAGAGAGGCTGAGGGTGTTGGGAGCAGCACCGACGACGATGCAGAGCGCAGAGACACCCTGGGTCAGGAGCAGGAGGATGAAGGGACCACAGCTGCACCACTGGCACCTGGCAATGCCCCCCGTGGCACCGGCACTGAGCCGGTGGCCGCCAGCTCGGCTGGGATGGAGCGGGACAGCTCCCTGGAGCCTGGGGGTGCTGATCCGGCACCAGACGCCCGCTCCATCGTGTCGGGCTACTCCACCCTGTCCACTATGGACCGCAGCCTGTGCTCCGAGGTGCAGTCGGTGGCCGGGAGCCGTGGGGAGGAGGCGGATGACGAGCGCAGTGAGCTCAGCCACATGGAGACGGACACAGAGAGCCGGGAGGGGGCCCGGCCCTGGCCGGGGCAGGTGGATGGAGGGACGGGGGAAGAGGACAAAGGACCTCCCGCCCGTCCCTCCTTCAACTCCCACCGCCTGATCCAGTGCGACACGCTGGCCCGCAGGAAGCTGGGACGGCCCCGGCCAGGCAGCGAAAGCCCCCCAGGGGAGGAGCAGGGCTGGGGTCCCCCCGGGCGGCCCTCGCTGCGGGAGCAGCTCCGGCAGCGCCTGCGAACCTCTTCCGATGACATGGGGGTCCGCCTGCGGCGAGCCCACTCCCCTGAGACCCGCCGCAAGAAGAACAGCTGGCGCCGGCACACCGTGGTGGTGCCCGGTGGCCTCAAGGACCTCAACTTCAACGAGTGGAAGGAGCCGCGGGGACTGGAGAAGTCCCCAGGACCCTGTCGTGACAAAGATTCGGGGCTCAGCAGCCTGGAGTCCACCAAAGCCCGGCCCTCGGTCCCCACGCCAGCACAGCCTGGTGCTGCCAGCAAGGGGCTGGGCCCCAAGAGCCCTCCAGGCAGCCCTGGCCCCCTGGCCCCCCTGCGCTTCCCACAGTGTCTCTGACCTCCTGACATGCCCCGAGGCTCCCCCACAGCCAGTGTTTAATTTAAGGACTCGCCTCCGTTCCTGTATTTAATTGTGCTCTGAATGAGCTGCTGTTATTTAATGAGTCCCGGTGGCCCCTGCGCTGAGGGTGGGACAAAGCCACCGTGTCCCCTGTACTTTTGGTGGTCCCGTGGTGCAGCCTGGCCCCACCTCAGTGCCAGGAGAGTTGGTGGGAGGAAGGTTCATGGGGATTGTTCCCACGCCAGGCAGTGGTTGGCCATGCTGTCCCCAGCCCTGGCGATGTGAAGTGCAGGCGCTTCTGTGGGTGCTGCTGCCAAAGCTGCCCTCGCCAGAGACTTTGCCCACGCCAGGGACGCTGGTGCCACCACACCAGGGTTGTGCTCTGTGCTGTGGAGTGTGGGCTCTGTGCTTGGGCGTGGCTGAGCCAGAATGGCTCAACATCAGGTGTCCTGAGCTGTGTGTGGTGACAGAGGCTGGCACAGTGGCAGGGGGATAAGGGGACACGCATTGCTGTCCCCGCAACATAGCCACGAGCCAGCAACAGCTCAGGACCCAGAGTGCTCCATGGCATGGCATGGACCCCTCCCCAGCTCCTCTCCCCTTCCTACACCTCCCTCCCCCCCGCCAGGCCAGAAGCACTTTAGGAAGGGGGAAGAGGGGTGCAGTGCAGCCGCAGGGACCCGCAGCCTGCCAGGGCTGGGGAGGGTGGGGGGAGGTGGGTGTCAAAGTCACGTCACTGTTGTTCCCCGTTGTTCTCACATGTTATGCAAATGTTTGCTGTAAAGTTGTTGGGGATGATTTTTTTTTTGGTTTTTCTCTTTTTTCCTCCCCCCTTTTCTTTTCCTGTAAATACCGTCTCTGACCGTGTAACATACGACAAAGGATTTATAAGGATTTTTTTAAGACCTTTTTGCTCAGCTGAGGCACCCCACGTGCCGGACCAGTGTTGACTTTTTAAACCCTCCTGCATGAGCTTCCCTTCCCTCCCTCCCCAACCCCACGGCGTGTTGTACGAGTTGGCCACGGCGCTGGTATATGCAAAAAAAAACCAA
>WBNH01004729.1:29643-48622 GCA_013401255.1 Urocolius indicus | reverse complement strand
ACTTATAAATATTAATGAGAACCGTCCCCAATCTCCTCTTCTCTAAGCTAAACAGCCCCATTTCCCACAGCCTTTCCACATAAGGAAGATGATCTTATACAAATAGCCAGTATGTGAAAGCAAGATGAAAATGTTGCACTGTGACAAACAAAAAAACCCTGATGAAAACAGAGTTCTTGTTGTCTGACAGAAAAAAAAGTTTGGATAGAAACTTACTCTTGAAAAGTAAATTATATGTTGTAAAACTAATTTGCTATGTACTTGCCAGATACTTCATGAGAAGCAAATTGAGCCAGGCTCAGCAAAGGCTCTTTAAAAGTCATCAATATGTGTTACAATATAAACTAAGCCCTCAGTCTCAAACTCAATTTTATCCTCCTTCACCTGAGTTCAACAGGTTCAGTCAGGTGCTTTTTCATCAGTGCCATAGAAAGGCGAGTTCTTAGGAAAGCTTTGCTTGCTATCCAATCTTTCCTCTAAAGCTCTGCAAAATGGCTATTGTGCAGCAAAATGCAGTCCCACCTACAAGTAGTAGCTGGTTGTAGTCCACACAAAAGACAAATAGACACAAAGGAAGTGAAGGAAACGTTAAATTATATTTGTGGGTAACTGTGATTTAAACAGACCCAGTGTAATCCACTAACACAGGGTACTGTGAACCTCAACTGGAGCTCGACTTCAATTTGGCATAGAGCCTCTCTTAGAGGAAGGTATGCTGGTGTATAAATTCTGTCCTTTACAGACAAGTCACAGTAAGTCTTTTCAGCCAGAAACACAAGTAGCAAGTCCCCAGCTCAGTCTTGTTTCTGGATGATAGCCTTCCTGCATGTCTGCTTCAGACTGGACACATGTTTCCCTTCCCTCCGCCCTCTTTGGGAAAAAATGAAGGGTCAACCCTTTCTCCCCAGGTAGCAGTCTATGAATTTACCACAGCATCTCCAAAATGAATTCGTTTGTACACCATCTTCTAGTATGAATTTCAGGGTACTCAGAGACTTTGCACTTAAAATTTATTACAGAAGGGTAATTTCCATGGGTATAAAAATTATCTTGTCCTACTGACAGGTGCTTGAGAGTAGAAATTAGTGCAGTGATGATTGCAGAGAGAAATGAATATATTTCATTCAAGCAGGAAGCTGTTTCTGCACCAATGAAAATATATGATCCATGAAAAGGTAAGTCTAGCTGTAAATTTTTTTATAACATCAGCAATTAACATTCATCTTCCTGCTAACTATGTATGAGGAAGGACACAATGGTACAGACAAATCCACTTAGCATCCAATCTCAGACAAGAAAGGCACATAGATGCACTGTTAATTCTCCTTGTTGGTCTTCCTTAAGGCTTCTGACCTGAAGACAGCAGAAGAGAGGTCTACACTATGCACAATGTGCTTAATAATGCCCCAGAAGTGTACTTCGGTGCTCTGCCTGGACTCTGATGCAACCACAAGAGGTATCAGCTATTGCAGAGTGCTTCTTGGCCTGAGAACATATTCCTCCTGTCAGATCTTCTGAGAATGAAGAGCCTGATCCAGGCTACCCCTAAATAGGCTGGGGACTAGCCAAATGCCCTCTTTTCAGATAATTGCATGAGAAAATTGAAATTAAAGATCTTTTTTCCCATTAGGAAGTAGTTTTAATATCTAATGGCTTCATTTTGAAAGTTTTTTTACTTCTCAGGGGGCTGTTAGGCACATCTCAAGTTTCTACATTGTCTAAAAATTCTGCAACACAATAATTTGAAGACTCTTGGCCTTGCCCTTTCTTGAGCTCCTTCCACACCTTAACTACAGATTTCCTCTGCTTTTAAGTTGTTTTAGTACTCTGTGTGTGTGTTTTGGTTTTGAAAGAAAAGCAAGCTGTGAACTGAAGAGATACTCTTAGTCTGTGGTCCTGAAAATAAAACTGGGCTAGCTGGTGTTAATGTGCAAAAACCAAAGTGTAAGAGAAAACTGGTAACATTAGTGTGATCTTTTCCTTTATTTCCTAATATTGCACTTACAACTAGCTTGCTTTTTTGTTTTCTTTTTCTGTAAAGATGCCATTGCTGAAGGTAACCTGTGAGTTTCCTGCTGGAAACAGGAAGCAGATCTGTGATTTTAGCTTTTCTGAAGGTGTATAATCAAGTTTTAATTGAAAAGTCCCATTTTCTTTATCCCATGTTGACAGGGATAATTATTGTCTTTCTAATTGCAAATCCCTTTGAAAAATGATTGTAATACTGTGTCTTTTTTCAGTAATCAGTTCAACCCGGTAAATATGTTAGAGAGGCTTTTAGTAATCCTTGTCTCGTTTTGTCAGACAATAAAGCAGATACATGTTTACTTAATAGATCTATTAAAGTGTTACTGTAATTTGCATGTTCCTCTAGAGGGCTCTTAGTAAAATAAATTCATTCCTAGCTTGGACTGTGGTAATCTGTGGTGAGTTTAACATCAGAAAAAAAGGACATCTATTCTTCCCCTCAGACTTCAGGCTATGGAACAGCTGAATAGGGACTAAGACTTATTTCCTTGAGACAGGGCAGTGACCTTTCTGGCTTTGCGGCTGTGAGGGCATTGCTTGAACAAGATACTCACGTGACAGATCCTCAGAAGTGGCTGGCAGTTGATTATCAGACCTCTGTTTATCGCCAGTGCTGATCTGCAAAGATGCTAATGGCTTAGTGTTTCACGCCCAAAGTTGCTTTGACTGATGCTTTATTTTGAAAGGGGTGAGAGGAAGAGAAAAAAAGGAAAGGCAGAAGTGAGGTTTTGTGTTTGTTCTGAAGAACAGATGAAGTGTTGTTGAAAAGCTGCAATGAAAACATGGTGTAGTGTTGCACCAGGCAGAGGTCAAGTCATCCTTCTTTCCTCATTCAGAACAGCATAGAAAAGGGGGACTGATTTGACATTAAATTTTGCATGGCACGTGATATTTCTGTAAGGATCTTCCTTTAGGACAAATAAATGATACACAATTACATTGCCCATTGCCCGCGCTTTTCCCAAATCTCACAATGTAATTTGGGATGATTTCTTTAAAACTGTCCCCCCCTTCAACTTTTAAAGAAAGTGCCACAAACAGGTTGGGTAAAGACAAATTCCCATGATCTACATACAGCTTTACCTTCTTCATCTGTGTTTGGAGGGGCTGCAAGTCTTGTAGCACTTCTGTCAGGAGATAGGTTCTTGAAGAAGAACATTAGTTTTGCAAGAACTGTCCCATGGGACAGCAGTCAAGTAATGGGGTTGTGGATCTGGAATTCCGAGCCAAGAAAATGATTTGATTGAAAGTTATAAATAAAGTCCAGATGTATCCTTCCTCTTGTACTCAGAAAGACTAAAATATGAAACAGGAATATGGGCCAGACAACTGGCTCAGCAGCATCAAGTATTCCCCTCTGTTCCTTCCCTCCAGCTATCTTGAGAGGGTTGGCTGCCTCATTGCATTGTCCTATATGGCCAATGACCTTCCCATTTACACTATTATTCCCTTCAGAAGCAACTGGAGCACTGGAGACACGATGGGAGGGCTGCATCCCTGGGACTGGGCTGAAATGGGAGCCCTGGTACATCCCAGCAGTGAAAAAAGCTAATGCCAGCCAGGCCTGAGGGAGAGTGGGGAGAAGTCACCCTGGTTACAGCCACGGCTCTGAAGGGCTGTGCTGTCCTGTTAGGCCCCAGATATGAGGAAACACTCACGACAGCTTCAAGAACAGTGATGGGACAGGACAGATAACAGCCCCTTCCTGCTAACGCTTCCCACTCACACTTCACTGCCACAGCCTGGGCTCTTCCTACACTCCGCAGTCCTTTAGGATGAACCTACTCTAGGGTGGGCTCTCCATGGGCTGCAGCTTCCCTCAGGGCATGTCCACATGCCTCAGTCCTGGGGCCACAGACACCGCTCTGCCAGGGTGCCTGGAGCTGCTCCTGCCCTCCTCCTGTTCTCCCCTCAGGAGATGCAAAGAACATTTCTCACTTTAGAAAACACAAAAGAACTTTACACAAGCAGTACATGATCTGACTCCACGTCATTTCTGTGTGCATCAAGGGAGCTGTTCATGAAGCATTAAGGACCCTGGATCCACAGTTGGTCAGATCTTTAGGTCAGAATGCACAGGCACAAACACAATGGGTCTACAGGCATGGAATTTATTCTGTTGGAAGAAATACTTTAAAATAATTATATATTTACAATCTATAATACATCAGCAGCAGAGATAGTAAAAAAATTGTACAAGTGCACAAAGTCTCTGTAAATATTAATATTAACAAATCAACCTGTTTCAGAAGAAATTACAAGCACAATTTATTCATGATAAAAGACAATATTCTAGGTGGTGTTTTTTCTTTCCCATTTCAGTTGCGTTCTCAAATAAATCATGTGGGGTTTTTTTTTTCCGTGGAAGTGGCAGTTTTCTCTATATCCAGATTGCTTTCTAAATTAAATGGTTCTAAACCTGTTATTTTTCCAAATAGCTATACTGAAATGAGCACAAACCTGGTACAGATTTTGCTGCTGACTTCAGTGAAATTAAACCTTTGTTTCTGAAGAAAACATCAAATCAGCTCCTTACAGGATTCAACAGATAAAGGCATGCACATGCACACATAAATGTTATCCTCAAAAATATGCAACAGTGAAAATACCAAGCCAATGTCTGTACCCCAGAGACATTCTCTGAGTCACCAATGTAATACTTTAAGGTAAAATTAATGCAGCAGGAATATAAATACAAATGGTATTCTGTGGATGAGGCAGAAACCATAAGCTGCCCCAGAGAAATCATCAGGGGTTGCCTGGTCAACTCGAGCAGAGCAGTTAAGAAAGATTATCTGTGTAAACCTAATGTCTTAATGACATTATTATATTGTAAAAGGTACAATGTGACTCAGGAACATGTCTGCTACCCACCAAACTCCATCAAAAAAATGTGAATTACGTAAGAGAAATTAATTTATTTTAAGTTAAATATATAATTCTCTTTTTTTACAGACACTTAAAGAAATGGAGTGAAATAATACATTTTATTGACCAAAGAAATAGTTTCTCTTGCACCAATTTTAGGAAGTAAGACAGTAAAAATAATAAACACTGGACTAATCTGAACAAAGGCAAACAGGTAACGGTTCAGATGCAACTGACTTGGCGAAACAATGCAAGCAAAACTAGCTCTTGGTCAGCTTGGGTTGTAGTGCCACCTGCTGAAACAACAGCATTTTTCCCCTTGCAGCCGTAGCTGATATGAAATTTGAATTAATCCACTGCATTAGAGAACAACACATGAAGAAAGGTCACAAAGAAGACGAGGTGCTTGAGTAATCCAAGTGCACATCCAGAGTGCCATACACTGAACCCAATAAACTGAGAACCTTCTCTTGAATGACGTCAACCTGCTCTGAAGGGCAATACTCATCCAAACTTGATCTGAATCAAGGAATTGAAAAAAGCATGAGAGAGCATAGGCATCACCACCATCATCACATTTTGTATTCTTGTAATGCTCTGTGTCTAGGCTGAAGCTACTTTCAAACTGTGCCGAGTTCTGCCTCCCACTATCCCTTCAAAGCACAGTGCTGTGCTCCTCACTGCTTTCAAGGTAACAGTTGGCCTGAAGTTGAATACAAAGTTTGAAGCAGATTGGGAAATGTGACCTGTTCATCCTTCCAATTCTCTTTTTCCTGATTCAGACACAGAACACATTTGGCAGTCAAAGTTCAAGCCAGTGATCTAATTAAAGGACTAATAGAAAGTTAGGATTCAAAGATTCCAGTGCTACTGGGAAAAGAGGTGGTAAAATTTGAGAAACAAATCATCACGATCCCTGAGATATACCATTAGTTACCATACCTGTTAATGAACTGCAAATCAACACTAGCAAAAAAAGCAGAGCTGTCACTTGGATTTTAGAGCCGTCAAGATCTACATCAACGATTCTGTATTTTCTCTGCAACACTGAATGATAACCCTGCAGCTGGCCCAGGAAATACAGCTTTCTCTTTTTTTGTAGGTATTAACCATACTATTTCTTATGGAGAAAAGTAATTTCGTGTCATCTTCTGCTACTGTTCCCTGGCCTTTAAGGGCACACTTAGTATTTTTGAAGTGACTAAATCACAACAATTTGTCCACAGATACACTGTGCTCTTCAAATTAAATTTTCCCAGGACAGATCTTTGGTTTTCCCAGGTCCTTGGACTCAAACTCCATGCTGTTCTCCCCAAAAAATACCTTTAGAAGCCCTGGAAGCATAACTTTTACCCCATACAAAGCTTTACAGAATACAAATCCCTTTTAGCCTAGTGGATGAAAACCACTGCCATCAGAAGTTTCACTGAAAACAGAAATCACCTCTGTAGTACAATAAACCCTAGAATCATAGAATGGCAGGGTTGGAAGGGACCTCTAGAGATTATCAAGTCCAACTGCCCTGCAGAAGCAGGTTCACCTAGATGAGGTGGCATAGGAACATGTCCAGGTGGGTCTTGAAGATGTCCAAGGAAGGAGACTCCACAAGCCCCTCTGGGCAGCCTGTTCCACTGCTCTGTCACCCTTACAGTAAAATAGTTTTTTTCTTATATTTAAATGGAACAAGAGAATGAAAAAGATAAATAAGAGAATAAGAGAATAAAGAGAAATAGGTGTGATACGAGAAAGAGAGAATAAGGTGTGATTTCAGCCCATGCAGGCCTATCCAAGGCAGCTCTGCTTCAACTACCACAAGTAATAAAAGCAGTGGAGATTTATGAACCTCAGTGACAGCTATGCATCTCAACACACTCTGAGCCTCATCACAGGCTTTACAGAGCCTGTGCTGAAGGTCATGAAAGCCATCATGTTTTCACTGCTTTTGAAAGTAAAACTGTCCGTTGGAGCACAACCATTAGCTGCCAAGATACTGTCCCTGTCTCATGCTCAACACTGTCAGTTTTCACTAAATTCTAAGGCTTCCACTTTAAGACAGAATTTAAGATGTGTCAATCAGTGCTGCATTAATAGGATTATTTGGCCTTATAAGCAGAGTCTGAGTGTTTCAAAGCAAAGGCAGCGACATGGTCTTACCGAGCAACCGTCACCAGTGTGGGCTTAGGCATGGCTTTCAGCAGAACTTTAATGGACTGTATGAGGCCTTCGATTTCCTCCTTGGTGCTAACATGGTGAGGAAGCTCCACATAATCACAGGTTAGACCAGCCTGATGGACCTACATGTAAAGTAAATATAGATTTAGTTATCTTGATAAATTATTGAGACAGCTTATCTGTATAAAAAGTCTCTAAAATACCAGCCCTAACCGAGGATGTAACTTACATCTCTTCAGGCAGTAAGAGTTGGGTTTTTTTTCCCCCCAAGTTGTTCTTTAAACAAAAAGCGTAACATACCAGAGGTTGCATGGATTGTTGCATTATCTCCAGTCCACTACACCTCTCCTATGAATTCAGAGTATGCTGCAGCCCTTGAAGCTGGTAGGTCTGATCTTTTACAAATAGGCACCTTAAGTCCTACAAAGTATATCAATAGACCCTGGTGAAGTGAAACCTTTCCTCACGTGACATAGTCTAAGATGTCACAGTCCTGAAAGACCACATGAATGTTGCCTATAGAGAAGCAGAGTAGAATTTTAGAAGCTTTAGAAAGATGAGTTGGCATAAGTAATTTCACTAAGTATTAAATCAAGTAATAAGTCTGAAATCATAGAATGATCACCTTGATCCAATTCCCCTGCTATGGGCAGGAATACTTTCCACTGCATCAGGTTGCTCCAAATCCCATCCAACACTGCCAGGGATGGGGCATCCACAACTCTGGGCAACCTGTGCTAGTGCCTCATCATGCTCAGAGTAAAGAACTTCTTCCTAATATCTAATGTAAATCTACTCACTTTCAGACTGAAGCCATTGCCTTTTCCCCTCATTTGAAGCTATGCTTTTGAAACTGTCTGCTTTTTGATCTTTCACCCAGCCACTTACCATTTCGTAGTCTGGGCTTTCCATCCTGGTTTTCAAACTGTGAACTAGTTCAACAAGTGGCTTCATTCTGGGGTTAAAACAAACCCAAAACTTGTTACATGAACAGTTGGAAACACATATATTAAAGCACTTAAAAAAAGAGAGAGGAAGGAAAATGTAAGAAAGCAGAAGTTATCATGAACTAGGATTTGAAAACGAAATTTGCCCCTCTGTGACATCTTGCACCCAAGAAAAACTGAAATTTTAAGTTCTACTGTTCTGTTTCACCAGGTCTTAGGAAGCCCTTACACTCCTATCTGTTTCTGGCAAGACCTCTGCACTTCTTTTAGGGTGGACCTGGAGAGAAACTGTTGTAGCTGAAAGTTGTATGAACTTGATAGGAAATGCTTGTCATTACTGTTACACAGGTAATACAGGTTAAACAGTAACTGCTGCATTTGATGGGGAAAATGAGTGATTTTCCTGCTAAAGGAAAGCTCAGAATTTTGCTGTTTCTTTTCAGCTGAAAACATTTAGTTTAAAAGCAAAGTAGATGCTGTTGAGATGTTTCGTAGACACTTGCTCAGGTACAGCCTTTCACTCACTTGCATTTTTCCACAGAAAGCTGAACCTTCAGGAGCACCAAATTTGTTGCTTTTTTGAGAGCTCTGCTTCACACAGATGACTAAATTTTTAGTCACCAAATGTGCCTCCTTCCACAAAGAGAATCTCCATGAAGTTGTACAAGGCTGATCTTGGAAGGTTTACTGTGGCATTGAAGTCAGCAGGCTGCCTTTCTGCTTGTTTTGTCTGCTACTCCTCCTCTCCAAATACAGGAAAAATGGTAGCCTTGCACATGGTCTATACAGTCATTCTCCTTTTCTATTAGGTAAGTGGTGACATAATCAGTTCTCAAACTACTGTTTGCATTTTAAGCCATTTAGAAATGTCCTACCCAGGGTAAGAAGCCCACTTCTGTAAGGTCTCTTCATCATCACTGTCACACAAATCTGCAAATGCTGCTTCCAGATCTTCTAGTTGATGAACACGGTTTTCAACACAATCCAGCAAACCTTCCTTTAAATAAGCAAATATAAAAGTGTGTTAGGTAAGAATACCATAGCTTATGCTATCATTTACATTCTGAAAAGATTGATCTACTGCAAGTGAGGAATCAGAAACAACTGATTCATGACTATAAAACACCTTTCCAAGATCAGAATGACTGCTTGCAGAAGCTGTTATATCTTCAAAATAAATCACCTCTCTTTGCTCTGCCTTTCCCACAACAACAACAAAAGAAAGCCACAGCTACATTCTGGCAGAACACACTGGGGAGAACTAAGAAACTGTGTGTGACTAATTGTTAGATTTGTTTCTATAGCACCGAAGAGCTCAGGTGAGTACAAGTTTCACATTTTACAAAGAAAAGAGAATTTAGTTTATTATTTTTTTTAATTCAAAAAGAGAATATTACTAAATCAAAAGCATTTTCAGCAAAACAAAACATGATGTTTTGAGGTGCTTTCAACTCTACGTGCCTGAAAAGACATGGAATTAACTTCAAATGCAAGTTAGTGCTCCAATCCTGCAAAAGGTTTATGTCCTTTCTTAACGAGTTCAGAACACATAAACAAGAAGTCTTCCTGAAGTGAGGCTACATACATGAATACAGCTGTGCATGCAAACATTTGCAGATAGAGATCGCACAAAATATATTACATGAAAAGCAATACTTGGCATATTTGGTATTAACATGTTCAGTGCACTGGCGTGTGAAAGAAATCAAGAAATGCTGTGGAAGGGAAATGAAGTTGGTGAAGGATCTGGAGCACAAGTCTTATAAGGAACAGCTGAAGGAACTGGGGGTATTTAGCCTGGTGAAGTGGAGGCTGAGAAGAGACATGATCACTCTCTGCAGCTACCTGAAAGGAGCTTGAGGTCGGCAAGGCTCGGTCTCTTCTCCGAAGTAACACATGAGAAGATGAGAGCCAACAGCCTCCAGTTGCACCAGCAGAGGTTTAGATTGGACATTAGGATAAAACTTCTTCATCGAGTGGTTGTTTGACACTGGCACAGGCTGCCCAGGGAGGTGGTGGAATCACCATCCCTGGAGATATTTAAAAGACACGTAGATGTGTTGCTGAGGGATGTGGTTTAGTGATGGGCTTGGCAGTATGAGCTTAGTGGTTGGACTTGATGGTCTTAAAGGTCTTTTCCAACCAAAACAATTCTATGCTTCTATAAATACAGTCACAATTAAGAATATAACAATTCCCTCTTAGGATTGCTGCTTCTTTTGGCCAGTGATGTCATATTTGGTTTGATTTTTAAGAGGAGCTGAGAGGGTATCAATTATTTATGATATACAGCTTTACGAACTTATCCTGGGGTATGAATATGATGCTTTTCTAAGCACCACCAGTAACTAACCTCAAAAACATGTCTGATCCCCCTCTATGCTACTTAAAAAACAAAACCAGACAAACTCCACCAAAAGAACATGGTATCATCTTGCAGTGTGACAGAAATGTAACTGTACTCTGGAACTTTTCAGGGACTTAGACGTCAAAGATATTTTCTGAAACTTTGAAAAACATGAAGTTCACTACTATTCTACCTTCGTGAAGCCTTTTAAAATGTTTGTCTCACTATAAACTCATCCACAAATCTGGTCTTGTCTTATTCAGTTCTACATCTACCCATTACTCACTGTGTGCTAACCATTTCAGTTGCCTCCTACACATTTGTTGGCTTTTGTAAATAATTTACACCTTGCCATCATGTTGGGAACTTGAGCCAGAAGAGTTTATCTCCTTCACACTGAACTACCTTTTAAATAGGTAACTGGTTTTATTGCTGATTAAGAAATATGAAAATCAATTTGACCGTCTTCCACATATCTCCATTTCTTTATACACACTTATTAATTAGGATTCATTAATCTACGATAACTATAAGTGTTGAATTTTTCTGTAACAGTGTTGAGAGAGATTACAAAAGCAAAGACAAGAACTTTGTTAGAAATTACTTGGGGTGGTTACCATTAATGTGACTGTATCCATGGTTTGGGCTCAGGGCTGAATGACTATTTTGGCAGGTAGAGCAGGCTCACATTTCCATGATTCAGAAGGAATCATGCATACAATGAAAAGTACGTTACAGTGGCATAACACCACCCTTTCCACATCTATATGTATAGGTAAAACACCCAGAACAGCTCAGTCAGGGAACAGCAACTATGGGAAGAAAGAGGAGAACCTCGATGGAAGGAAAAAAAAAACAACCTACTAAAAAAAAAAATCCCAAAACAACAAAAAGAAACCCCAAACCAAAGCCCTGTTGAGCCATAAAAAGAATAAGATTGCACATGACTATGTTTTCATTTCTTCCTTGTCAATTACCACTTGTTTACAGAAATTAATTTTCACATTTCATGCCAAATATTTATACAGTTCCCACGTTTAACCAAAGTGTTTAATGGGAAAGAACTCCTAAGATGCTGCTGATTAGCATTCAGTATGCTGCATAGCTTAATTGGAGACCACTTCATTAAGCATCTCTCATAGGTTCCTTCCTTGTCATAACTCACTTTTATTGGGTAAATCTAAAGCATCCTTCCCTCATACATCCCACAAGGAAATATCATACCTCTGTTACATTTCTATGAGGCTTCTTGAAATTGTACAACTCTTGCAAAAGCTCATACTCTGCCTTTGAAAAAGGAAAAAAAAGAGGCAAAAAATTAGGCTCTTTAAACAAGAAATAAAATCCTAAAAGCCTTCCTTCTTCTTCAAAAAAAAACCTGATCACTAAGATCATTCCTCTACTCCAATACTGCGGACAACTCCCTATAAAGGCAGGTGAGGAAGAGGCCTTGAGAAAGCTTCATGGATTCAGCTAAACATTTTTGTAATGGCTTAACTTCAAACTTGACTTCAAGAATACAGCTTTAAAAGCCGAGCATTTACAGTCTGTTAGTTAAAGAGTCTCTGAAATTAAATATACATTTTGCTGAACTATAGTCCCAATGAGATGCTGAGTAAAACTGAGATAAGCACCTGTAGGCAGAGAGAACCAACAGGAGAGTATGATCAGAAAGGAAAACCAGACAGATAAAGGCTTCAGGCTGGTTGACCAAATTAATAAGTAAACTATTAAAGGGGCTTGTCAGTCCTATTCCTTCATAATATTCACGTTTAAATAATCAAGGATAAACAGATCTCATCATTTATTTAAGAGCATTCAAAAGGTGAAGACTCATTAATTTTTCAGGAGTAGAGGGAGAAAGAAAGGGCAGACTAGTCAATCTTTTGTATTTTAGCCTTTTTTTGTTGGGAGTACAATCCTCTTCTGCATGGGGGAACCATATTTGCTTTTTAGCTTTTCCTTGTATTTTTACATTTGAAGTGTTAATTCATGAAAAAAAATTTGGATGGAATTATAGCCATTTACAATAGAGGGAACCTTGTCAAGAAATAGTAATTCAATGGCATTGTTGTATCAAAAAAAAGTACACTAGATGCTCTGCACAAGTCCACCTTCGAAAGTTGTTTGTAGAGCTGAGAACCTATCATAGCACAAAACCAAAAAAGGCACGAAAAAGAAGGTCACTTCCCCTACATATCATCACTAACCACCCCCATAACAAACAGGCAAGCAAACAGATACCAAACCCAAACTCTTCCATTTCTTAATTCAGAATATATTTTACCTATGAGATTTTGAATTTTGTTCTTATATGACAAGACCCCCATGGTGATTTGCCTTTTCTGTGTGCTTCTCTTTGCGATTCAGAACAACTGGCACTGCACGTTGTCTGAAGACACTGTGATTGTAAATAATGAATGTCAGAAGCTAACAGAGGACTTAAATACTAAAACCAAACAGGATGGCGCAGAAGACTTTGTAAACCTAAATGCTACACGAAATTTTCAGGGTAGATTAGTTAGTTTCTAAAAATCCTGTTCACAGCAAGAAAAGTGCTAACTGTTTTGCACCTTTGAAGATCTACGTATTTACAGCTTTATACAGGTGAGCTACTTTTGCTGTACAGGCAAGTTACAAATGGAATACAAGGCAGAGTCTTAAGCTCAGAGCCACAGCATCAGAGATGACAGTTGCTTGCTCACTGTTATGCTCACCAGTCCAGATAAAGACAATGACATTGACAGCTTCTCATCAGGACAAGTCACCACTCTTTGGTGGTAAAAAATGACACTGTCATCCCTCCCTGATGAATCTTGCTGTGGTATTTGGAACACTGCCTTTGGAAACTTGAGTACAGCTTTTATGTCCTATGCAATAAGAAGTGAACCACATGCTTGAATGTGCACTCAACACCTATTCCAAATACAAGGACCTACTCCTATTTGGTTGTTGCACTTCTTTAGAGAGTGTGCTTCTTTAGAACATCTCTCCTTCAAATACCACCATGACTCATTAATCACAATCAGCTGAGATGAAAGCCTCTCCATAGATGTAAAAGTTAGAGCTGGTGTTAGGGCTTAACCATTCTGTGAATGGTTAAGAGTCCCCTCCATTCTCATGCTTACCTGTGTGTACATCTCTTTGAACGGATTTTTAACTGAAAAAAAATCTAAGTCAATATCTAAAACATATGCATCCCCTTTCTGCAGTACTTGGCAGACATCTTTAGCAACTTCCCTTATTGGACATTCACTTCGCCTGAAAGAGTTTGAAGCTGAGCCCTCTGACAATGTTTCTGCCTTGTCTAAGGCATTTGCATTTTGTACTTCCTTTTTCTTCACACTCGGAGTGCTGTGATCAAGGTCTCCAGGAGGCTGAGATGAAGAGGCAGCAGCGGTGCTTGCTGTGTCATCTGTATTGAGCTTCAGTCTCTTAGCAGGTGCTACTTGGTTGTTTCCTTCATGGCTGTTCGATGCTTCAGTAGGGTTAATGACAATGACGTGTAAATTTAAAGGCTTCTGGTTTTCTAGCTGATCAGCAGGGACATAAAGACCATCACTTAAAAAGTAATGATCTGTACCTGTAACCCTGCAATTGACAATAACTCACAGTTAATAAAACATCTTTGCAAAGAGCTTAGGAAAAAGCACGTACATTTAAGGGACTCTGAGAAGAATGAATAGATGATTGATGGGCAACAAAAGCACTAAAACTGTGTACACAAATTATCCATTTTAATCTGCAGGGTTTTAAATTGAAGCTTTTTATACTTCTTTATTACAGAACCAATATATTAAAATTCACGCTCTATTTTTTATGACAGCCCTACAAAGTTTTTAATCGATGAGAAAAGGATTCTACATTATATGCCACTAAGATTAATTTGCCATTGAATTGCATTTTAAAGACACTCGGAATTTAACAAGCTACTGTCAATATTATGGCATGTAAGACTGGAAAGCTATGGATGTTTTGTCTTTGGTATTGATTTAGTAGAAGGAAAATGTTATGATTAAACAGACAGAATTTAACTTCTCTTTACCACTGATATAGATTCCCTGTTCTAAGTCAGGGAGAGCAGGTAGCTCAAGATGGATTAAATGGAATCCACTTGATTAAAAACAAACAAGTAAACAACAATATTAAAAACTCACACTGAAAAAATTAAAAGTATTATTTTCCAGACATATTTCAGTATATTAAACCTTAACAATCATAAATGTAGATTAAAAAAGAAGCTTAATAAGTGTGAACTTCTGCTCACCTGCGCTAAGGGCTCATTTGATTACAGGGTATCATCACCAATCAGCCACGAAGACAATTTCATGAGCAGCAGAAATCTGAAGCTTAGTTCCCTCATGTCTTGTGGCTGGATTATCCTAAGCCTGCTATGGTGGTGACAGCCTCAATCACAACTTCATCTTGTTGATGGGGCATTCACACGGCCTCTTCTGAGAAATTCTCCAAGGTTCAACACAAGCTCATGCTACAGCTTTTCCTTTACTCAGGCACTAAGGTAACTATTACCTATCCAGACATCTGTTGTCAACAAAACTTTCCTTTTCTTCCTATGTGATTTCTGTAAGCCTGGACCCTGACAAAAGTACAACCCCACAGCCTTCAAAATACATATTGAAATGTTGTTTTCAAGGTTGTTAAGGCAACCAAAGGATCTGTGGGAGAACAATTCAGTCATCATGAAGTATTTCTTTATGTTTGCTAGTTCTTATGGTTAAATGTATGTGAAAGCACTAGCTTTTGTCTTCTTGTTTAGGTTTACTTTACACTTCAGATTTAGAAATGTAGAGCTCCTGTGCTCTTAGGCGGTAAAACAAAGCCCTTCTCTGCCATCTTCTGTCTGCTGTCTGTCTTCAAAAGACTTGTTTTGATATGTTGGCAAGAGATGTGATTTGTAACTATTCACTCAAGCTATACAAAATCACAATGCAGTGGATATGGTGAATGTGACATTGTCATTGCCTGCACCCTGCTGAAATTACGAGGGGCTGTTACTGGAACAGAATGATTAAGACTAGATGAGAGACATCTGAAAGTCTCGTGTCAATCACTTGATCAGGTTCAGAACAAAGCTAGATGAGGCTGTCCAGGGCCTTGCGCATTTGAGTTTGATTTTCTCAAAGAATGGAGAATTCTCTATCTGCCTGTGTACCTTTTTCAGTGCTTAACTAGTAGATTAACTTTAAAACAACAAAACAAAACCAAACAAAATCAAACAAAAACCCACACATAAAAACCTCAGAAAGGAAAAGCAGAGAGAACTGGATCGGTTTTGTCCTGAAAAAGGAGGATCTAGTTGCTGCCCTTTGCTACCCAAATCCTCTGTTAAAAAGTACTGATTTTTGAGAGTTTGACTTTAATGGAGAGAACTAATTCAAAACTTGAATAGCTGAAATGAAATGCAAATAGTGACAATTATCTGTAACAAGATGAATTTAAGGCATAATTTTAACTGTACCCACTCACACAAACAGTCACATTAGGTCCTAAGGAACTCACAAATACAAATTAAATTTTCTTCTTTATCCAAGAAGACAAAAACATCACCCATAAAAAGCTACTGAGACAGCATTTCTATTATTCACATACGAGAGCAGAGGATTTACCTGATTGTCGTTGTTGACATGTCTTTCCCAACTAAAAAATGATGTTTTCCTTCAGAGATTTGCTGAGCCCAAGGTGGGTGAAGCCATACTACTTGAGAAATATGGCCAGCATAAACAGCAGGCATAATCCAGTTCTCAATACTTAATTCACTGTAATGAATGGAGAAATACTGGAGATAATGCTGTTACTTTCTCTGTAAGTAAAACACGGTCAGGAACACAACAATTATCTTCCACATCTTGGAAGCGCCCATGCAAATCATCTGAAATTAGTACTCTCTGTAATTTTTCAGATCATGTATGAAACAAAAAGGGAGAAATCTTTACTCATAAGAGAGACCAAAAATGTCCACAGTAGAATTTTAAAAGTTAGGATTATAGAGTGCAATCAGCTTAATTCTTAGTATGGCACTTTATGATCATAAACTACATGGATTTGTTGGCCTTTTTCTCCCGATACATCACACAGAAGTACAAGAAACAGCATCAACATTGCTTTAAATAATTCAAACTAACCTCAAGGGTGTGATTTTACTGTAAACTGGTCTAATTAGATATTAAATATAATCTCAGGTAATTAAAGCGAGTCAATCAGCACCTGCAGAATAGCAACTTCCTTGATTTTTTTCAGTGTATGATGCACCCCAAAAAATTTTATATTCATCAAAAAAAA
Organism: Urocolius indicus; assembly: GCA_013401255.1. Classification (NCBI taxonomy): domain Eukaryota; kingdom Metazoa; phylum Chordata; class Aves; order Coliiformes; family Coliidae; genus Urocolius; species Urocolius indicus. The sequence continues at coordinate 31,960 of WBNH01004729.1, read as the reverse complement.
GAAATCAAAGTATTGACTACAGGTAGCACGATACAATTACTTACATCCCAAACACATCTTGTCAGTGCTATAAATCACATTAACACTGAAGTAATAGATACTTATTTTAACAGGGGAAAAAAGGTAACAGCAAAGATCACTTCGTGGCTTGTTACTTCCCTGAGAAGTTGGGGAAAAATATTGGTCTTAATGATCTTAATAGGAAAAAGTTGTTTAACTTTACGTATTTTCCCATATCAACATAGGAGATGTTATTTCAATAACAAAGTCAATTTTTCAGTATCAAGAGAGAAAGGCTGTTTTAAAACCACAGCTCTTCAGACATAAAGCATCCATTCAGGGGGCTGTCCTATTACTCAGAGGAACTACGACTTGGCCTAATAACATGACATGCTACTGAACAGCTAAACAAAATAAATCTGAAAGTCTTAAATGCAACTCAAATCCTTGACCACATTCAAGAAACAAACACATAGCTTTTTTTTCTTTTGTCAGAAAGAAAGGTTCAGAGCAGAAGTTAAAAGACAGAAGATATAACCTGAGGTTAACTCAGCCCTCCTTCATTCATACGTCCCACACAATCACATCGATATTCACTGTAAATCAAAGGCAGTAGGAAACAGACAGAGAATTCTGACACAGTACCCAGGACTTACTTAAAAAGAACTTCTTTGTCATATACAGTGTCTGCAGGCATATTCACAGGAATAAGAAGGTCTGGATGGGAATCAAGATGAACAAAGCTGATGTTACTGGCAGGAAGATGCTTTGAACCAATGGCACGATAGATGAAAGGCAGCACCTAAAACAACACAAATATTTCCACTGTAACCAGCGAGATGAAAAGTCCAACAGCTTTAACACTAGTCACACTCTTATTCCTTTAGAATTTGTGTTGGAGGAAGGAAGAGATGGGAAACAATACAAAGCAGAAACACCTACAGTAAAAAGACAGCTCATGACCAGTATTATGAGCCCAAGACTTTTACATGTGAGAAGCTGAAGAAGAATCACAGTTTTACTCCCTCTCTCCTTCTTCACAGGAAGTCATTCAACATAATTTCTAGCTTTTCTTTCATGCCTTTACTCTTCTGCAGAACATTGTCCCTGCATTGCCTTCTCCATGCCATAAAGCTTTCTCACCATGCACAGGTGCCATGGAGATAAAAATACAGGTTTTCTAAGTTTATAAGTTAACTGATAGAGACTTGAAACTGACTCCACCATCGTTTAAAGTGTATCTGATCTTTTAAGATCACCCCCTTGAAAAAAGGGCTTAATTCCTAATCCCTACATAATTTAGTAGCTGAAATGAAGAGATGTCCTTTCTCAACTGCCTAATTTTATCCCCTGTTGAAGGTCTTCACTCAAAGGTGGGGAAAACAGGAAATGAGAAAACTCATTAATTTATAGTGTAGCAAACCCCTGCAGTGCAATAATTTGGGCTGGTAAAATAAAACAGAACTGCTGGCTGATTCATGATACCTCTTACACTGATTTGCAGTGCGTAGTGTCCCTCCCACAGCCAGGCAACAGAACAAATCCAGTAAGGACTGTGAAGCACAGTCCTATTGCACACAGTATGTGAAGACTGCGACAGGACTGGGCAACAAAAATTACACATGACCTTTACATTACAACAGAAACTGAGCTAACTTTTTGGCATGAAACTGAAATGGCAAATCCAGTGCACTGCATGGGCATAACCATAAAACAAGACTGACGGGTGAAATCTGGACTGTATTCCATCTGTCTTAATAATTTCTTCAGTTCCCTCACTATCTATGTAGCTGTATGTGCAGTTACATGCATATTGCTGCAATAGTATATAAACAAGGTTAAGGGTTCCCTGATGCATGACTTAAATATCTTTGGAAAAAGTAAGCTATCTGGCCTACCTAACAACCTACTATCTGTAATTAAAGTTTCACCTTGGGTAAGTCTTACTCCAAATCATGAAATTAGGAGGAAGATACCGTCAAGAAAGACACTGGTGCTCCAGTGATAGTACTAGGGGTAGTGGACAAAAGCTGGAACACAAAAAGTTCCACTTAAGTTTAAGAAAAAACTTCTTTACTGTTGAGGTGAGGGAGCCCTGGCACAGGCTGCCCAGGGAGGGTGTGGAGTCTCGTTCTCCAGAGGCTTTCAAAAGCTGCCTAGATGTGTTCCTGTGTGACCTGATCTAGGTGGACCTACTCTAGCAGGGGGTTGAACTAGATGATCTTTAGAGGTCCCTTCCAACCCCTACCATCCTGTGACTCAGTGAATAGGATCTCTAACCTTCCAAGTTCTCACCTTCCCCACACACCATGCCAGG
>WBNH01004729.1:0-27806 GCA_013401255.1 Urocolius indicus | reverse complement strand
CTCAGACCCGTGTGAGGGCACAGCCCGTCCTGATCTGAGCTCAGACCCGTGTGAGGACACAGCCCGTCCCGAGCTGAGCTCAGACCCGTGTGAGGACACAGCCCGTCCTGATCTGAGCTCAGACCCGTGTGAGGACACAGCCCGTCCCGAGCTGAGCTCAGACCCGTGTGAGGAGCGGGGCTGAGCGGTGGGAGGACAGAGCCTGCCCGGTTGGATGTCCGTCTCACCGCCCAGTTTGTTTCCTTACTTCTGCCGACCTTTCGGAGGCTGTTTTGGACTGTGAGAGGCGGCAGTTGGGTGAGACTGGGGCTCGGTGCCCTCTTACCCTCACCTGCAGGAGGAGAAGAGGGATGCTCGGTGTTTTTGAAGGAACCATTGTATCTTTTTCATGTGAGGGTTTCCAGCAGCACAATACATTTTCTCTTCTGGTTTAGAGGAAAAGGAGAGTTTGTCTTTCTCAGTGTTTTTGAACTTATTTAAATTTGCATGGAAATTAAAAATGACCAAAGTTTACAGCAGAGGGAGATTTAAAATAACTTTGGACTCTTTTGGTATATCTTTTGTGGGTTTTTGCATCTGCGATCCTGTGCATTCTGCGACCTGATCTAGGTGAACCTGCTTCTGCAGTGGGATTGGAGTGAATGATCTGTAAAGGTCCCTTCCAACCCTACCAATCTGTGATTCTGTGAAGCAGTGAAATTAAAGTGATAGACCCAGAGCAGTTCTCTAGTGTTGGGGGAATTGAGCTCTACTTACGAGACAGCTGATAAACAAGAGCTTTTTTTTTCTGAATGCAGTGATGTGTTAAAAAGAAATGTGCTTGAAGGACAAGGCACTGTGGTGACCTTTGCTTTGATTTAAGGTAGTAAGAGTTTAGTTCAGCCTGTTTAAATAAAACGTGTATGTAAATGTTAGCGAAGTGTAAAACAGTTTTCCGTTACAAGATGTACAAGATCATGATGCAATATAAACCAAAGTTGATTAATCATCTCATGGGTTAGCATTCATAATGACAGAAGTTTGCACTGTTGTGAGATAAAATAACAGAAATGGACTTTCACCCCACTCTGCTCCCCTTGTGTGTATGTAAGAGTTTTTACAAGGCTGGGACATACTAAGCCCAAGGAACAAGTGGCATTACCATCATGGCCACTGTCCCCAGAAGTGCAGGGTCCTCACTTTGACCTTTGGTTGCTCTGGAGAGGGAATGGATGCTGCCACTATGACCGATTTCACTGGCTTCCACAAATCCTTATGTGTGTAAGGAGAGGCGTAGGGTCCTATTGGTTCCTTCTAGATAGTAGTTCTTTCCCCCTTGTTTCTTTTCCTTTGTGTTTCACCAGAAGTTGTGCGCTATCTCGTCCCAAGTTACATGTTTTACAGCACCTGCACCACAGTACAGCTGAAAACAGTGCTCTGCAAGCCAGGTTGCATAGTAACAAGTGGGAGAGTGTTCTGTGCATGTACTTCAGCATCAGCAAAGCCTCAGTACAAGGAAGGCTTTGTTTTCTTTATCTGGAGACCTTTCCAATTATTTGTGCATCTCTCCTTTAAGCAGTTGCAAAAGTCAAATTGTCTTCCAAGGGATTTTTTCCCTCCATCCCAACTAAGACACCATTAATGGGTTTTTAAATTTTATTTTAAATGATTTTTCTCATTTTTGCAGTGTTTGAAACTAAACAGTGTAATTAAAGAGTGAAATTTAACTTTAGTGAAGCACAGTGGTTTTCATGTATGAACAGTACTATGCACTAAACCCATGCTTAGGTTTGAGCAAGACTTGAGCGTATTTGAAGCAGCAGCAATTGCTGGAAAGGTAACACAGCTTGAGCAGGCAGCGGAGGGATTTTTGGGGAACCATTTATTTCATTGAAATTGGAGTAACAGCATACTCTGCATCATTTTGTTTTTTGCTTGTAACCTGTAAGATTCTTCTTCCACAGAAATACACCTGCCTAACTTAAAATACTTTGAAGCGTCTGTTTCATTCAGTGCTTTACTGAATCGGAGTCACAGTTGTGAGTGAATGTTGCTACTGTTTCATTTAAAATGTTCATGACTTGTTGGGCCAGGTAACTTGTAATGAAGTGTTAGTAAAGTCATTCTGCTCAAAGTTCAGAACCATGTTCTAGAAAGACCTCCTTACTGTGAGACATTGGATGACAATTGTAGCTACAAAAATGAGTGGTTTCTTTGGTGTGGGGTATCTGAAGGCTTTCCATCAAAAGTGCCTAGTGAGTACCGGTAGAGATGCTTGTATCCTTGGTCAGTTGGCATATCAATCATTTATTGAAATCAACCTTGCCCCAAGTCAGTGGACATGGTCCAGTTCAGCTTCTAGATTAAAGTCAGTAGAATGTTTTTGTGGATTAGAGGCTTAAAGAAAACAAAAGGACATAACCTGTATCAGAGGTCCAAAGAGCACAAATCTCTCGCTGACGTTGTTCACTGCTTCTCTTCAAGGAAACTGTAATTTCAAGGCTTTGGGAATAGTTCCTGCAAATGCATTACAGGCATTCTACAAAAATTGTGTGACGCTGAATTTTTTTGTCCTTGTTAAAGGTGAGCCATGTCTTTCCATTCTGGACGAGGATGTCCTCGTGGCCAGGGAGGACCAGGAGCACGAACCTCAACACAGACCTACCGCCCTCAGAACTTACGGCAGCTTCACCCACAACAGCCCTCCGTACAATACCAGTATGACCAGCAAACTGCCCCTCCAACAACCTATTCAAACCCTCCAGCCACTGGCTACATGCCTCCCAGGCCAGACTTTGTGCCCTATCCTCCTCCAGTGCCCCCTTCCACCCAAAATCCCATTAGCCAGTGTCCCATGAGGCCTCCATTTCCAAACCACCAGATGAGGCAGAGCTTCCCGGTACCTCCGTGTTTCCCTCCTGCTCCTCCTCCAGTGCCAAATCCTAGCAACACTCCCGTGCCAGGAGCTCCAGCTGGGCAAAGCACTTTTCCTTACATGATGCCTCCTCCCACAGTACCACATCCTCCTCCCCCACCGGTCATACCACAGCAAGTCAACTACCAGCCCGTGTACTCCACAGGGTATTCACAACAATCCTTCCCACCACCTAACTTCAATAGCTATCAGCACAGCTCTGGCTCCTTTCAGAGCAGCACTACCAACAGCAGTGCGAGCAGCAGCCACTTTAGGCACACGGGCCAGTACCAGGGGGAGAAATCCCAAAGCGATCGTCGGTCTCCAGACAGGAGCAAGCACTACGACGAGCACCGCCATCGTGAGCACGGTCACATCCACGGGGACAGGCACCGCTCCGCTAGCCATGGCGATCGTCGGGACCGAGGCCGGAGTCCGGATAGGAGGAGGCAGGAGAGCAGTCGGCACCGGACGGACTATGACAGAGGAAGGATATCACCTCATCACAGGAGTTACGAGCGTAACAGGTAACCGGAGGGATCTTCTGCCTGCAGAGGGAGAGCTGTTGTTGCCCCGTAACATTTGTTTGCATCGATGTTCTTCTTTCACTCTCGTTTTTCCCTCTAGCTCAAGAGGTAGACAGTACTCAGTTGTGATAGAAAAAGCTACTGTTTTGACACCTTTCAAGTACACTGCTTCTGCCTCACCTGCACAAGCTGGCAGAGTTACTGCTCTTCTCCATGGAGACAGCTCTCGTTTGAAACATGAATGGATTGCTGAGTAGTGCTCAGCTCTGATGGGAATTTACCATAGAAACTTAGACACAGGGGACATGGAAGTGCACTTACCACAACTTGGCACAAAAGACTGTGTTTAAAGTTGAGCCTTACAAACAGTTAAGTCCCACCAGCACTTCAACACTTAGGTGCCAGAGTTACAGTTCCAAGTTTTACCTGAATTTGGTCTTTCTTTGAGTAAGCTCTGTATTTGTAGAGAACCAGGACTTTGGGGGGTTTTATAGTCTGATAGATGCACCTATCTAATCCCTGCAGTGAGGCGTTTTAGTGAAAAACATGTTGCATGGTGTTCTTCATCCCTCTCTGTCCTCATCTTAGTGGGAGACCAGCACAGATGTGTGCAGGCTTCATGGGACCTTGCAGTGAGTGCTTAGGCCTGCCTATGTGATTCTGTTCAGGATGAAGAGTTCAGGAAGCCAGCCTGTGATGTCAAGAGAGGCCTAAGATGAAAATTAGCATACACCAGTTACAAGAAATAGGCAAGCTGTAGGCTATATTGACATGTTACGATTCAAGTGGTTGAGTGTCGACTGCTCATTTTGGGATGTGTAATGAAGTCACTGTCTCTCTTCTTCATAGACACAAGCAACCTACAAATGATGAGCTGACCTGGTGTAGTTTGCTTTGCAGTGTTTTATAGGAAACCATCATCATTTAAATCCTTCAGGTGTCTTAGATTTGCTCTCTTGGTGGCTCTTTTTGTGTCTGAGATAAAGGTCAGAATATTCAAAGAAAGATACTGGACAGTTAAGTATGTCAATATTTATCAGAGTACCTGGATCACCTAAATTTTAGAAGCTCTGAGCTTTCTCATGTCACATGTGAAACGTGAATTTGCACATAGTGCCCATGGAAACAAAGCCACTTTGACTTAGCTATACCGATTTCATTGCAAAACCTTAAACAGCTGTATTCAAAAACAAACCTCAGTCCTCACATTCACTTTAATTTCCAAAAGAGGATTTTCCTAAAACTGAAGGCAGCTGGCATTAAGGCTCTGGCCTTTTCTTGTATGATGAGCTTGTGGAAATTTTCTACCCTCCGTAGGTGACTCAAATATTTGCCACGTAATGTCACAGTTTGTTGTTTAGATTTTGAAGTTGGTTCATGTTTTGAAAAATGCACGTTTCCAGCAGTTTCATTCTCAAATATTTGTGGATTACTGCTTGAAGCCCACAGCTTCCAGGTCTACTTCACATCATATCTGTTTATTTTAATGAGAACTGTTTGATGGCCTCCGTGGTTTTTGCACAGCATCGATCTCTCAGGCAAATCAGGTGGCACAGAACATGCTCTCTCTGGAGACTGAAATCCATGCTTGGAACCAGGCACAGGCAGAGAAGGATGAATAAGTGAGGGGAAGAAGAATAGGTAATTTTTATCAACTCTGTGCTTTGTAAATTTGCATTCTCTTTGATGTTATGCATAGGGAGACATACATAGATCTGTTTGTAAATAATCCTGACTCATTCTGTTAGCCCACCAAACCACCTGAGACATATAATTCCCCTTGTATCAGCAGACTTATTTGCTAGGATATTTGACAGATACACAAAAATTGTGGACTAACAAGTTGCCAACTGTTAGCAGAGTATGAAAACTACCTGTATGGTCTTTCCTGCCTCATGTACACAGTAATTTCATAGAAGCATAGAATTGTTTAGGTTGGGAAAGACCCACAATATCAGGTCCAACCATTAATCTAACACTGCCAAGTCCCACTAAAGCACATCCCTAAGCACCGCATCTACACTTCCCTGTAGATTGTGGGACAAGCACTTCCCTGAGCAGCCTGTTCCAATGCTTAATAACCCTTTTGGTGAAAAAAATTTTTCCTAGTATCCAGAGAGAACCTCCCCTGGTGCAACTTGAAGCCATTTCTTCTTATCACTTATTATCTGGGACCTCACCTCACTCCAACCTCCTTTCAGGTAGTTGTAGAGAGTAATCATCTCTCCTCTCAGCCTTCTCTAGACTAAACACTCCCAGTACCCTCAGCCACTCCTTATCAGACTTGTGCTTCAGACCCTTTACCAGTTTTGTTGTCTGTCTCTGGACACACTCCAGCACCTCTATGTCATTGTAGTGAGGGGCCCAGAACTGAACAGAGTATTTGAGGTGTGACCTCATCACCTCATCAGCACTGAGTACAGGGACATAATAATTTCCTGTGTTCTGCTGGTCGCACTATTTCTGATACCATCCAGGAAGCCCTTGACCTTCTCACTCACCTGGGCACAGTGCTGGCTCACGTTCAGGCAGCTGTTGGCCAACACGTCCACGGCCATTTCTGCTGGACAGCTTTCCAGCCACTCTTCCCTAAGCCTTCAGTTAATGTAAATCTCTTTCACGCTAGAGATATGGTCAAGTTCTTTATATGCAAGTTGAGTCTTGTAGATGAGATTTATAGCTTCAGCATGATGAAGATTTTCCGTGTCTATCAGATTTTGTGTGAATGAGGTGGCCGTCAGGGAGAGGGAGCTTGCCTGATAGATTTGAATGACTACTTTGCTTTCAAAGCTGTTTTAGATGGAATAGGTTTTCTTTCCCTTCATTGAGGCACTAAGAATGGTTAAAGACACAAGAATCTTACCCTTGGCCATTTGTAGCAAGAGTGGCAACGGGGTACTATGGTGAATTTCTAAAAGTTCTATATGGTATGAATGGATTGTCTTTTTGAGATAGATGGCCTTATGACATAGGCAGAGGAGATAGGTCACTGCTTCTGTGCTCCTTTTGGAAATGGAATGTATGAAATGCCAGATTTCTCATTCAGCTTCTGTTTTGAACTCTTCAAGGGAGCGGGAGAGGCATAGGCACCGTGACAGCAGAAGATCACCATCACCAGACAGATCCTACAAGAAAGATTACAAGAGAGCAGGAAGGTAAGGAAGGTTGCACTCAGCCTCTTACGTATTTGAGGCTCTGTGCATCCACTCGTGAAGTTTTGCTTGTGTATATGTGTATGCATGCCTGCTTTGAAACTCAGAAAAAGATGAATGTCTTAAATATATAACCATCTGCTTATACAAACAAATGTCAGTTATCTCAAGGCAGGATTAATCCCTGCAGGGAGGGCTTCACTGCTGTATCCTGAAGACCTCTTACATCTTCTTCCAGTCTTTTAAATACCAAGATTATCTAAAGTCTTTCTGTGTTTAGATCATCTCGTGGGAGCATTTTTTATATTTATGCTTTTTTCCTTCTGAGTCTTGGATAGTTGAAATCAGTGCAACATTATAGACTTTGGAAACATAAGACATTAAGAAAAACTCCAACAAGTAATTTTCCTACGTTCAGCTTTTGAAAGCATTACTCTTGCAGCACATAAGGAATACGATAGGTTGTGTTGTTCAAAGAAGTGCCAGAGTTGGAGTAACACAAGCCAGTGTGGCTTCTATGTAATTTTAATAAAACCCTCGTTGTTTTCTCATGCAAATAGTTTGTGGGATATATATTAAAACTTCTTTGTAGCGTAACTTTTACTTGTGAGTGTCGTGACTTTAATTTTCAGTGATGGGATTCCAACTTTGGAACAAAATTAAAAGAAAGTCACTTGGAATGTAAGTAGGAAGTTTAATCTAAAATAGCAAATATCTTTTCATTCTAAATATTGAATAAGGTTTTAAATACAAAAGCACTCACTTTGAATTTTTAGTCATCTTTTATAGTAGGTCAGAAATACAAAGTACTCTTCATGATGCGAGTTAAAAGCAGGAAGAAGCAATTGGATTTTGCTATAATTCATGTGATAAAATGATGTACTGATGCAAAGCAAATTATTTGGTTTTCGTTATAAAAATGACATGATTAAGATACTAAAGAAAATTGCTTTTATTTGCTGTCTTCCACTAAGCCGATCTCCAAGCAGAGAGAAGAAGAGACCCCGATGGGAGGAGGAGAGAGAAAGGTGGTCTGAGAACCAGAGCTCCAGCAAAGAGAAAAATTATACTGCTTTCAAAGACAAGGAATCAGAGGAAAATGCATCTGAAAAAAATGAAGAGGAAGATGAGGAATTACTTAAGCCAGTGTGGGTTCGCTGTACCCATTCTGAAAGCTATTATTCCAATGACCCCATGGATCAAGTGGTATGTTTGTAAGAGAACTCTAAAATTACTGTACACAGTCCTTTATTGATTATGTGATTACTTGATTAATATGATCCTTTCAGCACAATCGGGTTTTCTGTCACTTAATCCTTCTCTCTTCCCAACCATCTCAGTCTTTTAACCCTGTTAAAGGCTTTATTTGTTGGTGGTGTTCTCTGTTTTCATCAGTTTCATCTGTCTGTTTGGGTTCTGAGTAGCAATATGTGAAAGACGGGTACTTTTCTGTCTCCAGGAGGAAAGAGTGTCTTTTTTTCTCATCATACCTGCATTAAGCAAAGATGCCTCAAGCACCGTATATTTCCACAACCTTGGAGAAATTTTTGTTCAGAATCAGGGAGTTGAAATTCTTTGTACTTGACAGTAACGTTTGCTGGTGTGTTGGGGGAAGATTTCTGGGTTTTTTTTTGTGGTGTCTTTGAGTTTATGCTTGCTTGTGGGGTTTTTTTTGAGAATGAGAGGGAGAGTGAATTCACAGTGTTTCAAAGCAGGCAACAAAATTATCTGGATTGTGGGTTTTGTGTGTGATGAATTTACCTTAAATTACAAATCACTTCCACAGGTTTCTCCTAAACCTGTTAAAAATCAATGTTGAGCTGTACTAAATACATTTAGACATAGTTCTGCTTCGTTAGGCCAAAGGTTTGATGATAATGCACCAGCAAATGAAGTCATTTCTCTGCTGATTTACCTGGTAGAGCACTGTAACGATTTACTAAAACCTTAACATGCATTTCCATGTTTCACTGAACTGTGCAGATGTGTATTTTCTCCTTCTTGCTTTTCATTGTAAAACACTGGTATATGTTGTGTTCATGTGCTGTTTCAACACTCTCTGTTGTTGTGGCTGTGTTTTTTAATTAACAGGGGGACTCTACTGTGGTAGGAACAAGCAAGCTCCGAGATCTGTATGAAAAGTTTGATGAGGAGTTAGGAAAGCGACAGGCAAAGGCCAAAGCAGCCAGGCCACCATGGGAGCCACCAAAGACCAAGCTGGATGAAGATTTAGGTAGGCAGAAAGGAAGACAAAGCTCTGAAATGAGATAATGTGTAGTTAACCTGGTTTTGGAAGTTCTGTGTATTTAACGTTGGTAAGTTAATCTGTGTTTTGAAATCTTTCTTTTGTATTGCATATCCATGGGAGTTTTACTGTTGGTTTTAACTGAAGTAGGGCTAGACTCTTTACTCAGAAATCTTAAGGGAAAGCAGACAATATCCAGCAGCGCCTTATGCTAAAGTCTTTTCCATGGAATGAAAGCACCCTCAACAGCATCACGTAAGTAAAAAAATCACATTGCACAAGAGGCTTTCCAGGAGCTTCTGGTCTTACATTTCTAAAAAGAAGCAAGAGTAGGGGTGATAGACTGCAGTGGCTGCTTGTTGTGGCACCGAGTTCATCATCTTTCATCTGGATTGTGTTTTGGTTCCGAAACATCAGTTTTCAAAACATAGTTTGTGTGACTTGTTATGCACCACCCATATGGATCTTCCTGCAGTGAAATAAGTGCAAGCTGTACGGAATTATTGGAGAAATACCAGTTGAATTAACAGGGTGTATTTTTTGTTAGCAATTTGTCTACTCAGAAGTCAGTGAAAGCTTTTTTTCTTATTTTGGTTTTTTTTTGAGAACTGTTAGCAGTTCCAGCATTCCAATGGTTCATAGTTTTAAATGATTCTATGACTTTCTGTCAGTTCAAGAAATTCTTAGGCTGTTCTATTGGGCTTCAGTTTTAAGTGATGCTTCATATTTGCCCATTGAGCTGCTTCAGACTGTCATAGCTGAGCTTGGTAATACATGACACATCAAAAATTCTGAAGTTGAAATACAGATATATATCAAATGGCGTGGTCTGTTTTATACAGTTATATGTCAGTGTAGAAAGATGCAATGAAGATGAAAGAAAAAACACATTAAATAATACATGAATTCACTTTTTAAAGGTAACACCTTTTTAACATGTTTTTTCAACAGCAGATTTACACATATTTAAAGTCACTCAAGAATCACTAGCAAAGTTAACTAGGGTTTTTCAGGAGGTATGTTTGCATGTGGACGTACATTCAACATATCTGCATAAAACTTCAGTTCCTCTGAACTCTGTAGAAAGAGTTCCTCTGCTGCTCAAGGCTAACATATGACTGAACCAAGAGCAACGTATCTCTGTTGTTTCTTCCACGCTTTCTGGAGGACCCAAAGCTCTGCATCTACAATGGTCACCAGGACTGACTTGGTGTCTGTGCCACCTTCTCCTGTAATGTCTAATAGTACTTAAGTAAATACTACCTGTGTTCTACTCGATGTGAGCAGTAATTGGAGTGAGACGGCAATGCACTCCAGGAGCACTTTCAAATGACAAATGGCTGATTTCAATACATGAAATCCAAAAGTTCTGCACCGGTCTTTCAGAATTCAACTTACTCACACAGGTCCCACACTCATTTTGCACCCAAAATTAGACTTTAAAAACTGATTCATGTTTATCTGAGAACTTTTAAAACCCAAAGGGTTTGTGAATATTTGTAGGGATATACATAAATGAACATTTAGACAAAACTTGATTTCTACTGAATATATTATATGACCTAAGTAAGCACTGTGTCCCAAGGATGTATTTTATTAACACCTTACACTGCATTTTGGACTATTAAAAATATAGATATAAAAATACATCTTGATTAAAAAAAAACAAACCAAAAACCCACAAACATATTTTACTAGTAATATTCTATCATTTTATTCCCCCCTCTCCTTTTCACTAAGGAGAGTCTTGTATTCTATAAATACAGATATTTTTCAACCACAGTTTCAGAGGATTTCAAAGCACTGGCAGTGTAGTAGTATGTTTTCTCTGAAGTCCAAACTTAGAAATGGAAGAAATGTTGCATCCTTCTACCAAGAATAATAAACCTTACTTGCATCACAGTATATGTCTAGGCTTTGAAGGCATTTATTGCATTTGAGGTGTGGAATCTGTTCAAATGAGTGACATTATGTGCCTAAGAAAGTTACATGTAAATGCCACAAGAGGTTAGAGATATGTGATATTGGGCACTTGGTTTTTTCTGTGATTTGTTGTTTTGTTTTGGTAATAAAATCCAGACACTTATTGACATTACTTTGACAACACCACAAAGGAGACATTTTAACAAGTGTGATTGTTTCTATTTTGCCTTTAGCATTGTTCTCCCCTCTGATATATCAGAAAAAAACTTTCAGTTAATGAAAAAGAAATGTTTTTTAAAGTACAAAGGAAAACTTACAGAACGGGGCCTTGAAAAACCTTGTGACAGGATTCACTCAGCTGGAAGTTCTGAGCTCTCTTCTTGTCTGTGGGTTTCTAATATGTGGTAATAGATTTATAAGAAAAAACTCATTTTGAAAAATAGTTTAACAGTACATGTTCCATAATAATTCTATGTATATGTGCTGTTTTGAAACTCTTAAATAGAAAATGTCCTGCTACAGACGGGAACATTTTAAAGTAAAATGAAACTAGACATAAGCACTTTGCTCATAGCAAGCAGGATTAACTTTTAAACATGAGATTCTCTTTAGCTCATGCTGATGACTGTATGGATTTTCTTTCTCTGCTCTGTTTTGGTTTTCTTTCTAACTTCAAACTTTACAGTGATACTTGTATTGGTTACAGCTTTATTATCTTTACTGTCAAGTAACTGAAATGGTTCTACAACTGCTCAGTGGTGGTTCTGGACAGCCGAACAGCAATCTCTCATGCATGCAAACAGATGCAGTTGTTACAAGCATTTAATATCCATAGCATTTATTGTCATTTTGGATTAAAAATGTAGTTGCTGTCTCTCTTTTTTGTTAGAGTGAATGCCATGCACAATTTAGTAACGTTCAGTAGGCCGCAGTTATCTATGCGATGTGAGGGAATGCATTGCTGTTGGAGAAGAGAGTATGCAGAGGTGTTTTTCAGATGACCTTTTTTTTTTGTCCTTTGTGAATCAGAGAGTTCCAGTGAATCAGAGTGTGACTCTGAAGATGACAGCAGCTGCTCTAGCAGTTCAGATTCGGATGTTTTCGACGTCATTGGAGAAATTAAGCGTAAAAAAGCACACCCTGATCGTCTCCATGAAGAACTGTGGTACAATGATCCAGGACAGGTATGGTGACAGGAAAAAGTACTACATGTTTGAGAGTCATTCCCCTCTGTAGACTTCTGCATTGTTGCCAAACATGCTCAGTAACAGCTGGTTTGATATGCATTTGCTACTCCCCTTTTCTTTCTCATTTTCTTCAAAGCGCTTCACTTTTGATTTCAAGAGTGTGGTTCCAGCTCATGAATCCTGGGAATGATTCAACTGGAATCATGTCTGTCCCTGTTAATGAAACTTGAATTGCTAACAGTGTTCTAATGGTGTCCTTTTAGCCTTGAGATGAAGTCACAACAGATGAATTCTGGGATGGAGAAAAGGCAACATGTTTGCCTCCTTTCCTAATTTTTCACCTAAAAGCTCTCAGCTCGTAATGATAAATAATGTTTTAAATATGCAGTTAATGCTCCTAATTTCTTGTCTAATGGTTCCTTTGTAATTGCGTGGAGATTATAGTTCTCATTAAATATAATTGCTGAGCTCATGAAGTGTTGTTTTGAATGTATACGTTGCACAGAAGGCTAGTTTTTGTCTGCAAGTTTGCCATCTTCATCTTTCTTACTTAAAGATTTTAGAGTCTATTCTAACTCATTGTCAAATGGCACATCAGTACATTTATTTTTCTGGCACTTTGTGTGATGCATGAGTTTTAGCGTGCAACAAATCATAATTCAAAGATACTGCAATGCTTATTGCCTCTGTGGTAATTCAAAGTTCTGTTGAATATTCTATTTCAGACTCATATTTATGCTTCTAATTAAAGAAAAAAAAACCAAACTAATTTGACTGAGCATAGCTAGCTGGTTTTATTTGTATGGAAAACAAAATTAGCAAAGTATTTAGATATTTAACTGAAGAAATTGTGTAGCTCTTGGGCACACTTCAAAATCATGTTCTAGGCCAGAATATCAGCTAAATTAAAAGTAGTGGAATAACTGTAGGATGAATAGATTCAAGGATGTGTAGTTTATGAGTTTCTTGCTGCAAAACTTTCCCAAAAACTTTCTTCAGACTGACTCTTCATCTTTCTTGAAGAGGCTGAAGTGGGATCAT
The DNA here is from genome assembly GCA_013401255.1 of Urocolius indicus. Lineage (NCBI taxonomy): Eukaryota > Metazoa > Chordata > Aves > Coliiformes > Coliidae > Urocolius > Urocolius indicus. The sequence goes on along the minus strand of WBNH01004729.1, from coordinate 14,838 downwards.
ATTGAGCTTGTCAATGCTGTAGTGCTTTTGAGTAGACTTTATTTGATAAAGTTTGAACTTTTCCTTGGTATTTATCTGATATGCCAAAATGCTTTCTAACTATCATTACATAAACCAGGAATGATTCTGGTGCAGCTTGGCACGTACAAGAACACTGGCTTGACACAGAACTAGATTTTTAGGATGGATCTTCCTAACCCTTTAATCTGAGGAGTGTGTTTGTTGCTTTGGGTAATCTCCAGCAGTGCTGGTAGTTGCCAGAAAATGAATTGTTAAAGCCGATGTCATTGCAGTGACCTTTTCCTTGCAAGCGTTACCTGCTTGTTTGTGCTGTCCTGTTGGTCAGAGAAAGTTAGAAGCCGTTGCCTATTTAAAATTGTGATCTTTCAACCTCAGTTCATCATCACTTCATCATTGCTGTTCTGCTTTTATTCCATGAGTAGTGTCGTGTATTTGTCTTGCTTCTCAAGTCCTGGACCTTACAAGTATTTCACATCACTTTTCACTTTTGTTCTGTGCATTTAATGTAGCAGAGAGGCAGTGTTAGTGCTGGACAGTTCTTAGAATTATGGGGATTTAAAAAAATAAGTGATGATTACTTCAATAGCCTCAGTAGGCCTTTTTTTGGGGGAAGGGGGATGTGATGAGCAATTTGCTATTGACTGCATTTTTTTAACTCTTCTGTTTTGTGGGCGTATAAGCCAGTGAGGAAGTATGCTTTTACCTATAAGCATGATTCAGTGTCATGCAGCCTGTACTTTCCTCAAGAGCCTCAGAGTATGGGGAAAAAACAGAAAAGTGTGAACAAAAAGCCGTCATGTCACACTGTGCATGATTGCATGACTAAGTTCACAAAGGAGTTAGAGAAGTGCCCTGCTACTTAATGTTCCTTAGCATGTATGCATTGTGCCAGTCTAAAGAAAGTACACTGAGATGAACATCCAGAGAAATAACATATAAACTAAAAAGCTGTGTCCCTCTTCCAGCTGAACAGACTGCCTTAACAGCAGTTTGGTGGTTCTTGCTTTCAGAGGTATCTGCATATTATTTCTATTGTGTGATGCTGTTGTTTAGCCCCACAGTGGATACTGTTTACATTTTCAGACTGCTTTTAATGGCATGGAAAGTTCTGCTGGTTTTTGTATTTCATTGCAAGGTTGTTGGATTTTTTAAGTCTGAGATGTTTCCATTCTTAGATTCAAACTTTGGAAAACTCTGTTGAAGCCTGGAGTTGGGAACTCCTTTCATTTCTCTGGTTTGTTTCCATTTATTATTTTGTTGTTGTTGTTGTATTTCTGCAATCAGCATGATGTTAAAAGCAGAAAGCTTTAGGGTGTTGCAGTAATTGATAGTCTGCATTGAACTTGATCATAAAAATGAAAAAAAAAGCAGACACTACTGTGTGCAGTGACACTTTTTGAACTGAAGTGGGTATTTTTTTCCCTCCTTCCTCTTTTTTTACTGATCTGTTCACAGGATAGATTTTAAGTGTTCCCATTAGTTCCTTAAAGTACCAAGTAAAATCTTGGGTCCGCTTCGAATGCTTTGAGAAAAGGCCTTGCCACATGACAGGTGTGGCACATGACAGACACAGGACTTCAGTCAGTGAACTCAGTGAGATGGTTTGAATGTGGAGCTTTCAGCATGTCAGTATTTACATGTGCCTGTTTAGGGCCTGAGGGTTATTTTAGGCAGACAACTGTGCTGTTAGTACATATAAGAAACGGAAAAGATGTATATGATAGTAGAGTGGTCCAGTTCTGCTGAGAGTGTTTGTCCATCTTGTGCTTCTGAAACAGTGATGAAGTTCTAATGCTATTGCGCAGTTTTCTTACATTAGTCTATCCAGTTTCCAGTATTATTGGCTTAAGAACATCCACTTTATCTAAGCATGACAGGCTTTTAGAAGCATCAGCCCTCCGGGCATTAAAACCAGCATACTTTTCCAAAATCATCTTTCAATAAAAACAGAATCCTATTTTGTTTTTGACAGATGAATGATGGACCTTTGTGCAAGTGCAGTGTTAAAGCCCGACGAACAGGAATAAGACATGGCATTTATCCTGGAGAAGAGGTAAGTCATTCAAACAACTGCAATTACGAATCCAAACATGCTGCTATTAACTCATACTTGGGATGATTTGATGAGGTTTTTCCTCATGATTTACAGGTTGAGTCAAAACTCCTGTGTGACTTTAATCACTTTATTTCTGAGACACAGAATACCTGTAATGAAATCCACCTGAAAGGCATGGAAAGTTGTTGCCTGCTTTTGGTTAGTTCTCTTTTTTTTTTTTTGTAAAAAAAGGAGATTCTGAAACACAATTACCTTAATGGTCAAAGATCTAACATCTTCAAGTGGACGAGTATGTTATGAGGGCTCTCTTTGTGAAGGGACTGATTTAAAAGGCAAAGTAAATAAAATAGCAGTCCTGCTGCTGGTAGGAGCAGGAAGCTTGTCAGGTGGTTTTCTTGCCGTAACACTAGAGCATTTTTATACTGCAAACTCTCAAACAGCTTACTAGGTTCTTTATAAATACATGATTAGAAAAAATTAACCCCACCAGCTTCCTGAAACATGTTTTATAGTATAACATGATTGATAGTAGTTTACTTATGAAAAATGTTGAAGTAGTGTCATATAATTTTACTTAGAGATAATCACTTGTACAAAGCATGCTTTACAATCAATATTGTTTCTGGAAGTGCTTGGACGACCTGAAGCTTTTTTATTCTAAAAAACCTTTGTTCATAGAAAAGAATTGGAGAACATGAATATGTAGACTTTACTTTTGTAATTTTTCTTGAAGAATTTTATATTTCAGTGTGTCTTTTTACATATGTTTACTGAAACATTCTCATACTTCTCTGCAATTAAAGATTTATGAATATTTCTGTGAATTATTCCACTTCAGAAAAATGTCTTTGGTGTGAAGTTCATTATAAATAGCCCCAGTTCAGGATCAATTCCTCCCCACATTGTCTCTAGTGTTTTTCTTGCAGAGAAGGAGGGAGAAAATTTAGGAGGAGAAAACCAACGTATAAAAGCTGCTGCGTGAGGGCAGCTGCTCCCTGAAGTGAGGCCAGCTGGGAATTTGAGGTGTCAGAAAATCTTCTGGGATATACTAGCTTTTATGACGTCCTGTGGATAAAACTGCCTGTGTTTAAACTAGCTGGTTTGTACCTGGCTGTTGCAGCAGTGAAAAGTTTAACTTGGAGCTGAAGAGCCAGAGTAGTTACTCTGTTTATTGGATGAGTTTTCAGAGTGCACAGAGCTGAGACTTTTCTTGCCATCACAATCGGGATAACTTTTGTGAAATTCTTTAGGAGTAGCACCCCTAATGCTGCAGTGACTATTTGATTATGGGATTTCTTAAGTGCAGATGAATGTATTCTGAACAGGCTGGTGGCAGCCTTTGAACTGCAGCAAATCACTTGCAGGCCATACAGGAATCATAGAATGGTAGGATTGGAAGGGACCTCCAGAGATCNACCCACTCTTTAGATATTTGTAAATGTTAATAAGACCCCTCTCAGTTGCCTCATCTCTAAACAGCCCCAGTTCCCACAGCCTTTCCTCATATGAAGCTGGTTTTGTCTGAGGATTTTTAGATCTTTAAACTGAACAGATTCAGAACAAGCTGGAAGAAAATGTGAATACCAGGCATCTGGTATTGCATCAGAGTGCATGGAGGGCTGGCTGCCTTTGGACTCACAGGCAGGCATCAGGCATTAAAAACCTGACAGTCAGAGCAGGGTTACCAGAGCTGCCTCTGTGGTGATAGGCTAATCTTCTCTCCAAGCCCCAGATTTGCCCAAAGCAGATGAGCTGGTACCTATCTATCTTGATAGTTAACATACTTTGAGATAGTCTCCTGTGAGGTCCAGGTTCCATTTTGTAAGCTTTTCAAAACATTTTCCTGAAACAAATTTATATGAAAGAGAAGATGAGTCTGGTACATAAACAACTAACTCCTGTGTATAAGAAAGGTGGAGAGTCAAATGGGAAATGAAAGAAAAAACTACAGCAATGTTTTTCACTTTTTATTTTCCTTTTGAGTAGCAGTAAAAATATTTCTGAAAGTGAAAATGTAGATAAGTCCCCACTTTCCCTCTTCTCAGAATGCTTAATTATGATCACCTGATTTTATTTAATTTTTCCTAGTGCATATTTCATGGCTGTTAGAAATGCTTTATTCTCTCTTTTAATCTAAATTTGCCTTGACTCTACACATAATTCTACTTATCTCTTCCTTTAAGCCCATTAAACCATGTCGCCCCATGACCAACAATGCTGGAAGACTATACCACTACCGAATTACTGTGTCACCTCCCACAAACTTCTTAGTAAGTACTTTATAAATAATTCTAACCAGGACTGTTATTTTTTTCAGTGATGGAAGTAGTACTGCTTCTTGCTTACTCTGTGGTGGTTTTGTTTGGTTTTTTTAAGACAGACCGACCTACTGTTATTGAATATGATGACCATGAGTATATCTTTGAAGGGTTCTCAATGTTTGCACATGCCCCACTAACAAACGTAAGTATGTTCATCGCTACAGAGGTGAGATTTGTCTGGAGGCTAAGCTGTTTCTGCCTTGAAGTAGAGCTTCTCTGAAACAAGAATACATGTACGGTATACATGATCATATATCAAATACATCTTTCCAGCATCATGGACTGGGAAAGTCATTTTTGCCATCATAAATGGTAATAAGCATGTCTTCAAACTGGGACTGTGATGTGCATCAAAGTAATGGTTTTTTACATGTTTCACAATTTGGAAGTAAAGTAAGCTATGGAATATCTTGTTAAAACTGTTGCTTGGATTTAAATTGAACGAGGAGGTTTATTAAGCTGAAAAAGTTTTTAAAAAGCAACAACAAAAATGGTTTTCCCTTTAAGTGAGATTCACTCTAAAAGGATTTCTCTCCTGCAAACTTACTTACATATATCCACTACTTTGTAACATCCGTTCATCTTGTTCAGGTTCTAGACAAGTTATGTCTTTAACAAAAGTTGTAAAGGCAATTAATTTTATGCTTTGAAAGCAAACATAACATGAAAAGGATGTAACTGGTGCCTGTCTTCCCTACTTTTCCAGTGTAAGCCGAGTTAGCCATATTTGAATGAAAAATATTCAAATACTTCATTTCTGTACACTTGAAGATTTTTTTGAACCTTGATATTGAAATAACTGTTTTTTTCAAACGTTGTGATGTTTGTTTTCTTTCCCTGGTTTTATACCTATTGCTAGCCACACCACCAATGACAAAACCTAGCATAAGAACGGTTATCAGTAGATGAGTGGGTTGTAAGAGTACTGGAATTGAGAGGCATTAATTAGAAAGTATTTTTTTTTTGCCTACATGATGTATATGACAACATTGTTTTTGGTGAGCAGAGGAAGGGACTCTTGTTGAGAAGAAGTCAGTGAGAGAGTGTGTCATGGCAGTGTGAAGCATTCCTGCCCACTAGTATTAGCTTTGGGATTTAGGGCAGATTTGTCCCCTAAGGCTTTACATTTTCACAAACTGGCAAGAAATCCCCAGTTTTGATTTATTCACATTAAAAGGATGAAGAGACTACCTTATCTTTTACTTGTTTTTGTCTAATCCACGACAGGAAGGCAGAGAGTTGTGGAAAGCTTTAATATTCAGAAAACAAGGAAAAATTTTCTTGTCTGACGTGGGTGATTAGTGGAGACATTGAGCTTACTCTTACTGTAAAGTGCATATGTGGTTTTTTTCTCATTCCAAATAGATGAAGTGATCATCAGGAAATGGTCGCTTTGTTTAGAGCTGAATACAAAGCAACACTGTATTGTCAGTAAGAGTACTGCCAGTTCCTGTTATAAAGCCTTTTGGAAGGAGTCTGTTGTTGTCTTGAGGTGATTTTTGACAACATAAAAACTGCTTTTTGAGAGACATTATGCAAAATATTAGATAAAAGAGAGGTGATAAAGGGTATGAAAAATAGAGAACTGAACACCAGCATCTTTGAACATTTCTGTAATTTGAAGTCTTAGCTTTGCACACTGTTAGAAGTCTTCTTACTGCTAGTACTCAGTAGTAATTGGGTGGGTCAGATGTTAGGGAAAATGGTTAAAATAGTAATAAGAGAAGTTATAATTTTGTTAGTATAGTTACCAAAACAATTTCACACTAACAACCATACGTTCCTTTGCTATGTATTTACTTATGTATGTTAAACTCAAGTTCATGGTGGTTTTGGTTGCGGTCACTTCTCTAAATCATTAATTTTCTATTCAATACAAAGAAAAATACCTCAGGCTACTGAGTTTCTGAATCAGAATATCCTCTCCTGGCCAAACTTACACTCCTTCTTTTTCATTTTTGGTAATAGGAAGCTGCATTGATTTAAATGTGACAAGTTTCTCTCTCCTCAGATGCTAAATGGCACATTTGCCTTCTGAGGTTTTTTAGTTGTGTGTTCACTTTCAGTATTGTATCAAATTGTAGGAAACGTGCTTTTGTTTTGTTGATTGTTTAGTGTAGCTCCTTAGTTTATCATACAGATATCAGAAGAATTTTGTAGACAAAATAGTCAAATATTTGACAATGGTCTCCAAGAAGATGTAAACAGAATATTGCGTCTCTGCTATGTGCGTTGATTCCAGTGTAACCCCAGCACTGTTCAGATATTTATCAATGCAAAACAACCTCGGGTTGCCTCCTTTTCACAGGCCATTGAATTGCTCTAAAATTCTTTTATGCTTGCAAGGCCGGTGAATAGTAAAACTTGCTAAGAGCTGTAGATGTATAGGATAGGATTCGAGGTTTCTGTAGTTAAAAGTAGTTATCTACTTTAAAATACTCCATTAAAAATAAAAGCCACAAACAGCCCCCCCCCCACCTTCAGCAGTCCCTTGGCCTCTGCGAACAAAGGGATCTTTTTTAAAAAGTGAGAAAAAGGAATTAGATGTTTCTCTTAGTAGTTAGTTGAGTGAACTTCTGAAAATATTTACTGTGTGAAATTAATGTAAGCCTATAAATTTATCTTGAAGAGTTCTTCATTGTGTTGTTATGACTTAAGGCTGTATTTTGAGACAGTGTAGCTTAAAGAATTGGCAGTGTGCTACAAACACCTTGTCTTCAGGTCACTGCATCAATCTGACATGTTGTGTCACCAGCAATAAATTCACTTCCAAACATACAAGTTGGAGAAGATACAGGTTTACTGAGCTTTGCTTTTTCTCCTGAACAAAATTTCATCTCCAGTAGATGGCATTATTTAATCTTCCTTTACCATCCCTCCTGTCAGCCCTGTGTTATTACGGAGATGAAGGTTAGAACTGTTACTTCTCTTGCACATGCTTTTTTTGTTCCTGTCTTTGCATGATCCCCTAGAGCAGCTGTTTTAGTAAGTGCCCTTTTCAGCAGACAGTAATACCTTTGCATACAAAATTGTATTAACTATACATTTGATGCTGTGTAGTTTTTCATGCTGAATTTCTATTTTCCTTCCAGATTCCTTTGTGTAAAGTAATCAGATTTAACATTGACTATACAATTCATTTCATTGAGGAGATGATGCCTGAGGTAAGAAGGATAATTAGTCAAAAAGTCAGTGCGGGTTATGAGTTGCTGATATGCTTAATGGATTAAACTCTTCAGAATCGTGTCTCGTGAAGCCTCTAAGAGACAGGCTGTGCTCTGAACAAATGGCTGAAAAAGAACTTGCAGTCACAGGTACTAGCATAAATCCATCTATCTAGGCTATCACATATTAAAATCAAATAGTAAGAAGTATTTATACCCATAGCTTCTTTTCATTTCAAGTGATATACAATATACATCAGGTGCTCTTATCTGCAAGCTGAGTTGGGCATTATCCTTCTTTCACAGATGACAAAAATAAGGCATATGGAGGTGCTGGTTTGCCAGGACCACATAAGTCAATGGCAAAGCTGAAACTTAATCATGAGTTTGAAGCTCCAAAGGTCGCTTGTCAGTACTTAATATAAGCTGTTGCCAAAACAAATTTCCGGTGGATACAAACAAAGCACATTCAGTTCATAATCTTTTTTTTTTATTACAAATTAATCCCTGGTGAAGCCAGTTTGTGAAGTAAATTGCTGCAGTGGAACAGCATGTGTAGGTACAGAAACACCCCTGCATATTAACTACAAAGATAGGATCACTGTTTAATTTAGTTACATATATTTACATTTTTCTTTCTAGTTATCTTTTTGTTGCTCAACAGCATCTAAATACATGCAAGAGCCCTGAAATTCCTCAGCATGATTAATGTGATCAAAGCAATTCATTTCTTGTTACTGAATCTCCTGTGTCATCTCCAGATCTTGTTCCAAAACAAAAAATGGCCACCAAGCAAAATAGGGAATTTGACTTTTTTTGAACTCCTGGTAAACTGGGTACAGCACTATTTGCAGACCATCTTTAACTAATGCATTCTTGGAAAAGAGATTGTGCTGTTGAGTTGGGAATTACGACTGGTATTATACACACACAATGTTTATCAGCCTGGCCTGATTTTGCTTATTGAGGAAGGCTTTTAAATTCCTTCATTTCTGAATGAAAGCTCATTGCTTTGAAGAAGCTGCTTCCCCACTTCATGAGAAGAATCTCATCCTTTGTTTCCCTTTTCTCCTCTCCTTTCTGTTGTCTCCTGAAGTCAAAATTCTTCATTTACGTTTTACTGATATATTACGAGGGAAGTGATCATGACATTACAGATGGTGATTTATAAACTTAAAGTGGTCATGCAGGAAAGTGTGAATTATGAAAAAGATCCTGCTCAGAAGTATGTCATCTGCTTAGCTTACTCAGGTCAAGGGGGTTTAGTGCATGGCAAATGACTGCAGATAGATAATTTCTCCCTGTAGTGTTAATTTGGACATTGACTAATGAGTCTTCACTATAGTGCTTTCTGAAAAGATATCTCTGTTCTGTTACAGTGGATGATTAAAGATATATCAATTACTGTTTCCTAAGCCCAGTGTCCAGCACTTAGCACATATGAAGGCACTGTTTTTGTCATTGTTTTGTTTAAATACGCAAGTTGCATTATTTCTATTACAGCATTACAGAATTCTAATTCTGGTTTATTTTTTTCTTTCCTCAGAACTTTTGTGTAAGAGGTCTTGAGCTATTTTCTTCGTTTCTATTCAAAGATATTTTGGAGCTCTATGACTGGCATCTTACAGGTAACTGACAGGAAAGAAACTCCCATACAGAAACTCAATTAATTGTTATTTTGTAAATAGGGCTTTTTCAAATGCTGCTTTATGTTAGGGACAAAGTTCCACTTCATTCTCCAAGAAGATGAAATATATCAGAGTTCATTAGTGTGGGCTTTAGCAATTAAAATGCATAAGCTTGGCACTGTATTCTTGCAGAGAAACTAAATTTCTTCCTTAACACAACACTGTACTTTTCAATCAAATGGTAAACATTGTGATGTCTTTAATATTGCACTGTATTGTGTGCAGGGTATTTAGAAAGTTAAGGTGTCAGGTAAACTATTCTCTCTGTTTTTACAAGCTAACAAACAAGTTATTCACACAGTATTTCTCTACAGTCAACTTACAAAGCAGTGTCATACAGACAGCCGAATAGGGATAACATATCATTACAGCTGAATGGTTTTGACTTGACAAGATGAAAATACGTTTCTGTGAAGTCAGTGACAAAGGAGAATTTCAGGGATGATCCTTCCCTTGGTCCAAAAGAGAACTGAGAATATCAAAGGAATTTCATTTCAGAATCTGTAGGTGTGTTTTGGTGTCTTGACTTCATCTGAGGAGATGCACTCTGCACTTACTACAGTTAAATAGAGGAGGATATCAATTTCACACATTTTGTGTAGCCTTCTTTGGTTTGATACTAAATGTATTCTGATGTCAGTGTCATCTTTTGTATCACTGCTTCTGACTGATCTTTTTTAACACCAGGTACATACTGCTTGGAGTGTTTTTATTTTCATGCAGAGCTTTGAATGATGAAATAGGAAATAGGAAAAAAACTCACCATAAAGTAGAAGTGTAAAACTGTGGAAGTTTGCTTGTTATCTTTGTTAGTGTATCCAAAACCCACTCCACTAATTGGGAACAACTAATAAACTAGTGCTTGATCCTGTAAGGCTTAAGTGGATTAATTATATAAATCTCTTTTTTTTTCATCCATATCAGTGTTTTAAGTGAAACTACTGTGTTTGTTAGATTCTTATTATTTTGAAGTCATTATAGCTTTCTTTGAAATTGGCCATGTGAAAGCTTTCACTAGAAGCTGTTATTCTTTTCCTCGATGCTGTGCATTTTGTTACGTTTTTGTTTGAAACTTAGGCCCCATCAAACGGAATCACTCTTCATTGATTTTGTCTGTGGCAGGGTCACCTTCTTTCTTTCTTCTTTTGCAAATGTCTCGCTGTTCATCATTTTTCTGTATTTTTTTTTTCATATTTAAGGTCCTTTACCTGAAAATGATGCTCTGAGCTGCCCCAGATTTCACTTCATGCCACGATTTGTGAGATTTCTTCCAGGTAATGTTTGTATTATGTAGCTTTATGTAAATCAGATCTGAAAAATTCCCCCCTCGCCAAAAACAAACAAACAAACAAACAAACCATACTTCAAAATAAAACCAAACCCTCCATAAAAATTGTTACGAGCCAAGTGGTTCAGTCAGTGTAGAGACGTGTTGCGTCTTTTGGTGCTTGCTGGCAGTGTGGATGGATTACTTGAGACTCAAATGGACTGGCCAAGTCTCACTTCCAGTTTTTGTCTGTTTTGGTGATTTTAGGCAGTCATGGGTCATCGTAGTCCTGCCCTGTGATGGAGCTCTTGGCATTTGAGGACTGCTATTATCTAATCTCATGTGTGAAACTGAATTTAACATCCCCTCTGCTCTTCAGGGATTGTATCAAAATTCTTGACGTGCAGTTTTGAGGGTCAGCATGATTGGCACTCCTTAGCACATGTTTTGATTGTTTCTTTCTTTGTCTTAATGCAAGCTTAGACCTTGCAGCAAATGGTGAAAGACAGAAAAACACAATTCCAATGCAGTTCAGCCCTAGTCTGCCATCCAAGGACAGGCTTCAGTGTGGAGCGTTGCACTCATTTTGAGTGAACAGCTTACATGGGCATTTAACACATCCTAAGATACTAGAACAGATTTTCAGTTGATATAAATGTCATGGCTCCATCAAAAATGTGTCCTGCTGAGATCCTGCCAGTGATTGCTCCAGGAGGTTTATGTGGGCAGGAGGATGCATTTCAGCTGCTGGACTGCAAGTGCAGATGAGACGTGGAACAATGTTCATCAAGAGGACTGTGGCCTGGAGGTGCTCTCAGCTCTGGGCTTTGAAACTTAGTTGGGATATTAATAATAGCTGTAGCTAAATGAGGTTTTGCTCGTTACTTTGGAGAGTACTGATGGCTAGATGACTCTATTTCTAATTGTTGTTCCTTCCTGGATGCACAAAACAGTTCAATCAGAAGCAGAGCTCTGAGGCTTGCTAGCAAACATTGATTTGGTTCTGCTGAAGCAATTTACAAAATAAGCCATCAAGCCACATGTGGCTGATTAACTTGACCTCATCACAAAACAAGAACAAGTTTGACCTGCCTGGTTTGTGTAGCTTGAGGGTGTTTTTCTGTTAGTTCAGGGGTTTTGTATTCTGATTTGGTTTATTTTAGTTTAGCAGTCAGCTCTTTCTTTTGTTTATTGATAGGGAGAGATAAGTCTGTATAATGTGTATTCCTGTGTGTTTACTCTATAAGGTTCCTGGCTTTCTTCTTCTTAAAAATATCTTTTTTTCCTGCTATTTTTCCATATAGAGTTACCTTTTAGCATCTTTATGACAGATATTATTTAAATTCAGTTTACTTTTTTATATTGATTCTTTTCTGAGGCATCCTTGGAGATTTTTAATTTCCAGACAGTGGGAATCTATATTTCTTTCAGGTATGATTGCAGAATGTTATCTATCTATGACTAATCAAAGAAGATACATTAATGTAACAGATCTCCAGATATCTATCAATTGTCTCTTTAATGATAGAAGTGAATTTCTGATTTCTTGTCCTCTCTTTCTTTTGTATTTTTCTAACATGGTCTAAAAATATGAGATTTAGGATATCAGATTTTCTTTGTTGACTCCTTAGAGACAAGCAGGCCTTGGGTAGCTTTGAGCTAATCATACCGGTTTTACTGAGTGCCAGAGATGGTTATATCCATTGTGATAGATTTTTTTTGTGATGGTAAAAATATTAAGTGAGTAAAAGAATGTAAAAAAAACCCTAAGTCCCAAGTGGTACATGTTCTGACCCAGGAAAGGTCAGATCTCCTAACTACTGGTTAGCACAGCTGTCTATAGGGACCCGTACCCTTCCTCTACATGGTCTTTAATGAGTAAAGCTTCTCTTTTTGAAGAGTGATTGTTGAATGTGGGCTACCTCTTGTGTAACAATATAATCTAGTTGTTGACAAAGATAAAATTCATGTGAAGTGAGTCCCCTTTTAATTTCAAGGAAAACTTTGCAAATGTAAAAATCTGCCCCGTGATTATTCGGAAGTGTTTTCTGTTTCCTGTGAGGTTTGAGCTGTGTTTTCCTCATTAAGATTCTCTCTTGAAGTTTGAATGAGGTTAATTGTTCTAAGAAGCCAAACTGTAGAGCTCCTTTTGATCTTTTCTGTACCTTACCTTAGTGCTGTAATTCCAACTGAGGCAAGAGAAGCGCTTGTTCCCTCGTGTGTCTTGTAGAGAGTGTCATCTTATGCAACACTGCTGTTATACAGCAGTTCTGTGAGGCTTTTCCTGTGTGCGTGGGATAACGTTCCTTGTGCTGTGGCATCATCCCCTGTGTTGCTCTAAGGCTTTGCTTCTGTTTTTTTGTCCATTCCTTTTTTTGTGTGTGTGTGTAATGATAGCATGTACTCAGTGGCAGGACCAGACTGGGGAAGGGAAATCAATGTTTCTGCCCTGTGGAGATGAAATTTAAGGGTGCCTCCATTACCTACAGATTAACGCCCCGTTGCTGAAGGAGGAGGTTGGAGAGATATGTGTCAACATGTCTATCTTTTTACTCATATGAGTAGACATACTAAACTTGAATAGTCAGTGTCTTCTGAGTGGTGATCTGTGGGGACTTGCCTTTCTGTTTTGTATCTTTCCATCTGTAACTAGCTACCTGAGGCCAGTCAGATGTTTGTTACGCTGCTTTCCTTTGTTACAAGCAGCTTTTGCTGTGCGTGTTTCCTGGGGTCTCAGAAGTATTTAGTAGTTTTCATATGGCCTTGATTTATTTAGCAACACAGGACAGCGTGAGGCTCTTTAGCCTTCATTACAGCAGGTACAGCACATAAGCACTACAGATGAGTTTAAAATGCAAGGATAACTTGCTATATTCATCCAGAAGTATCCTGTAAAATGTTGAGTGTTTTTTTTTAAAAGCTTCTGAAATGCCTAAAGGCTTTTTAACTACCATTGTTAAAAGAACATTACAAGTGTGAAAAGGAAGATATAACTGGACAATGTAACTGATTGTTCTGCCTACTCGTTTGAAAGTTTTTGGGGCAAGTTAGACCCTTCAACTTAAAGAGTCTGATGAAACTGTTATTCTCGCTGCCATTACTGTTAGTGCCTCCAGTTTAGCAAAGTGTTTATGCATGTGCAGTACTCATCAATAAAACATTTGCCTTCATATTTGTCAAGTTGCTTAAGCATTTTGCATTTCATTTTGCTCATCCAAATATTTTATGTGTTCTGCATATTTTCTCTTTAGGAGTGAATATCTGAAATGTGCTTTATTTATTTATGTTTTTAAGATGGAGGAAAAGAAGTACTCTCAATGCATCAGATTCTTCTCTACTTGTTACGATGCAGTAAAGCTCTGGTGCCTGAAGAGGAGATTGCCAACATGCTTCAGTGGGAAGAACTGGAATGGCAGAAATACGCAGAAGAATGCAAAGGGATGATTGTCACCAGCCCTGGCTTGGTAGAACAAATAATTCTGATTTATGAACAACCCAGTGACACATACATGACTTGTTTTAGAGAGGTAGCTACAGGCTGAATTGGAAAGGGAAAAGATGGCCAGTGACAGTTGCAGATTGCTGTAGGAACAGTTCCTTGACTTGTTCCAAGCCTGGGAAGAATTGCACCCTCTGCTGCTCTACTGAAGGGCAGATTTCCAGATGAGCAGTTTCAATGTGCACGATGAAATTAATGGCTATATTTTTTGTATGTGAAACTGTAGTTTGATGCTCAGCTTTCTTAATTTCTCAAACAGTCATTTGGTGCATGATCTCATTCTCTTTTCCCTGATGCAGGACCAGAAAATTAGTAACTATTTGCTATTTTGTTTTATCTTCCTCTTTTGACCCCTTAGCTCTATTTAAAGTGCCCTATCCAGATTCTGTCCCAGATATAGAAAAGATTTTTTTTTTCTGCCTATGTGGTTCTTTCCACATTGATTCTGTGCTGCTCTTACACTGATGAATTTTGTGTACCTTAATGAATGAATCCATTAATTTTCAATGCTTAAAACCCCTATGGCCTTATTATTTTTGGAACAATATGTTTTTTGAAACACACATTCTCTGAATACAGCTCCTTTCAACTCCAGTATTTATGTGAACTTAGCCGATTTTCCCGACTTTCACACTTGAGACATGTGAGTCACGAGGGTAGAAGATGTCCACTAAAAGCTACAGGGTTCTGTTTGATTGGTTTGCTCGGTATTGCAAAGTGGTATCTCAGTAGTACAAGCCCTGTTTTGCACCAAATGTTTTAGGCTGCCATGAATCTTTCTCAGTTGTAATACCTTTCGTTCACAGAACCATAGAATGGTAG
>WBNH01004728.1:213790-227738 GCA_013401255.1 Urocolius indicus | reverse complement strand
TTTAGTGTGGAAAAGAGGATACTAAGGAAGGAATCTCTCTAATATTTACAAATATGTAAATGGTGTATGTCAAGTGGTTGGGGCATCACTTTTGTCTATTGTATCCGGTGACAGGAAGAGGGGTAATGGGATGAAACTGGAACAAAAAAAGTTCCATTTAAACATAAGGAAAAACTATTTAACTGTGAGGGGGACAGAGCACTGGAACAAGCTGCCCGGGGAGCTTCTTTGGAGGAGACATTCCTGTGTGACCTGATCTAGGTGAACCTGCTTCTGCAGGTTAGATGATCTCTAAAAGTCCTTTTCAGCCGCTACCATTCTGTGAGTCTCTGAACAAGACAGCCATGAACAAGGTAAGAACCATTTCTATGAAATCATTAATTGCAATCAAACTTTCAAGAGGCTCCTGGGTAGACAAATAATACCACTGAAGTACTTGGAGCTAGGCCAGCCACTTACAGCACCTATATTTTAAGTGCTAAGAGGAACACTAAGTTAATTATGGTCTGAGGCATAAAGTGTGCTCCTTAAGACTATATGAAAAAAAGGAAAAAGGAAAGAAAGGAGACAAGACAGAATAATGCTAGAGATGAGGTATAACCACTGCTCTTCTTTCAAGGATTTTAAGATTTCATAAGACTTCTTTATGGAGCCAGTTAGCATCAATGACAGTGGTTTTACTTCAAGCACAGGCAGAAAGCATTGGCCCTAGCAAAGAATCTTGTAAAACATGCATGAACAGTGAGGATCAATTCTCTATTTTTCAGTAAAAGCTTTGGGTCTCTGAGAAGCTAAAAGATGATACAAGTAGAGGGAAAAACCAGAAGAAAAGGCTCACATTAAGACGGAATATACTGTGGAACATATTGATAGCTTGGTCAGGACAGCGAGAGAGGGAGAGTGCTGGGGAGAACTTGAAGAAATAAATTATAAAATCACAGAAATTGTACTTTTCTGTGAATAAAATTGGTTCCAATTAAGATGTATTTGTCTCTGTCAGCAGTTTTTCCTAACTGAAAAAAAAATACAGAAGACCACACTGTTTTAGCTCTTTGTGTCAAAACAGGTAGCAGGAAATATTCTGGCATTGCAGGATGCCTGTGCTGAAAATAGTTGAACATAAAACATGGATGGGTAAAGAAAACAGAAACAAATTGGAAGGAAAGATCCATCTAGAGAAAAATAGCTTATCC
This sequence comes from Urocolius indicus, assembly GCA_013401255.1. Lineage (NCBI taxonomy): Eukaryota > Metazoa > Chordata > Aves > Coliiformes > Coliidae > Urocolius > Urocolius indicus. The sequence continues at coordinate 226,545 of WBNH01004728.1, read as the reverse complement.
ACATTTACTTTTCATCAATTACACCTGCAAATACTCCTTTTTTCCCCTTGGTCTTTCATTTGCTGCTTCTTCAGAAATCACTCATCTGGCCCATCACCCAATTATCTTCAGACTGAAAGCACTCCTCAGTAAATCTATTCTGAGTTGTTCCTGCCACAGTTTCAGTCTGTTAGCAATCTGGTAATTTTATTTTCATTTCATACTTGTGTGCTGCCTGACATGAGACAAAATCTAGGGAAATGATTTTCAATTCATGTTGGCATCAGTTGAAAGTAACTCTGCTGGCATCAGGAGCATAATGTTTGACTTTCCTAAATTGTGCAAAGCTCTCAGACGGAGGGGCCTTTTTGTGTGCTATTATCTTCCACAGGCTTTGAAAAATCTCACTAAGATATACAGATTTCTGTTTGGTTAGCCTTGGTGAATGGCCAAACTCCCACTCACACACTTATTAACTCTACCTCAACAGTACCAGGGTTGGGAGGAAAGGGAAAGAAGATGAGAAATTTAATGGGTCAAAATAAAGATGAGGAGGTCACTCACCAATTATCATCACAGATAAACCAGATTTGACTTGGGAAAAATTTATTTATTACCAACTAAAATAGATTCGGGTAGTGAGAAGCAAAGGGAAACATTAAAACACCTTCCTACCACCTCCTCTTATCCTGCTCAGCTTCATCCCCTCAACTCTGACTCCTCTCTTCCCAGGGGTGCAGGGTGTGCTGGGGGTTGTGGTGGGTCCGTGACAGCCCCTCTGGGCCACTGCCCCCTCCTCTCCCTCTTCCTGCTCCAGCACAAGCCCTTTCCTGGGCTGCATCCTTCAGGGCCAACCTGCTCCCGCCGGGGCTCTCCCCGAGTGCAGCTCCTGCAGGAAATCTCCCCCCACTGTGGCCTGGGGCCCTCGCCAGGCTGCAGGATGAGTCTGTGATCCCATGGGGTCTCTCCAGGGCTACAGGGATCCCTGATCTGGGCCTGCACCACCTCCTGCCCTCTTTCTCCTCCTCTGGCCTTGGAGCTCTCTGCTGCTTCTCCCTCCTTGGCTTCTTCTTCCTCTGTTGAGACCCCTTTGGCCCTTTCTCCCTTCTTTATCCCTCTTTTGGCTGAGAGGCTCACAATTCTATGACTCTATGACTATGCACAAATACAGCCATTAAAGATTATTGATCAGTCCTTCTTATGGGTCTGGATTGGACTGTTAATGGATTGACAGTGCGATAGTACCAAACACATGCCCACACCTTCTAGGTGAACTGAAAGCATCCATTTCTCCTGCAATAAAATCAAACTATGATAGAAAATGCACCAGCCCTAGAGCTGGGAAGGGACTGAGTGCAGTCACACAGCTTGGAGAGTCTGGGACTGCCTTTCATCTGCTTCGCACCCTGTTTGATTTTCTTCAACATGTTTTGCCTTTAGAAGCTGTCAGTTTTGGAGATGTACCTTTCCAACCTGTCAAGTCATGGAAATTGGCAGCTGTTAATAGCCTTATTGTGTGTGTCCTGGCTCAAGTGTTGCTCAGGAGGAGGGAGGTAGGCAGAAACATTTCTCGCCTCTTCAGCTCCCCCTCCCAGTGGCCAGGGGCATTTCAGAGGAAGCAAAAGTGGTTTCTTCCTATTTGCCTTTGTAGTGGTCCCTGCTTTCTGGTTTCCATGCCTGGGCAAGGCAGACCAAGACAAAGAGGCAGCCATGCTGTTGGGGTTGCACCAGCTACTAACATGTACGGTGTGCCCAGTAGGAAAGAAAGTCAGCAGAAGGCTTTGACAAAGTAAATCAGTAGCTTCTGGGTTTTGCCTGTTGTAAAGCACAGGAGCAGGGGAACATTCAACAATGTAAAAGCATATCAGAGCCAAGAAACCACTGTAGTTTTTTATTCAGAATGGCAGTAGGAGGTTCCCAGGCTGGTAACTCAGCAAGGAGTGAAAAAGGGATTAGACTTTTATAAATACTGAGGACATTCAGAGGCACAGCAGTTGAAGCTTATAATGTTTTCCAGTGGGTATCACAATGCATGTGGCAGGGACAGTGTCACTTCCTAACAAACTGAGTTTAGAATGAAAACTGCAGTGTAGAGAAGGAGAGCAGATATCTGACTGCTAGCTTCCTCACAGGAATGTAAGACTGTACATATACTAGGCTAAGGGTACCTCCAGTCTGGTCCAGTTTCACATCCTTGTGTCTGTCAGTATTAGAGCTTGTTTGTTGAGATACTGCATTCTAGGGAAAAATTTTGCTCATTTGCCTTGATTTGCTTCTTGTTACTGTGTGGGAGGCAGTTTCACTTTTATGGTAAGAAACTGTCTTTTTCAGATTTCTCCTACTGACTAAAGTAGCTTGACAGTAAATAGAGCAGTAAAAAAATGGGGAACATAAATTCTCCCCATCCTTTGTGCACGTTACTCAAAGAAGCACATAGTCCCAGTCACAAGAGGACAAAACACCCCTGCTTCTTCTCCTGCTCTAAAATATGATCTGAAAAACCAGCACAGTGGTGGAAACAGCTTAGAACATAGAGTGAGAAAGCATGACATCAGGACATAGTTGCATTACAACACTATTAAGTAGTTTCTGATTATGATGGCAATTGAGAACATGATGAAAATATCTCTTGTTGATAAGGCAAGTTCTTATAGGTTTACATTTGTGTAATTAAGGGCATTAAATGACATTAGGAGCTGTTCAAAACAAGCAGGTAGGTTTTGTTGACAATAGATTGCCCTGGGCAACTCATAGTTAAAGGACTGTGCAGATGCAAAATGTTTAAAAGAGTTTTCGGGAGAAATAGGGCAAGGACAAAATTCTTTGGAGACTTTGAGTAGATAAAGCACATCAGACTTGGACTCCTTGAATTACTTAAAGGCTGGAAGAGTGCTTGTAGAACTTGCTTGCCCTGGTTTTGGATTTGGTTTTTTTTTCCCTAGGAATCTGGTTTTTTGTACTGTTTGCCACAAATGTCAGTTGATATGAGATTAGATTGACCCTTAGGAGGAAGGGCTATGTGTATGCTCTTATGCTGCTATAAGTATGACTGTAAACTAATCTCACTGGAAATATTTACATAAGAGTAACTCGTGTCAATCTATAGTTTAGGAGACAAAATTAAGCTCCTCCAGTCTGGTTTCCTGCCTAGACCTTCACTCAGTAATTCCTGCTGGAATAGGAGGGAGACTCAAAGGCATAAGCATATTCTTGTTTTGAGATCATTCATTGCCGTTTCAGTCCCAGTCCATTACCATAGCAATTTTGTGGCTTTTTTGGAACCTCTAATGTCTGTTAGTCAAAAAAAAAAAAAAAAAAAAGTTGTTTGGCTTTCCTTGAGCACTTCTTGCAACCTTTCAAAGATCCTTCCTACTCACATTTCACCAGTGCAAAAATGTTCTGAATCAACTCTGACTACATTGGTCATCCCCTGTATTTGCTGACTAGGGCTGCAGCTGCAAATTCCTCATCCCTCAAATAGAAGAGTGTAAGTATCAAAATAAAATGTTCCAACCCCTACCATTCCATAATTCTATGATTCTATAATTATCAGTCATGGAAAGATCTCTGTATTCATCATACTCAACAGTAGATGTCTTTAGATTTCTTCAGATTTCATATTTAAATTCTGGTTTAAAACCTAATGAAGGAAGGAATCTTGCAATACCTTTACCGTGGTTGTAGACTGACTTTGGAGAGTGCTGGAAAGCTCAGGCAAGGTACAGGGGGATGTTAGGTGTTTCACTCATCTGCACGAGCTAATGTCTATTAGTACAAGTGCTTCAGGAAAGCGTGGGAGGCTGAAAGGTGATATCCCCGAAGAGTCAATGTGTTGTGTTGCTTCTACAGCAGCCTAGCAAGTTACAGTCTAATAACAGCTCCTGGTCAGCTTTTTTTCTCCTATCATCTTCACGCCTACATTCCCGTGGTTTTACTTGAAAGGAGTACATGACGTAAATCTAGACGAATGCTCAACATGCTCCCGACTGCTGAGCTGAGTATTTCTTATTCAGAATAGCATAGAATAACAGCACAGAACAGTTTTGGAGTAGACTTAGAAGAGGAGGGAAGAAAAGGGCTAAAGTCTACAACATTCTCATTAAGAAGCCTATAAATGTCAGGGTGATGGTCACAAAAGCTGACTTGTCTTTGAGACATTGACCAAGTTATATTCACTAGGTATCAGAGGGATACAATTTTTCTCAAAGGAGCTACTAATCCAGGCCTGTTTCTGGGACAATCTAAGCACTTTCAGAAATGGATTGTGAGGTTCATGAGTGTCTTATAGGAACATGTCTGCTTCCCCACTTTTTTCTTGGAAAGTCAGTGCATTTGCAAAGCTCTCATATTGGAAACCATTTCTCATGATTGTAAGACTGAGGATCCTTTGTTTGAGCTATCATACAAACAGTATTTTAATTTTGCAAGTTATAGCACCATTTGAGATATTAGTCTGTTCCCTCACTGTCTAAAACGTTTTCATTTATTTTGCAACAGCTTTTGCCTCAGCAGTCCCAGCGTGCTGCTCATGACACGTACACACAGCTCAATGCAAATGAACATTAAGATATAGATCTTAATGACTTTCTAATACCTAAGAAAGTGAAATGTTATGTCAGAAGTATATTTTCTATGCTGTTCTTCTTATATCATTTCCTGTGACATTTTCTAATAAGTTTTGGGAGGGAAAAATCAAATGACTTGTAATCTGGATGTAAAGCCACATTTAGTGCCATTGGTTTAATACACAAGAACTTTACACTAAAAAATGCATACTAAAAGAAATTGTAAGACTGCAAGTTCAAGTAGTCAGTATTTAGGGAGTGTCCAGGTTTCATTTCCCTGTTCACTTTTCATTCACTATCCTTATTTATATAGATGTGAACTCAGTCTTCACTGACAAGTCTACTGTTTTTCATTCGGAACAAATTTCTGTGACTTTATAAAGCACTGAATGAATTAACAAAACTTCTTTCCCTCCATTTATTTGAGAGTTATCATATGTCCAATACACTTTTTGCTCTTCTATGGCATTTATTACTACACCTGCATGTACACACACACATACAAATAAAAAAGTAATCTATTTTCTCAACACCTCTGTTCAGAGGCAGAGGACTGAGATTAAAATCTCACATATACTTCCATTCTGGTTATCCCTTAAGAGGTACTACATCCTTGCACTTCTGAACACTATCAGTCATACAACTCCTGTGCCTGCAGCACAGCTTGTTATTGAGTTAAGATACAACTGGACATGCTAGGCATTTCTACAGCGTAATTCCTCAGTGCCTGAGTTAGGTAAGCAGAGAATGAGTAGAGTTCTTTCCATAGTGAGGACTGCACTGAAATTTAATTTTGAAGGCCAGTATTTCTAGCAAGCTGAAAACCTTTACATTTTGCCAGCTCTTTTAGAGAAACCCTTTCCTTCGCATTGAGGCATACAGGTAATGGAAAGAGTGTTAAAAAGAAAAGCATACTAACTTAAAATAGATGATGGGTGCTCAGGTTTCTTCAGTGATTAAATGAAAATATTTCTTTTTTTTGATTAATGCAAGTTCTGACATTGACGGTAATGACAGATAGATGAAATCTCATAGGACATAATGCCTCATTTCTGTGCAAAGCTCATGCTCATTTAATTTAATAGAGATTTATATTAGAAAGAAAAATCTCTTACAAAGTTTTCTAAGGAACCTCCCCACCTCCCATCCCTGTAATTTCTTTAATGAAGCTTTTCAAATCTCCCTTTTCAGAATTTCTCAGACTGAAGTGTCCCTCTAATTCCCAGTGATGAATCACTTTTTGCTATGATGGCTGAAGGGAAAGACATCCAAAGTACTCCAGCTATAAATTCATGGTTATAATTAGCCACCCACTACAGTGCCACTTTACCCTCCCACTTCCTCTAGACCCATAGCTTATTAAATATTTTGGTCAAGAGTTTAGGGCCTTGAAAGTGTTGTAACTAAGGCAAGGAGAATTAGTTTTTCAAATCACATATCTTAAGTGAGTCCCTCTTTTTGGAGTTTTTCAAAGTCTCCTTTTCAAATCAGGATGTGCTCATTGCTTAAGGCCACAGGGCACTGTAGCTTCTGCAGTATTAACTTGGGCAGAATCTTGAAGTGGACTGCAGCTTGACATGGGTACCAGACTATGCTGAGGGATCTTTTTTTTATCAATATATCCTCCATTCCTATATTGTTAGTGTTGTCAACCAACTGTATTTCTGATACTTCAGCTAATTTTTCATTTTTTGATGAATATAATGTATGCAGCACTAAAATTAAAGATGGTTTAAAACAATAAGAATTTTGGAAAAGAAACCCATAGGAAAGAGATGAAGGACAGGGACATCTTTCTTATGGAGAAATGCTGTGGGAACTTGGGCTGTTTAGTGTAGAAAAGAGGAGACTGGGGAAGGAATCTCATTAATATTTACAAATATCTAAATGGTGGTGTCATGGTTTAGCAAGGAGTTGCTTTTGTTTAGTAACAGGGGGAGCGGGTTGCAGTGAAGACCCGGTAAAAGTTTTTTAGACTCTCCCCCGACTCCTGGGTTCAGACNTTTCCATGGTATCTAGCAACAGTACAAGGGGTAATGGGAAGAAACTGGAACACAAAAAATTCCATCTAAATATAAGAAAAAACTATTTTACTGTAAGAGTAACGGAGCTCTGGCCCTGGCTGCCCAGGACGGTTATAGAGTCTCCTTCATTGGAGGTCTTCAAGACCCACCTGGACATGTTCCTATGCAACCTGATCTAGGTGAACCTGCTTCTGCAGGGGAGTTGGACTAGATGAACTCTAAAGATGCCTTCCAACCCTACCATTCTATGATTCTACGACAGTCTGGGCTTCCTTATTGCCTTATTATTTTGCAACAAAGAGTATCTGTTGAAACTGCATTCAACAACTTTACCAGCCTGACCTTGCCCTCATCCTTTCCAACTGCAATATGAGCTCATTTACTGTTGGCCAGGATCTAAGCAATAAGAAAATTTTATGCTGCTCTAGTTTGCACTTTTTGGTTTTATATCAACATTAATCTGAAGAAATGATAATGAGCCAGCAAACAGGCAAGTAATCTTGTACATGTATATGTGCACACACATGTGCATGTGGATTTTGGAGACATGCATGTGTGTATGCACTTGACCAGTTTGGCACTGTAGTTAGCCGTAGAGCAAGCACGAGAAGGACCACAGCCATCTGACTGGGACAAAGCCCTGAGTCAATGTCTTCATCTTTGGTTCTTTATAAATAGATCTATTCATTGTGTGGCCTTAGAAGAATCAGAGGTCAGACTTTACTCCAATGTTTCTCCAGTGGGCTACGGGGAGAAAAAGCAGTAAAAGGAGACACTTCAGAAGGTCAAAGCTAGCAGGGAGTCACTTGAAAAGAAAGAACAAGCAGTGCCACAGTGGAAGAGAGCAGGGCTTCCTGGCTTCTTTTGCTTTGTACCTCTAGAAAAAAACCTAACATCATCTCTCTCCTACTATAACTGTATGTAAACAATACATATTTCAGAGACAGCTTTCATCCCAGACATATTTAAGCCAAGGTTAAGTTTTTAAAAAAAATATTTTCTTTGATATGAGTGACTGTGACACTCAGGACATGCACAAAGCCATTCCATCCTCAAAATTTTATTCATTTAAAAATGTTGACAAAGCCAGGGCTGAGTATAAAATCTGTTACAAATACCAAAAGACTAAAGCCTAAAAGAGTAAAATATAAGCATTATTTATCTTGTGGTTGCAGCAAGAAACATGATTATGCTCACTGTGTTGAAGTAGCATGTAAAAAAGGAATAAAGAGTGATCCCCAAGCAGGGAGCATTCAAGCTATATTTCAGAGAGTAAGATAGAGGACATCCAGATATGAGGTAGATGAAATATCCCATGAAGTTTTTTTGAAAAAAAGAGCAGCAAATGGTAATTTTAAAAAATAGCTCTCCTGGGGAACACCAAGCAGATTCTGTATCTAAAACAGAGATCAAACGTAATAAGAAAAATCCAAACATATGAAGCAATGTTATAATGAGCTGGAGATGACCAGTTTATTCTGGTTTTAATAGGCATATGTGTGCAAGCTAGTGTGTCGGCTGGCAGGACAGGCGTGCGAGCCAGAAGCTTGGGAATGAGATGAATGAGGTTGTACTGTGAGCTTGGCTCTGTAGCTGTGGGCTATCCCAATCCTTATGCTTTGTGGGCTGGCACAGATTGGGCATTGTGTAACTCACCAGTGAGTTATACAGACTGTTAAATGAGCCGTTGAAAATTCCAGTTTGTCTGGAAAGGCATTGAACAGGAAACATGCACCAAAAATCCTTGGTAGTGATATGAGCTTTATGTACTTTAATTTGAATAGCAATGGTCCCCACACTCTTTCCTCAAGCTTACCTAACTGTATTTATCCCTAACTGTAGCCAGAGCCATGATTCCTGTGAGATAAGACACACTGCCCTGAAAGAAACAGCAATGGGAAGGAAAGACACAGTTGTGAGAAACTTGTCCCACTTTGTGCTTGTGACACAAACACACAATTAAGACTCGACACCTTTCCCAGGCATGGTTACAGTTGTGCAGCTTGAGCCTATATTACAAGTGATAGGACAAGAGGAAATGGCCTCAAGTTGTGCCAGGGGAGGTTTAGATTGAAGATTAAGAAGAACTTTTTCACGGAGAGGGTTGTTAGACACTGGCACAGGCTGTCTGGGGTGGTGGTGGAGTCAGAGTCCCAGAAGATGTGTAAATGAGGTGCTGAGGGACATGGTTTAGTGGTGGGCTTTGTAGTGTGAGGTTAGTGGTTGGTCTTGATGATCTTAAAGGTCTTTTTTCCAACCAAAACAATCATAATTCTGCAGAGACATAAATGACACCAGACCAGGAACATCCTCTGATGCTGCATTTTGACAGTTCCTCTCTTGAGCCCGGGATAGTCCTTGGAATAGTTTTATCCCATGTTAAGCACCACTGACACAAACCTCAGTCTCAGGTAAGCAGTTAGTGGGGCTGGAAATGGCTTCCAAGAGACACTGAGAGGGCAGACACTTTGCTCTAAAGGTCAAAGAAGTCAAAGAGCCTAGCTTGGGGCCAATCTATGCCATCTCACCTTGGTATTAGAGAACAGGCCTGGAGATACTCAATTTACCAATATAGATTAAACTTTGACAGTACTACTACTTCAGATTCAATGTATGATGTAATTTTGATTTTAGGGCCAGTAAAAGCAGGTAATTAGAGCAACAAACAAATTATCATATGAAGATCCGTGTTAACTACAGATGGGAAATATCCTCACGTTTATCCATTCCTCCTTAGAGTTGAGATTCAGAAATTCAGGTTAAGCCTGCCTTTATATTTGCTTCTCTGGGTCCATATTATCCCTTACCCTGTTATGTTTCCACAGAGAAAAATCTAACAAAAAATGTGCTGAGATCGGAGCTGAACAAAAGGTCCCTTGTTTCTGTAGTTATGGATTAGTCCTTGCAGAAAGCAGAGAGATGAAAGCTGTTGCAAGTGTTAAGAGGATTTTTTGGATAATACTTCAGAGATGCACATCCGTATGCCTTCTGAAATGGAATTTACTGCTCAGAATAAGAAATCTCAGAAGCTGAATTCTTCCATTTATCCATAGATATGCTATTGAACAGGTTTCTCATACTTCTTCATCAGTGTGTCACGATCCCAAAGGAGATTAAAAGTCCATCCACACTTCTCATTCCATTCTTTTTTTAAGTACATGGATGAAATACATTGCACAGCTTTGCTTCCAAAAGATGTTTGCAGAGCATTTTTGTTCCTCTTTAACTATCTCAATTGATCCATAGAATGATGTTTTCAAAAACTAAAGCCAGTCTCAAACCTATTCTTCAGATATTTAATAAAAGCCAGCTGTGGGTAAAATCAAAAAGCATATTCTGTTTTTCTTTTCCAATTTAACTCTCCCAAGGAAAGATTAATGTTTGCCAGTGATCTCCCAGATTGCAAGTTTTGGAGTTGCGTAGTTTATTTGACGTTTGGTCTCAGTGCTGAGCCTCTCTTCTTATTCTACAGTGTACTGAAGATGTCAGTACTCTCTGGAGCTTTTAAGCGGCTGAAAGTCCCCAGTACCTCTATTGGAGCAGCCTATTGCTGTGTTCAGACTCCAGTACCAGGTATTAGCAGCTTGTTTTTCCAATAGGAAAAAAAAACCCAGTGCTGTTCATTGATAAGCCTCAAATGTAGCTTTTTGACACATCTTTTCTCAGGAGATTCAGATTGGATACTGTAGTCTAATATTTAAGATATTAAAGATGTTAAAGGGAAACAGGGTAGTGTTCAAACCCAAAGCTCCTAACAAGCCTTACAAATACATCTTCAGGCAGAAAGTCTCAGGGCACACTGCCTGGGTTTATCCTCATGCTGCTTTTTGCAAATCCTTTATAACATCTTTGGAGTTTCATCTTTAATGTAGGTCTTTCATCAAGTCAGGTCCTCTGGGATCTGACAGGAATTACACAGGAGAGCTGGGAGCCCTGTTTTCAAAGAGGAAAGGTGTTCCCCGATAGGAACTCAATTTAGTCATTCAGGGACATGTACCTGCTGTTCCATTGCTCCATCTTAGCATGTTTGCTTAAACTCATGACCTGGCTGTACAAAGATGGAAACAAGGCAGATAAGAGCTATGGAGCCAGGCAGGACAGCAGGAGCACAAGATGTTCATGTTATAGCATGAACCTGTCCCCAAGCCCAGCATAGTCTGTGCCACCCAACAAGCAGATGCTTCAGGGTGACTCGTAGAGCTGAAGGTAGTGCTGCATATATGCAGACTGACTCCCTTTCTGAGCCTCAGGACCCCATCCATAGCAGCTTAGGGATTTTCCTTCCTCACAAAGTAGCGTTTGAAGTTCCTGCATAAGAAACCTGGGTTAATAGGAGCCTTATAAATACTATAACTAGATCACTTGCTTGTTAAGTTTCATGTTGTAACATACTTGGCCCTGAGAAAGAGAGAGGAGTTGCTACTGCACAGAAAATGCCAGCTCCATCAATGCAATCTGATAATAGCCCTTCCTTTTATTCATCTGGCAGCAACCTATCTCATCTGACCAAAAATGCTGGGATCCTATTCTACACAAAAGAAACATACATAAAGTTGTCTGCAGCAGGTTGAGGTAGTTACTACACAAGAAAAGAGATACCTCAGAGACAGGAGATGCCCGATAGACCTTTCTTATCTGCTTTTTGCAGGATGCCAAGATAGGTTCTGATCAGGACAAAGTGAAGCTGAAAATGACTTTTGCCCCTTCTCCAAATGCCTCCTGCCACCCACACACAGCAGTCCACATATTTTGTCCTTGGTAATAGAAAAGCTTTTTTCTCCAGTTGCTTATGGCAACATTTGAAATAATTGAAAAAAAAGTAAAAATACATTTTTAACATTTTATTTCTTTCAGGCCAGGACCTTGATGTAAATTAGGCTAACTTGCAAACCTCCAGCTATTTTGATTTATGTGGAAAATCTTCTTCAGCTTACTGTGCCATATATCATAATAACACATTACTTTGATAACTGCATTCAGACAGCAGGTAACTGCAACAGCACAGGAGGAATGTGATATATTTGCAACAGTAATGAATAATGTGTGGGATTTTAGTCAACATAGTGGTTGGAAACTCAGCTTTACTCTTTCTTATAAACCATATTCATCTTGGATGTAAACTCATCAAAATTGACTGAATTAGCTCAAGCTCTGTGATCATGCAGCAGTTGAAATTAGTTGAATTATCTTGCCTTGGTTTAAATGCTCCTTTCTCAAAGTGAGTAGGCAAGAAGTATTAGCAGTCTCTGATATGTGTGATGGGGATTTCTTTTGCAAACAAAAGACAGGGCTCTTCAAATACTAATTTAAAGAGACAATTCCAGGTAAATTCCTTAAGTATTCACATGTCTAAATTAACAGCATGACCATATTATAACATTTCTGTTTAAAATTTTCTATTAAACTTTCTTCTTTTTTTTAATGAATTTTCTAGATAACAAAATATTTCACAAAGATTTCATGCAAAAAAAATCATTTGCACTGGAAGAAAGTTTCCATGGTTCTTGGGAACAAGGAAGGACAAGAGGATAATATTTAACCAGTCCATTAATTTGGTTCCAATTTATCTGGGCTTGGTAAAGAAAAAATGCCTTACTACTCCCTCTCAGTTAACAATTGTATTTTCTGTTCATAGCAGATTTCACTTTGTGAAATCTGCTCAAGTATCATCACAACTTTTTTGTTCTTTCTTCTTTATATAACATTGCATAAGAAGAACAAATTTACAGATTTTTTTTTTATATGAGAAGTAACAAAAACCTTTTCATGAGAAAAAGCAAAAGGTCTTTTGAATAGACCCTTCACTCGTTTCCAGTAGTTCATTCATCCCTCCCATCTTTGTAATTTTATACTGTCAGTCCTTATAATCTTTCAGCTTGCAAGAATAAAGTCAGGAACATCAATTTTGTGGATGAGCTTTTGAAATTGCATTAGACTAGCTTCTTCCTGGGTATCTAAAGTGAGTTTTCTTTTCCTCATGCAAGCTTTAATTTACAATTTCAGATATGCCACTGTGTTTATTCATACAGATCTGAACATTCTGTCTATAATTGGAAGTTGGAATAAATTATACTGAACTTGCAAATGAAACTAAGTTTATTCCTGAAGTTATAATGCAATTAATTATTAATTCAGCAAGGTACTTAAGCACCTTTTAATTCCTTTGAAGTCAGTTTAACTATTCAAA
>WBNH01004728.1:180426-213044 GCA_013401255.1 Urocolius indicus | reverse complement strand
TCTCAAAGTGAGTAGGCAAGAAGTATTAGCAGTCTCTGATATGTGTGATGGGGATTTCTTTTGCAAACAAAAGACAGGGCTCTTCAAATACTAATTTAAAGAGACAATTCCAGGTAAATTCCTTAAGTATTCACATGTCTAAATTAACAGCATGACCATATTATAACATTTCTGTTTAAAATTTTCTATTAAACTTTCTTCTTTTTTTTAATGAATTTTCTAGATAACAAAATATTTCACAAAGATTTCATGCAAAAAAAATCATTTGCACTGGAAGAAAGTTTCCATGGTTCTTGGGAACAAGGAAGGACAAGAGGATAATATTTAACCAGTCCATTAATTTGGTTCCAATTTATCTGGGCTTGGTAAAGAAAAAATGCCTTACTACTCCCTCTCAGTTAACAATTGTATTTTCTGTTCATAGCAGATTTCACTTTGTGAAATCTGCTCAAGTATCATCACAACTTTTTTGTTCTTTCTTCTTTATATAACATTGCATAAGAAGAACAAATTTACAGATTGGTTTTTTATATGAGAAGTAACAAAAACCTTTTCATGAGAAAAAGCAAAAGGTCTTTTGAATAGACCCTTCACTCGTTTCCAGTAGTTCATTCATCCCTCCCATCTTTGTAATTTTATACTGTCAGTCCTTATAATCTTTCAGCTTGCAAGAATAAAGTCAGGAACATCAATTTTGTGGATGAGCTTTTGAAATTGCATTAGACTAGCTTCTTCCTGGGTATCTAAAGTGAGTTTTCTTTTCCTCATGCAAGCTTTAATTTACAATTTCAGATATGCCACTGTGTTTATTCATACAGATCTGAACATTCTGTCTATAATTGGAAGTTGGAATAAATTATACTGAACTTGCAAATGAAACTAAGTTTATTCCTGAAGTTATAATGCAATTAATTATTAATTCAGCAAGGTACTTAAGCACCTTTTAATTCCTTTGAAGTCAGTTTAACTATTCCCTAGTTTACAATTATTCCTGCATTTAAAAATTTCTCATTGAACCAAGCATCATTGTTTTAATTTTAAAAGTTAGAACCAGAAATTAGATGTAAGAAAACTTTACCTAGATTCCCAGAGATTTTTTAAAATGATGAAATCTCTGTATGAGTTGAGGTACACTGTAAAAACTTAAATAAAAAAGTGCCTACATACAGAACTTTTCCATATTGTTCCTGTTTATTGTCTGCAGACCAGATGCTGTACTACTGACACTTTGTTGGGTTATTTGAATGCTAGCTGTTGCTATTTTATCCTTTTTTTTCTCTCTGTTGCCTCTGGGAAATGTCTTGCAAGTTATTCGACAGAATCCTTCCAGGAAATAAAATTACAATCTAGGCAGTCTGAAACATGGTGATGAACAAACAAACAAACTAATATTACTGGAAATGCTGACAAAAGGTGCAACTGCTGGAATAACTGGAACCTGCTTGCAGATGGAAAAGGCTGCAGACATACGCTTTTCCTTTCACTCATCATCTCCTGATGAACGAGCATCAACCTGGTAAACCAAAGCTAAACAAAATATAGGAACCAGTTGTCTGCATTTTTGTGCCAATTTTTGTTCCAAACAGTAAAGTCTTCTGTATCTTCCCAACAGAGATACAAAGTTCTCTCTTCCGAGTGGATGTAGAAAACACTCCAAATCTAAATTTGTGTATAAATTCCTCACCATGGTCGTGGCTGGTCTCTTCAGATTCATCAGGACTTCTCTCTTTTGTGTACAAACTCATCTGACAAGTAAGGGGAAGTCATACACAGAACTGGGAACAGAAGAAAAAAGGAAATGCAATATAAAATCATGCGTATCATAACTGGAGGTCAATAGGGTGAGTTATTAGTCTTAATTTCATACTAAATTTTGCACAAGCCAGACTCTTACTGGAATTAAACAGAAAAACTCTATCATTAAGTCAGATCTCTGATCCTGCTCAGTTATTCACATTGTTAACCACTCTACAGTGGTCTACTCTACAAGGCAACTTTTGCTAGGATGTTCAGTATCTGAGAGGAAGCTCTGTCTCCTTCCCTGTAGAGTTCAAGCCTATTTCTCAATTGTGATCAGTGTCCATGTCCATTGGTCAAGTATAAATGTTAACTAGAAAGAATAAAATCCACATAACAATGTGACTGACCATTGTCGTCTGTGTATCACATGAGTTTTGGATATAAGAATATATCCACAACTGTTGACATCTCATGGCCTGCTGCTTTCTGGAACTACCCAGGAGGTACAGATTTAAAATAAGTGCTGGTAAATCCAACACAGTTTAGGGTATGAAAGCTCAGATATATCAGCAATGTGCTCTCACAGCAAACTCCTTGGTGGAAGCAGCAGCACACAATGAAACAAGTGGCGGGAGATCTGTGGCAGGAAGGAAGACAATCCTCCAAAGTGGTCAGAGGCTCTCACAAGAAAATGGTATGTGAAACAAAAGCACAGAATTTTCTGTACCTGAAGAAATTATTATGTAAGAAGATGATAGGCATTCTGCAATATTGGAAATGCAGATACTAGAGTAGCAGATAGAATTTCTCTGAGTCACCAAAGGACTACATACAAGCTGTACAAAACTGTGATAATACAGAGGAGAATAGGAAATATTTCAGCATAGCATTTCAAGTTATATAGCATGAACCAAACATATATTCCTGATAATGATCTGAGTTTGCCATTACACTCAGTGTATCAACAAAGTAATTAATCAGTTGGAAAGCTCTTGACAACGACACAGTAGAAAGTGTTATCAGCAAGAAGATTATACACACAGTACAAGGGTTGGCTAAGTGCAGGTAATGAGGAGCAGTGAATTATAAGTTTTTTGGCTCAGACTCTGGGAGGTTTCTGAGATGTACTGGGCTGTCTGCCACAACTGATATTAATTCAGTGGTCAATATTATGTCAAATGGATCTCTGTGGATTGGCAAGATAGAGAGAATCTGACTGCTAGGGGAGTTGGGACCATCCTGAATCCATTAGATGGGTAATTACATCTTGAAGTGCTGGGAGAAGCACATGCAGCGAGACAGCTGGAAATATGCTTCTTCTTGAGATGCTGATAGTGCTTACTGAACAGCACAGTCCATTGAAACAGAAACTCCCCAGTCCACCTTCTGCCATTTTCAGTTTATCATAGTCTAGTGTCACCTAACTATTTTGTAACCTCAACAGTGAAATTATTCTCGTCTTTAATGCAGAAGAAAAGTTGTTACTGGTGTGGCTTTTCATGGCAGTTATGAACATGGACCAGGGGGAGTATAACACTACTCAAAAGCACAAGGGATCTGTGGCAGAATGGCAGTGAAGTTCCCATTCAACAAAATCATCAATGACATATAAACTGACAGATAAAGAGGTGATAGTTTTGTATGTTGCATACTGCATAATGAGATTGTGAAATATTTGGTAATCTAATAATAATAATAATAATCAGAACAGTGTAAAACTTGCTACACTTGAAGTGGATGTGTGGATTCTGTGTCACTGCTAAGGGTGATAAACAGAAACATACTCCCCAAAAAGCTTGGGATCACCCCAACCTGGATGTATTTTGGCTTTTCACAGCCATAAGCCAGCTGAGTTAATCCTGGAGCAGCATGGAAAGGTTTATCAGAGCAGAAGGGAAATACAAGACAGGAAAAAAAAGCTTTGTCCTCATAGAAATATCTGAGAAGACACCTAGAAGTATACTGTAGATGGTGCTAACCAGACAGTCTCAGAGAAGAAAGGGACATTCATTGATGGAGCAACAAAAGGTTCTGGCAGGACCAAGAAGAATGTGTCTGGGCCTTCACACGCTAAAGCAAAGCAATATCTCTCCTTCCCTCCTCTAACCTCCTCTTTCATTCTGCTGTACTTTCTCTTTCCCATTGCTCTCACTCCGTGGCAGACATATTTCAAAATTTCATAAGTTCAAACTTCTGAAGACCATCAGAATACTCTTTTGGGGATGAGAAAGTCATGAGACTGAGGAATGATCTCATTAATATTTAATACATAAAGGGCAGGTTCAGGATGATGGAGCCAGGCTGTTTTCAATGATGTCCAATGATAGGACAAGGGGTAATGGGTATAAACTGGAACACAAGAGGTTCCAAAGAAACACAAGGAAAGACATCTTCACTGTAAGGGTGACAGAGCACTGGAACAGGCTGTCCAGATGGGTTGTGGAGTCTCCATCCCTGGTGACATTAAAAACCCATCTGGACAAATTCCTGTGTGACCTACTCTAGGTGGTCCTGGGGTTGGACTGGATGATCTTCTGAGGTATCTCCCAGCCATTAAGATTCTGTGATTCTGTGAGAGGTGTTGTGAACTGTGAGATGTGGTATGAGAGCACATAGAACTCTCTAAAAATACAAAACTTTTTGCAGAGGGACCCAAATCTGATCTCGTTCCCAGAGAAATCCAGAGACAATTAGTCCCAGAACTACACTAAAGTTGGTTTTAGAGGGAACTAGTTAGAGAATGAATTTTCATTGCTGATCCAGAGAGAATATTCAGTGTATTTCTTGCAGGCTGCTGTCTTTCTCTACTCAGAAAGGGGCACAGCAGGACAACAGGAAATTTCAAAACTAATTGTCCGTTTTAAGGGCAGTGGATAGTAAGGAAAAAGGCTGGCTTCCAGTCCTGTGGTGCCTGTATAGGAGAGATCTCTGTATAATTGTGTCTAGACTAGTCTTCGTCACAAAAACAGGAGCACTGTAGAGGTACAGGTATCGTGATACGAATCATGCAACACACACATTGTCATGCAGGTGATAAGCTGTTGACAGTTGCTCTGTCCACAGAGATGACTTTGTTTCCACCACAGGAAGTCTTGACTTTGTTGGTAGGAATCAGATGTGAGTGAAGACAGGTGGAAATCCATGCCAACACATATATAATTTTTGCAGGTAGACTTTTTTAGTACAACTCAGAACTTCTATGCTCTCCCTCCCACATATGCTGTCTGTCCGTTTAGTCAGTAAGCTCTTGTATGTTTGTCTAACACCTGGTAAAAAAAAAAAATAGGAGCATATACCCTCATTAGGCACTACATTAATAAGTATGATTAATATAAATAATTAACTCAATTTACCTCAGCTAACAGAGTTCCTGAAAGTTCTCAGATAGCATCATTAAGGCACACAAGAGATGGTAAGAACTTTTCCCCACATTGCTCTGTGCCAGCTGGATTGCGGACCGCTGAGATCCAAAGTGGCTGTACACATCCAGTGAGCATAGACCTGTCTAATAGAGTTAGAACAGCCCTTGGAGTAATCTTTCGCCATGTCTTGGCATCTTTGAGCAGAAGGGAAGGGAGGGATCATGAGCCTGTCTGCAGTAGGCTGTGTAGATGCACTGTTTGTGCCAGGCTCAGGAAAAGGCCATGCTGGTAAAATGGAACACAAAAAATGAGGGAGAAAAAGTACATTTTACTATTAAGGAAATGTAATATGTCTCCACAGTGAGACTGAGGAAAAAATTAGCCAAGCATTTGTTCATCCAGTAGTGATGCTTGTTGCTGGAAGGATAAGGTCTTTCCAGAAAGCTGCTCAGTCTGTGTGTTTCAGCAGAAGCATTGGTCAAAGTAGACCAAAATAAGCAGATTAGATGTAGCTGTAGTCAACGAGTAAGGAAATGTTTAGAAGAGGAACATCACGTAGAATAAAAAGCTTATTTTCCTCCCCTACATTTCCTCACACTCCTGGGACCCTGATTCATGAGCTTAGCTTACTGCTCCAGGGCCTCAGCTGCCTGAAGGGCAAGAAGCCATGAAATCAAGCTACCAAATTTTCAGAGATATCTTCAGAGCTACAAGACACCACTCCTCACAGATGGTCATGATGTCCTTCATTGGGATCTGAGTCAGACACATAAGGCCAGACGTGATGTAATGTATCCTCTTTCATGATCCAATGCTGTATACACATCCAAAAGGAATATAATTGAGAGGTTGGTCTAACCCTTGGTAACACTCAGGGATTTTTCTTTTCCAGTTATTTTTAAGGGCTTGATAGACAATACTTCTTACTTTTTGCAGGATTTTGAGGAACCTCAAAGGCTGAAATTCACTTACCTTGACACTAGTAGTGCCATCCATTTCCTCGTGCTCTCTTGCTTCCTTGAATGTGCATTGTCTTTTCTGAGCTTTTTGGGGAACTGCAAAATCATTCAAATCAAATAAAAAAGTGCTACTGTGGTCAGTACACAGGAAAAAGGACCACAGATGCAACACTGCAGAATCAATGAGTTACCTAGCTACGTCCTTTATGTCCCCATGGCATTGGAAGAGCTGTTAACCCTATCCAAGTGGAGGAATGTCATTCACTCACCTCTAAAATTAAAGCCCTTGGGAAATGTCCATTCAGTCTAGGAGTATGTCAGCAACTCCTGGGCAGAAGAGACTTCCTGACCTACATATCTCTGAACCATCAGCTTTCCTGCCAGGCAGGAATTTCACTCTTACAGCTTTAAGCTTGCCACTTTTTCTCCTAAGCTGTCCACCTATGCTTCAACTATAAAACTAAGGTTTTAAGAGAGCTGATTCACACTACTGGACACAAGCTGGACAACAACTGGAGCTGAAGCTCTCTGCTGTGTACTTAGGCTCTGGTGTTTCTTGCACAACAAGAACATGCTTGGCAAGCAGCTGATGCTACTTGAAGCCCAGCATTTTAAAGTAATTTGGAGCTAATTTCATTCCCAGTCTTCCAATACATTCACACTATTTTTCATTTAGGAGTAAAGACATGCCTTAATCTAGTTCTTTGTTATTGTGTATATTGTCTTCTCTTTCCTTAAATATTATGCAGTTGACAGCTAAAAGACCAATACAGTAGAACTTAAGCTGTCGTGGCCCATGCAGTCATTATATATAAGTGTTGCCATTATGTAAAACTGCAGTCATTATGTATAGTTACCAAGAAAGTTATGTAACAAAGGAAGAGGTCTATCTTACAGAAATAAAAATGCTATCCTGGAGATTGCTATTGACACACAGCCTGCTGAGACCTGCAACTAGGCCATGCTTCTTATCTTTCATTTCTCGAGTTATTTTTCAGAAAGCCAAGATGTAAATTAAAAACATACCTCTTTTAATTAAAGGCATTCAGCAACCCTAGTGGGAAAAAACATTGGCATTTAAATGCAAAATCAAAATCAACTTATGGATTTCCTCCTTCCCACTGCCTCAACTCTCCAGGTGCAATGAAGATGCCATTTTCTGGCTTCTGTATTGCCATTCTTAGCAAAATAAAAGTGAAATGATAGTTATTTGGCACTGTTTTGTTAAAATGTCAAACTGTGTTGCAAGCAAATTGATTTTAAGCCAGTTCAGCTCAGCAGCATGTGAGGCTTCTTCGTGCTCTGCCCCTTCTTTGAAAAGCCACAGTAAGAATGATGGAGCGTGGTGGACTCATTCCAATTAAAAATAATAGAGCTAAGGGCAGAAAATGTAAGTAGGAATCAAGGACAAAATACTGTAGTCAGAAGGCAAGGTACCAGCACTCAAACACAGCCATGGCTTCAGCAGCTCAGGAAAATCAGAAGCAAATGTGAAATTCATCAGCTCAACATGAAGTTCAATCAGTAGCAATAGAGCCTAATTCTCATTGTAATTTCTGCTGATAGTGCTGTGGATAACCAGGCTGCCTTGTTGGAGGGCACACTGAAACAACCTCTAATCTTTTCCTTCACAGCAATCTGCTTAACAGCACAGAAGGACCTAGAGCACAAGCCTACTGAGTGGCTGAGGGAACTGAGAGTTTTTAGCCTGGAAACAAGGAGGCTGAGGAGACATCTCACTCTCTACAACTAGAAGTTTGTAGGTGTTGGTCTCTCCCAAGTGATAAAGCAACAGGAGAAGAGAAAATAGCTTCAAGTTGTGCCAGGGGAGGTTTAGATTGGATTTTAGGGAGGATGTCTTCACTGAAAGAGTAGTCAAGCTGTGGAACAAGCTGTCCAGGGAAGTGATAGAGTCACTATCCCTTGAGGTAAAGACATGGAGATGTGGCACTTAAGAACACAAGGTTTAGTGGTGGACATAGCTATGATAGGTTAATAGTTGGACTCAATAACCTTAAGTGTCTTTTCCAACCTAAGCAATTCTATGATTCCATTGAATTCTATTCTATTCTAATTAAGACGGGTTCAAGTCCTCTTCAAAGCAGCCAGTGCTTGCTTCTGTCCTATAGAGCTACAAATATAAATCCTCTGTCCCAGACAACATTCATTTGAGTCTGATACTGACACAACTTAAATAGGCTCTAAGGATGCTGAAACACAAGCCAATACAAAGCTTGGGATGTAAATCACTCAAGGTTTTGCTTTCCTTGTGCTTCAATATGCTGCATGAGCCAAAAATGACAATCACTCTGGATGTGAAGAGCCCTTAATTTCTTTTAAGTAGGCTTTGAATTAATGTATGTCAACATCCAGTAGATACTTTAGCCTTGACTCACTTGTGAAGAGGCATGCCATATGTAAGAGCACAGTGTAAAATGATGAACCCAAACCTAACAAACTTCACTGCTGAGGTGTGCTTTCTCTTCAGACTGCCTGAGGCTCAGCCGACTGCTTGCATGAGGCAGACTGCCATTATTCACTTCGGACTTGGTCTCAGAGCTGTGACTCTGGGAAGCAAGTGATAATTGGCGTGAACAAAAATGAAGGTTTCTGGCTTCTTTCAAACAGCAAACAAAAGGCTTTGTGGCATTTCATCAGACCAACAGTGCAGAACAGAGCTCACTGTTATGAATTTTATATCATTAGAAATGCTTTTGGCTTGGGAATTGTTTTGAGGAAATAGCTGGCTAAGGGGTTTAGGATGAGAACTTTACATTTGAATGCTGTTGTCAAGGACTGGGTTCTTCAGTAAATGCAGTCTTCCCAGAGACATCGGGAGATACGAGGTCTCAGCTTCACATGGAGCAAGTCACTTTATATTTCTGTACGTTTTACCTCTTTCTAACTCTTCTTTCTTTTTACACTCTAGTAACCAGTGTTTTTTACTCTTTTTATGTTGAGTTTGTAACACTACAGAGAATCTTTTAAGGTGATACTTTGATACAAAGTAGAACGTTTGAGCACACAGAATCATCACCACCAGTCTGCCTGGCTGTGTAATATTCATACCTTATTAACCACACATTTAATTTGTGGCAGCAAATGCATTAACAAACTCAAGTCATTATTTTATGGAAAGAAACAGTTTGTGGCTTTTCTCATGGCACAAATGTAGTGACCTTGTTATTTCTTTTCTTTCTCAGGCAATTATTGCCAGGACACTTGCATCTTGACATGAAAATCAATAACTAGTGTTTACTTCTGTTCCAGCAGTAGTTGTGGAGGAGAAAAAAAGATGAGGTACTAAAAGCAGACATTTTTATAAATCAACAGCATAGAGCAATTTGTGTCTGAGTATGTAAACGATCAAATAAGATCCTTTCTAGGAACTCCTGGAAAGTAATAGGAGGCTCACCCATGCCTGCAGTCGGAGAACCTGCAGCGAAGGTGAGTGCAGCAGGATGTTCTTCCACCATCTTGGCCAAAGTGGAACTGGTCCCACAAATATGGAGATGAATCATGAAAACAGACAACTCTGGACAGCCCCATCCCATCTCAGATTTTGCCTGCTTGAGCTCCATGCCATGACAATTCCAGTTAGGTGAAACATCACATGAGAGAGTGCTACTTGGGTTTCTCTGGGAAATTCGGTACACAATAGCTAATCTTGTTTAATGCACCAGCATTCACAAATCTGCACAGAATGCTTCTCAAAGCTCGTCTGTGCACTCCCTGTGTTTGACACTCCTTGTGTGTCATGATAGATTCTGCATGGACATTTTACCTATAAAAAGTTGCTTACAGTCTTAAGTCTAGGTCTTCCAAGTCTAGACACAAGGGACTGCTGACAATGTAGACAGGTCCTGTACACTTGCAGTGTAGAAAGGCCTTCCAACTTTCAGCTTCACCAGCTTTGAAATAAATGAGAAGTTACATGGACTGAGCATAGGAACAGACTAGATTCTGATCTCACTGATGTCAAGGCAGGTCAGGAGTCTCTTCAGTTAATCAATTGTGTCATAGTAACAACAGTAGCCACAAACTCTGAACTCCCTCACTATGTGGCAGATCTTGTCCTGAACTTTGGTAGGAAAAAGCTCCTGTCCACCAATAAGGTCACTACACAGGTGAAAAATAACAAAAAGAGAAATTATGTTTCCTAGATGAAAAATACAGGGCAAGACAAAGCAGTAATTCCTTCTCTGACTTAGTCACCAAAACAAAAAGATATGCAATGTCTTCAAATCTCTTTAAGAAAAAAATATGACAGGGCCTTGTAGAGCTTACTAGAGACTTGGTCTGAAAAAAATTAGATCAGTTGCAGTTTACCAACCAGGTAGAGAAAATCTGGGGTTAGTACAGCAGAAGGAGAGAAAAAGGCAAGAGAATCTGTCTGGGGTCTGAAAGAGAGCAATGTTCCAGCCCTCAGGGTGACTGATGTATGAACTGGACAGTAGATGAAGTTGATCAATAGGCACAATGGAAAAGAAAATCAAAGTAAAATGGGAAGGTTGGGGGTGGGGAAGTACAAGTGGTCTTCTGATTTTTTAATAATTTAGGAACTTTGCAAACAATCCTATAGGTATATATAAGATATTCAGAGATACTTAGTGTTCCCATTGTAATCAGACACTTTATTAAAATGAATTTAAGACCAACTTTGGTGGAATTAAACCAACAGGAAAACTAAAATTGCACTCATTGTGGCTTTAGAGTTCACCAGGCTGATCCTCCCTGATGAAAAATGATTGATAGACTATTGATTTAATTTCACACTTTTGACTACAAGTCACTGTCAAAGTAGAATTGTAGTAGTCTTGAATAAGATCACTGAGAACCAATTAGTTGAACCCAGTCCAGTCTCTGTATTACTTTTTACTTTCCTTTGCTAACAGCATCTTTTTTGTAAGATACCCACTAGCTCTTAGATGGTGTCTGTTAATTGTAGTGAGGCTGGTCTTTGTTCATTTTAGTGCTCTACAGAGCAAACACCTCTATCTGATGTACTTGTCAAGGCTTTCTCAGTAGGTAATGGGGAGTGATTTACAGAAGGTGGTATATTTTACTTTCCTCTTTTAGCTTGAGATAAATGATCCTGCTTTTCAACTGGCTATAAGAGGAGCACAATTAGTTTAAACTAGACACCTTGTTTTCAATGAAATGAAATGAATCTTTGACAGAAATACAGGAAATATTGACTTTTAAAGCTTTCTTTCCACCCTATAAAGAGAGCAGGTGATATTTGAGGCTGTGCTGTACCATCTTAGCATAGTCTTTTCTTCATATTTCTTCCACATTCTGCAAATCTCACTCTTTTATCTAAGCTGAACACGTCCACCTAATACTTTCCTAGAACAGATTTTTCTCTTTCACCTCTTTCTCCATTCTTCAGATTAAGGCGTTTAGGTTTGCTTGTTTGTTTGATGGATTGGGGTTTTTTTGAGAATTACAGAATCACAGAATCTTAAGGGTTGGAAGGCACCTTGAAAAATCATCAAGTACAATCCCCCACAAGAGCACGACCACCTAGAGTAGGTCACATAGGAACTCATCCAGGTGGGTTTGGAATGTCTCCAGAGAAGGAAACTCCAGAACCCATCTGGGCTGCCTGATCCAGTGCTCCTTCACCCTCTCAGTGAAGAAGTTTTTCGAAGCTGTCAAGTTTTTTATTTGGAGACAGTAAAGATTGCTATACCTTACCTACAAAAGCTCCTTCAGACAGTGTGAGCACATGCACTTGATCTTTAACAGGCTCACAAGTAAATTAAGGGTCCAACATGCTTTAAGCAACAAAGTTCAGTTGATGTTTCTCTCTTTTCTATATGAAACATAGGTTTTTACAAGGTTTAGCATGTAATTAGGCAAATTATGAAGGGAGTATGATTCTCATTAAACCTAATTTCTTTCAGTCAGATGGTGAAGGCAGACAATATGGAAGAAGGTCACAGGCTCCTCGTGGCTAAGAGTAATCAAGAATTCCCTTACACAAGACTTCAGTGAATTAACAAATACAGCTGTATAAGCTGTCACCATTGGCACCCAGTACTTGAAGAATTAGCAGTGAATGCTACATTCATAAACACTTATCAGAGACTCAGATCATAGAGAATATAAGACTAGAAATAAGTCACTTTCTTAGAATACAATCACTTCATTTGCCTACAGTGTGTTGCCTCCTCTATTAGATCTTACTGCATGGTGTATACAGCTATGAGGTTTAACTAGGGATTTATTATCCACTGCCTTTTAAGGCCTGAGCTTGTAATGCAAACTGAATCATGCTGCAACATCTCATTTTAATATAAATGTATATTAAAAATGAGTCTATAAAGCAGAAGCTGTCTGCTGGTAATGAACTAAAGTCATGAAACCATTTGTAAGTACCTTAATTGAATAGCTTACACTCCAAGAATAGCAGGTCGATTCTCTTCACTATGTGTTGCACCAGCTGTGCAGGAAGAGATGGTGGGATCATCTGCAAGTTAATTTACAAACAAAACCACTTATATATCAACATTTTCACAACAAACAGCTTTTTTCCCCACAGTTCCTCCACTTCAAATAGGCTCATCCAACACTGTATTGAAAGGTCAGTTTGGACTCTCTCCACTGACATAATTTGTAAAGCAGACTGAGTTTATACTTTAGTAATCTGGCCCAATCCTGCCATAAGTGGGCCATTTGTTCCAGGAGCAGCCTGATTCTGTATTCCTCAATCATGGAAAATGCACTGGGAGTGTCAGAAATTTCTCAAAAGGACCACAGAAATGTGTCAACAGGTGAGAGAACGATGTGAGAAGTGGGTGATTTTGATAATTATTTCTGTAATGTTTTCTTTGACCTGGATGTCTTTACCATAATTAGTTAATTCAGGATCTGTGCCTTGTAGGCAAAAATCTTGTATTTACACCTAGTTGAAGTCTGGACCATGAGGCTCCTCACCACTTATTTTTGTGTTTAAAGTGCTTGTAGAGCCTTTAGCATGGGGACCCTGATGAGGAGAGATCACTATGCAGGAAAGATGTATAGACAGAGGTCTGGCACAGGCTGCCCAGGGAGGGTGTGGAGCCTCCTTCCTTGGAGGTCTTCAAAACCCACCTGGACACATTCCTGTATGACTTGATCTAGATGGACCTGCTTCTGCAGGGGTGTTGGACAGGATGATCACTAAAAGTCCCTTCCAAACCCTACAATTCTATGATTTTATGAAAGATGATCTCTCCAGGACGTTTCCATTCATTGCTCTGCTATAAATTTGCTCTGTGACTTTTGATAAGGCACGTTCCCAGTCTTCTTGTGCTGAAGCTGACAAATAGTTGCCAAACTGAAAGGTTTCTAAGGCTTAATTTAGCTGTTCTTTAGATGTTTGGGTGCAAATTGTATGAGAATTGCCAAGTTTCTTGATGTATCGTCTATCACCTTGGTCCCTCTGTTTGAGGAGCAAATACACCAGTTGTAAGGGCAGTGCTGTTCTGAACTCCCATCTTTCAGATGCCAAGCTGTCACTGCATGTGGTGATTTAAGAAGGTATGACAAATGTTCAACAAGATTTTTAATGGCTGCAAAATCCAGAGCCTTGGATATATTCCAGTTCAGGTAATTACATTCAGCCTGCTTGAAGACACTTTAACAGGATAGATCATTCTCCACAGAAACTCCAGTATGGAAAGAATGAAAGAAACACACAGTGCTGCTGGCAGGCAGGGGAGGAAGGTATGGGAGGGTATTGGTTTGTTTGTCTTTGTGTGTGGTGCCTGAGAACAAGGCGTCTTTGGTAAGAGAAATAAACCTACCCTAGAAAAGCGGGAAAACAGTTTACTGTACGGAGCTTATAAAAAGTGAATCAAATAGCAAACTGCAAGTCAGGGAGCTGTGCTAAACTCAGTGGTTAGTCGATGCAAAATTCCTTGTTTGTTGTTAAATTATAAACATGTAGTATTTTGAAAGTTGCTATTTGAAACATCAAGCTCCAGCTTAAGAAGCCTCAGGATGTTTTCCGAAGAAGAAAGAAATCAAGCTTGACGAATGTTATCAAATGCTATCTTCAGTTTTTGAACTCTATAGACATTTCTGGATTGTGCTTTCATAAAAGGAGTTTTTTTCTCCCACTTTTGTGAGTGCCAGCCTTTCAAATTTGCTAAAAGTGATAGCCCTGAAGGGCACTTTATACAGCTATCAGCTAGCTCTTCTTTTCTTACAGCTGGTCTGTCTTCCTGATGTGATTTCATTTTCTTTTCTTACTGAGGAATTGAGATGTTCTCACAGATCTACAGCCCCAAATTAATCTGCACATGCAGATTGATTTCAGTAAATTGGATAACTCGTATTTGTTTGAATCAGGCAGAAATTGCTGGTCCTTTAGACAAGGTCATAGATAGAATCTGTGTCCTCAGAATTTTGAGAGGACTGAGGTTATGAAAACTTGGTAAGGGTTTCTAGTGTTGCTGATTGTCTATCACTTGTACAAATAGTTATTTTTTAATGATTGTTTCCGTGCCAATAAGAGGCAGAGCAATCAAAGACAAAGCTCATAACACCACTCAATCACGTCTCCGTATTTCAGTGATACAGAGCAGTTTTGTTTCTGTCAGACATGATTACTGCTACTGATTGACTTTGAGCAATGCCCCCACCTGGAATATCCACATTTTTATGCCCATTTGCTTAGTTTCTGTACTGTTTCTCATTATCCACCTACTTTGTCCACTGTTTACAGCCTGCGCTATTTGACACAATTAGCTATTTATTTTAGACCAGAATCTACAGCCTTGGTTTGATTGTAAATAGTAGATCTAATTATACTAGAAGTGACAATTTAAAGTAGCTATGTGAAGTGGAAGCCCATTTTTCATAATAATTTTCTCAGGTCAGCTTTATCTTGTGCACACTGTACACCTTTTGCTGCTCCAGCATCCAAGAGACTCTTTTAGTGATACTACTTCTAGCTCTCAGAAGTGTTTCTCAACTAAACAACTACTGGAGTTGTTGAAATCCTGTAATGGCTTTACTCCAAAATTGTCACTCTGTCTGGTGGCAATCTTGGAGAGCCTCACAATAGATTATGATTTAGATAAAAAGGAGGGCTAGATGTGTTCTATTACCTCAGCAGAAGGTGCTGTCTTATTTAATGAAACAGAAGATAGGTCAGTCAAGACTATCAGCCCTGTGACCTGCTGAACACAAATTACTTCCAGATAAATGCAGAACCTTCTCACAAGCTTTTCCTTTAGAGGTTTCATAAGTGTATTTAATGCTATTAGTTACTACTATGTGAAAAGCAACAATCTCCTTGGCGACAGAGATGGAAGTGTTGTTTAAAAGTGAATATATGTTACCTTGACTTTTAAAGTGAGAAACAATTTAGAAGCCAGGATTGTAGAGCACGATTCAAGCTTATTACAGCAATATCAGGCATGAGTAAAACCATGGCTTTATTCTGTGTTAACCTACAGAGTACAATGTCCCAACTCTGTCCTGGAATTTATTTTTGGATTGTTCTACTGGAGTAAAGCATCTAAGGATCTAAGGGCATGTAAGAGCATCAGCAGTGTCAAATGTGTTAGTGGTGTATTTTTCCTCAGGCTTTGGTCCCTTGACCATGACAGTACGTTAGTTGGTTTATTGACTTTCCCAGCTGGCTTATAGGCTTTCCTCAGCAGAGAACCAGCTAATTCTGTCCGAAGGGAAAGCTAAGTATGAGATAGCTTACTCTGAAGATGACAGCTTTTGAGAAGTGTGCATGGATTTCCTCATTCTACACTTTTGTTTCATCAGACCTTGAGACCTCCCATATCCTCTCAGCCTGACTCTGGAACAATACAGTACTCTTGATCCTCAGAGTCTCATGACTCTCACATTACTTTGGGCACTTTGATCTGCAAATCCACAAAACATCCCTATAGCCTAATATCCCTGCACGAGGCTCAGTGAACACTGGCCAAAGTTCAGTCTCAGCCTTGTGGGTATAGAGTATGACTGGGTAAAGGGACCAGCCTTGAGGTGGTTAACTTTGGGAAAGGACACACTGAAGGAGTCATCATTTCCAGCTAGGCAGGAATAGTGTTGGGTATGGTTTCACAGATGTAGATGCACAGATGCACTGTGTCTCCTGTGGGTTTTGTGAATGCAGTGGGAAGGTACTGACAGCAGGGCTCTAAAAATCTTGCTATAGTCTAGAGCAAAGAAAACATTGTTCTTCCATTCCTCCAGTCCTATTTCAAGAATTGTCAGTCAGAATACACAAAAATGATGCACCTTTATCTCTGTTACCATCAATAGATAGCATTGTTGTTAAAATATATGGAATAGGATGTAGGAAGAGCTGTAGATTATCGTGTTGTTAAGTCTGAATAGAGTTTAAAGTTGAGAAAAACATATTGTAAAGAGTAAGGCCTTTCTCCAGGAAACAAGGAAGTAAGAGTTCATTTCCTAATGTTGCTTACTCTGCATCTAAATCCTATAACCCAGTGTTGGATCCCAAACCATACCTCCCTCTCCCCTTAAAATAAGGTATAACACTTCAAGACCTTCTGAGAAGGAGGATAAAATGTAATCAATAGCCACAAGGATTTGTGATACTCTAATGGTAAATACGTAGTTATGTTTTATCTTGTGACTCATATTCACATAGGTCAGAAAAAAAGTTGATGGGGGATCGAAATTAGCATTTCTTAGCAATTACTACAGAAAATTATTGAATTGCATACATCCTTTAAGAACATGAGTTGTCTCTGGGATATCTTCTCTATGACCTCAAACTGAGCTTTTGGAACATGAAAAAACCCAGAAAAGGTAGATCAGTTGTTGACAGATGGGATTTGCTGTAGAGGAATATGGGAGAATGTAACATCTCAGCAAGTAAATCCAAGACTGAAAAAGACACATATGTCTGATTTTTGTCTATGAGATGATGATGTTTCTTCTGCTTGAGTCAAATACCATTGCTTGGGAGAAATGATGACTAATCTGCTATCTTGTGCTCTGTCAACAAAATTGTGAGCTTAATTATTTCTGCTACTGAGAGTAAACAAGAACTTCAGGCCCCTGACACTCTCTCCTTGAATTTTCCTTTTACTTTGTGTCCTAGAGGCTTGGGGTTTTCCTTACGACAGCCTCTCCTAAACACTGCCATGATGAGCCACTACCATCAGCTATTCATGACAGCTCTCCTCCAACTGCCTCTTAGTTCAGAAATCACCTGAGGCATGCAGTAAAAACTCATTATTCCATAGCCTGAGCATGAGCAATAATGAGCCAACTGCTCAATTAGAATCTGATGTCCTGTGATACAAATGCAGTGCATGTCTTACAGAATTTAAGAATCTCAGGGCTTAATTAGTATGATAAGAAATTCTGGGACCAGTGACTAATATGGAACAACACATTACAGCTTAGAATTAATATGTCTCACAAGTTAAGATCAAGGTCTGGAATATGAGTGGCCTGTATGGCTGACAGGTTGCAAAGCAGGAATATGCACCCTTCTGCCAGTGAGTCTGGTACTTGGATTACTAAAGGAATGCTACTCTCTGACATGCTGACTAATAATGTCTTGTTTTTTCTGCATTCCCTGGTGACTGTCTGCATCCATCTGATATCTCTTCTCTTGCACTGGGCTAACTGATGCACGAAGTAGAATTTGCTTCTATTTCTGTACAGAATGTAACGCATGGCTTGGCCTCCTAGATACATGATCAAAGTAGATAATGAGTTAGTCCTGAAAAAGCAGCATTAGCTATTGAGAGGGTTTAATGGCCTAGAATAATACTGAAACTGTTAGTGCTCTCCTAGAAGTTATTTTCTCAAATTAAAAGGGCTTAGAGGAGTTGGAATTAAGTGGTTGGTATGGGAAGGCTCAGAGAAAGGCACAGTTGCTCAAAGGTGACAAGACAGGTGGAGTTGTTATTGTGGTGATTTATCATGATCCTTTATAAGGTTAAACCATCCTTAGCAGAGAGACATGGGTTCATGTTTAAGTCTGATGAAGGTATCAGATAGAACCCAGTGGGATTCATTGTTTCAAGCACAGAAGGAGACTGAAGGAGAGAGAAAACTGTCTGTTACATGATATGATAATATCTGGATAAAAAGCCCAGGGAGCTTCCTCTTAGGGAAGCTTCTACCTTGAGGACCATTTGCTACTGAATGCTGGCTGAGATTCAAGTGCTGGCAACAGATCCTTCTTGTCCCACCACAAAAGTTGCAATCTCCTCACAGGTATGAAGGAATACTTCACCTCTCCTCAGCCAGCATCTGGAAGAGGTGAACCCAGTTGAAAAATTGACAGCTATGAGATCATAATACCTGGACATCTCTGAGTTTCTAAAATCACATGGCAGGCAACTCTCTTCAACAGCTTTGTTTCGTGCACTTCTACCCATTCAGATGATTTTGCTTGCTCTGGAAGTTTCAAGCCACCTCTTATTTCTCTGAGTTAGAATAGCTCAAACAGCTTCATGACAAAAATGCCTCATTGATATAATCTGTAAATTGTTTTCTCTTCTAGAGTT
The DNA here is from genome assembly GCA_013401255.1 of Urocolius indicus. Lineage (NCBI taxonomy): Eukaryota > Metazoa > Chordata > Aves > Coliiformes > Coliidae > Urocolius > Urocolius indicus. The sequence continues at coordinate 194,474 of WBNH01004728.1, read as the reverse complement.
TTTTTTTTTTTCCTGAAGAGAGGAGTTTTTAATTTTAGTTTTATGAGAAAAGAAATGGTAATTTCTGTTTGTTATTTTATCCTGGTTGTCTTCTTTTTCTTTTAAACACTAATTTTTACTTTTCAGATGCTATGGGAAAAAAAAAAAAAAACCAGTTGGAAAAGAATATATATCAAATTCTCTGAAATTGAAGGTTTGGGGGAAAATGCCTTTTCTGCTTCACTGGCTGTAGCCAAAGCAGGCTTCTCTTCTGTGAGAATTCATACTCTAAGCAGGTCACTGGCATGAGGCTTGGGGAAAACAGGCTCCAATTCCCATCACCATTACGACTTCAGAAATGCAAGATGGGAATGAGTGAGTTCCTTCATGTGGCAAATTTGAAATGCTTTTCATCATGTCTCTAAGGGACTGATGCAACCTGCCTTTCCATCTCTCTCCCTTTCTCTGGGTGGATCTACAGCCATAAAGCCAGTTAAAGAGCTTCCCGACACACTGTCTCTAGCTAAACATATTGCAGTTTTGTCCCATCCACTGAGCCAATATAATTGTTTCTGCAGACAGGAAAAAAATCAAATTACCAACATGGCTAACAGATCCCTGCAACAGACAGCTGTTGCCTGAATATTTTGCACCAGAAACAGAAGATCTGCTCTTCTGTCTGTTAACTAGCAGAAACAGTGTGACTGGCTCTTCAGTTTCAGATCACTCACAAAGCCCTCTCTGCTCCCTCCCTTTTTTTTCTGCTCTGCAGAAAACGTTGTGCTCATAAATTTTATTTTTATAGAGAGTGCTGCACTCCTCAAAAATGTAATGCATGTTCATATTTCTCTACCTCTAACTGAGGTAACTGGCAACTATTAAATGCTCAAAGCAGCTACATAAAGCAGCTTCTAAATGTTTTTCATTTCTTTCCCTGGCACTCATTGCTTGCAGACACAGAGTGAAGGGTTCAGGTTTTCCCTGTTTGTGGGGTATTTTTGCATCCTTAGTCCTCAGTCTCTGGAATGGATTTTAACTGTCCTATTCTCATTAAAATGTATTTTTTTATTTGACAGCCCATGTTGTTCAATGAGAGCTGAGAAATAAGGCCCCTTACCCCTAGAGAGCTTTCCTGGAGCTTGTCTACCCCTTGCTTATCCCAGACCTGAACAGTGACCATTTTGGCAACAGGGTAAAATGGTTTGGGAAATCCATGAGGCAACATCCTCTCTGAAGAGAGGATAAACCTGGTCCTGGAGGTGAGCAACTACTAAGCAGCCCAGGCTACTGCAAGATAGACATAGCTTCCTTTGAAAAAAAAAATAAAACAGGATTTAGCAGACTAGCTGTAATAGTCCAAAACCATTATGTTAAGTGGGGGTACCCACAACTCAATGCCCAAAATGTTGCTTCTCTCAACTGTCAATACAGTCATGCCTGCTCTGTCTAGTGCCACAGAATGTAAGACTTGAGCAGCAAAGGAAAAAGGTTACAGATGGGTCTTCCCAATCCTTTTTAAAGCACAGCTCTACATAGTTATAATCTCTGTTGTTAACAAATCACAAAGACTTAGTGTGGTTCCACCGGGATTGGTTCTGGGGCAAGTCTTGTTCAACATCTTCATCAATCACCTGGATGAGGGGACAGAGTGTATCCTCAGCAAGTTCACTGGTGGCACCAAATTGGGAGGACTGGCTGATTCCCCAGAGGCTGTGCTGCCATTCAGTGGGATCTCAACCAGCTTGAGAGCTGGGCAGAGAGGAACCTCCTGAGGTTCAACAAGGATAAAGGCAGAATCCTGCCTCTGGGAAGGAACAACCTCATGCATCTGTACAGGTTGGGGATTGACCTGCAGAGACCTCTGCAGAGACTGGGAGTGCTCATTGATAATAAACTGAACATGAGCCAGCAATGTGCCCTCGTGGCCAAGAAGGCCAGTGGCATCCTGGGGTGCAGGTCGAGGGAGGTTCTGCTCTCCCCCTATTCTGCCCCGGTGAGGCCTCATCTGGAATCCTGTATCCAGTTCTTGACTCCTCAACTCAAGAGTGACAGAGAATTTCTGGAGAGAGTCCAGCTCAGGGCCACCAAGATGATCAGGGGACTGGAACATCTTCCTTATGAGGAAAGGATGCGTGAACTAGGATTGTTTAGTCTGGAGAAGAGAAGACTGAGGGGGAATCTCATTTATGTTTACAAGTTTATAAATGACGAATGTCAGGAGATTGGGGCATTGTTTTTGTCTGTTGTATCCAGTGACAGGATAAGAGGTAACAGGATGAAGCTAAAGCACAAAAAATTCCATTTAAACATAAGAAAAAACTATTTCACTGTTGAAGTGAGGGAGCCCTGGCACAGGTTGCCCTGGGAGAGTGTGGATTCTTCCACTCTGGAGCTCTTCAAGACCCGCCTGGACATGTTCCTGTGTGACCTGATCTAGGTGGACCTTCTCCTGCAGGGGGATTGGACTAGATGATCTCTAAAGGTCTCTCCCAGCCTCTGTCATTCTGTGATTCTGTGATTTAACTACTGTCACTGGTGCTGCACGTCACTGTACCCTCTTGCAGATGCTCCCTTGCCATGGTGTATGTGTTCCTTTTGCTGTATCTGTGTCAGATCATGGTAAGAATAGCTCTTTAAAATTTTGTCAAAATTTCTTTTCCCACTAAAGTTCTTTCCTTCCAGAAATAATGGAATTGGCCTACATATGGTCAAATGCACCACGTCTTGTATACTGTTAGGAAATAAATATAAATATATATGGTGTGTGGTGAAAATTGTTATGATGGATAGCTGCAGTTCATGCTTCTGCTCAGCTGGTAATATGGTTTGACTGTTTAGTGTCAGAGGCTGAAGTATTTTCTTTTTTAATGAGATTAGATATTTCTAATGTAGATTCTACAGAATTTAGATGATTCACGAGGTATGTGAACCACTTATACTCTGTGGAAGTAAGTAGGGCATAAGAGAGGGCAATTGCTCTATTGCTCTGACTTCAGTAGTGGAGTTTCTGAACAGAAGAGGTCCAATTTGGAGTTAGCTGCAGCTCAGCACAATTCAAGATCAGCAGAGGTGATTCTGAAAGGAGTATTGGTAAAGGTTTCTTGATGAAAGGAGGATGAGAAGGCAAAAGGCATTGCAATGAGCTAATTAAAATCGATGCCAGGAGAGATCTCTCTGATGCCTGGGTGGTGAGCAACCAGCAGGTGTCTTCATTACTTAGACTGCTGGTGACAAGCTACACATAAAATTACAGGGTAGCTAGTTTAATTTGAGCTCCAAAGAAAGTCTTAGCAAGTCTCTGGAGAGATGGAGTGGGAGGAAAGCCCATAGAGTCTCAGTCTGACAGCTTGATATTTGGACAAGAAAGAGTGTTCCAGAAGACCTGGGCTCTTGTGAGCTTAAAACCCTTTTCTTTAAGACAAAAGAGAATGAATAAAATACGGTGCACTTTGGCTTAAGAGAAAAACAATCAATGTGGATGACTACTGCTGTTGTAAAGGGTTTGACCCATATACCAGTGGGATGCTGTTGATTTCACATAGGCAGTCTTATTTTTGACTCAGCAATGTGATATTCCTCCTCTAACAGCCCCAGTGTGCACCAAGCCATGGGATGGATGGAAGGTAATGTTATAGGTGCTAATGGCTGCTCTTGATTTTTCTTCTTTAAAGGAATTGTTTGCAAGGTGGAAAAATGTTTCTGCATTAGCTGTGAGCTGTTATCAGACTTGTGCAGGTTGCAGCTTTTACGGTCAAAGATGCAAAGCAGTGCTCATTCAAGAGTTCTTCATATCAGAGCTGGGCAAATTTGTGGACACATTTCAATGCAGAATTTTATGACATTTTCATTACTTTTTCATGTGGGTTGATACAGGTGACTTCTTTCAAGAAGATTTTGCTACCCACTGCCTTGGAGGGAAAAAAACCCCACAAATATAAGTTTTCAACTCCTTATTTCAAGGGGAAGGTAAAGAGGAAGCCTGTGTGTTAGCAGAACATCTCTTCCTCACCTAATTTGGAGCCAAGGTCGACAGATTTTTTTTCTTCTTCCCTGGTGCTCTGCTAAATGCTCACTCAATCAGTTCTGCAGTGATGACACTTCACAAAGGTCAAACTAATAATTGTTGTCCAGATACTTTAGTATGATATGGAAACATTTTCCCGTACATAAAAAACTGTTTTTTTATTGCAAATAAGTCTTTCAGGAAAACATGTCTGAAAGCCATGGCAAAACACAATTTTAGAATACTCTTTTATTGACTTGCCAAGACTGGAATTCAGAATTGGTTTTATTGTATAAGAAGGAGAGTTTGAAAGATGTTTCTAATGTAACACGAATGTGTCTTGACACAAGGAAGTGGGAAGCCTTTGATTTATTTTGAATTTCTTTTTGCTGACTCGGAGTAAAAGTAGGGTGAGATGGGAGATATAAAGTACTGGTTTGGGTTTACAATTACTTTTCTGTTGGCATCTTAATAGACAGAAGAGATATGAGTAGTCCAGGATAGATACTTAGCAATGTATTTAAGGAAATAAAAGTTAACCAATTAAGTCCTCTTGCTTTTACTAGGAATAATAAATTATCTCTCACCTAAGTTCAAGGCAAGGTTGGATTATTGTTGGCTGGAGAGACAGAAAAAGGTCTGGAAGATGGAGCAACCGAGGTAGTTTTGCATTCTTATTTCCCTTCTGTGAATTGCAGTAGAAGATGATAGTTTTGCAAACCTGAGATTGCTGCCAAGGCTGTATGCATGGCAATCAGGGGAGCAATTACAGTTGAACAAAACCTGGTGCCTGACACATTGTGAGAGAGTCTGATTATTTCTGTTTTCACCTAACTCATGCAAATAGTAAGAAATGGCCAACTGTTCTTGTGTGCATTTTCTCTCTACTTAAGATGTTTGTATAGTAGCTAATGAAAAAAAAAATATCAAAAATCATAGCAACCCTTGCAGATATCTTAAGCATTGCAAAGGAGAGCAAAACCAACTGAGAATGAAGAGTCCTGAAACACTCTAGTTGTTTGCAATGCTGTTATGTCTAGCACAAGATAGACATTTTATTCCTAGGTCTTTTCTACATGAAATTAATGGGCTTTCATATCAAAAGGGTAAAATTGGGCAAATTTTGCTTGATGTCAGGAGAGGGAAAGCTTCTTCTCTAATCTATTAAATGTAAGCATGGCTCTATTTATTGAGAAGCACCTTTTAAATAAGCAGCACAGCAAACCATCACAGGTAAAGAGCCCTGAATAAACAGAGAGACATCTTCAGAAGGGGAGGATGTGTGCCAAGCTTCGCTAAATTACGATGCCAGCAAGTTATTAGCACCTCACAAATGCAGATGTATATGTGAAAATTAATGTTAGTCAGGTGTTTCCAGAAATAAATCCCATCAATTACTTCTATAAAGACCTGATATGTAAGCACGACTGTCCTTGCCAATTTGTCACACTGGCAAACTCTGGGAAGGATTCATTGCTTTTTACTACACATCCAAAATGGTGAGTGTGCAGTCAGCAGAGGGAGGGGATGATATACAGGCAAGTGTGATATGGGTGCTTAAAGCAGCTGAGCTACACTGCCCTATGGAGTTGCCTGTGTCTATTGACCGAGTACAGAGGGAGTGTTGATATCCCTGAGCTAGCTTCTGGGGCTGGAGGTGGTCTGTCTGTTTATAGCTTGATTGCAGCACCCAAGCATTCTGTCCTGATCTTCTTTTTACCTAAGGAGAAGACTTGGAGAACAGTTATTTCCATTCAGTTTGTACTTGACTACATCCAGTCTTATGACTGGGAGCCTGATATGGGCTGTATTGACTAGCTGCTCTTGACAGCAATAGGGTTCTAGACTGATAGTTCAGGTGGCTGCAACATAAGCTTCTGCCACTGAATTTAGGTATTTAGGTATGGTAATAATAACAACAGGTGGCATGTATCTTAGTATACTGGTGATAAGTTAACGCATTTATCTTTGATAGACGCACAGCTTCCATTGTAGTACATGAGAACCCTCCAAGCTTTGTTGCACAAATCCTCTCTATATCCATCTGGGACAAGACAGAGATGATTTCACACCAGAGAACAGAGAACACAAACCTATTGGTCTATCCTGTAAAGCTCATGGTCCATAAATGCCTAGGACATTAAAATCTGTGTACTTACATGAACATAACATAAAATCAATGAAATGTCCTTTCAGTAAGATTAATTAGGTTATGCTTGGTGCCATACTCTTAAAGTTTTCCTCTGAAATAATGGGAAATTAATCTAAGGCTATTAGGGACCAGGCCATGTGCTATTCATGAGACAATAACTTTTAAAATTCATCCAGATTCTCTTTTTCTCAGGCTTTGACAAGCATAAACTTCTTCATGACTGGAAAGCAGCTTTGTCTTGAGGCCTGGAGAGAGTTCAAACTTGAGGTTATTACACTTCGTAAACTTTTTGATGGTGATGTACAAACAAGGCTCAAGCTCAGCTTTAATTTGGCATTCAGCAAGGATCAAGCTCAGCTTGATTCTTTTTAATTTAAATCAGCAAATCAGATTTTGAACACATAGAAGGAACTGACTTGTAGAGCAGGAGTATGGTGTTTGTAGTCTTTTTAAAGCTGAATTTTTCAGCATATAACAAAATACTATTGTAAATTGCCTGATATTAACAGTTAAATATCTCTGCTCTCTCAAAGGAGACTAACAAATCTGTTAGTGTTCAAATGGATAATGTCCTTAATTGTACGTTTTAGCTTTTGGTCAGCCCTGCATAGGCTGGGCGATCAGACTGGATGATAACTGTAGGTCCCTTCTAAGTGAAATATTCTAATCTAGTCCGGTCTAGTCTATTCTATACTAATCTAATCTAATCTTCTAAAAAAATTAGGGAGAGTGGCTGATATGGTTGAGGGTAGGGCTGCTACTCCTGTGAAACTTGACAAACTGAAGACATGGGCTGACAGGAAGCTCAAGAAGTTCAACAAAGACAAATGCAAAAAAATGCATCTGACTAAGCAACAAAAAGGGCCTTGGGGTCCTAGTGAACAATAAGTTGAACATAAATGAATAATGTGTCCTTGAGTCACAGAGGGCAAACCACACACTGAGCAGTGTTAGCAAGAGAAGAAGTCTAGGAAAACAATTATTGCTCTTCTGGGACAATCTCGGAAAACTATGATTTTAGGGCGCTCTAGAGAGTCCATCTGAGGATAGTTGAAGTAGCTGAGGAACCAGAGCATATGATGTACAAAGAGATGGAAATTACTTTGTTTAGGCTGAAGTGAAAACTAAGGATGTGCAGAGGAACTTCTGTCTTACATTGCTTGACAAGGCTTATAGAAAAGACAGATCCAGACTCTTTTTGAAGAGTCTGGAATCATGAATGGTAAAATGGAATCATAGAATCATAGAATAGTAAGGGATGGAGTAAGTCAAGAGGCAAAGGATGAAAGCTGGTGTATTGGAAACTTTCATTAGATGTAAGGAAAATATTTTTCATCGTAAGGATGGTCAAATACTGAACCATGGATTCACAGAGGCTGAAGAATTTCCATCCTTGGAGATAAGTTAGGCATGAGCAGACAGGTTCTTGAGCAACCCAATTTAGCTGGACCTGCTTTGAGTGGGGGACCAGAATGGCTGGACTCCAGATATCCTATCCATCTTCAATTTTCCTATCATTGCGCTTACTAGAAGTAAAGCCTGAATGCTTTATTTTGTGTAGATATACCAAAGACATGTAGGTTAACTCTCAAATGTGAGTGCCAGTAGGACACTGAGGGAAACTAGGAGAATTCTTACTTCAAATATTAGGTAAGAATGAGGAAATATTTGTTGTAGCAAGTTCAAACTTGCCCTCAACTCCAGTCAAGCTTAACCTCCACTCATTTGTGTTTTCAGTATGAAATAGTAAAAGAGTAAACACTTTCAAAAGGTATTCAGCAGCCCAGAGACAGGTCAGGTCTTCATGGCTAGTTTTGCTGGATGATGCTAACCTCAGTCCATTAGGTGGGAATGCTTCCTAAGGACAGTATGGGAACTCTCAGTTAAGCACTCACTTGGTAATATAGATGAAGAAAAAACCATTATCCTGTGGTTTGAGTATGCTTTCTTAAGGATTAGGCTCAGAACCTTACTTAACTATAGTATATCAGTTCATAACTTAGCATGGTAATTCATTGTGAAATTTTAAGTATCTGAACAGGTTTATTAAATTTAGTGCTTAAGAGTAAGGTTCCCTTTAAGCATTTTGCTAAGCCAAATCTTTAAACGCTCATGCCTCTGCAGTAGTTATCACAGGATTCAGGAGTGTCTCATACAATGTGCTGCTATTGGAATACCATTACCACAGCTGACTATTAAGCCCTGGGGTGTCCAGGTGCCTGGTTATCCCTATGTGTTTTTACTCAGAAGCTATTAAAATTGCTAAAGGGTAATTTTCCTCTTACCTCAAATATTATATCTCTGTTTTATAGTTTTCATCAAAAGAGAAGGATGAAAATACACAGAGCAGTCAAGTTTAATGTCTGTAAAACAGACACTTGAATATATATTCCCTAAAGAAATTTTATGTATACCTGATTTAATTTATTTTTCACTAAAACTATCTTTGAGTAATAGCTACCAATTAGCACTGTGATGTAGTATTGTAGCAAGGTCACGTGTGGTTACCTTAGATGGGTTTTGAAAATGAAGTTTGTGGCTACATCAGAAAAGAAATTCCATTTCAGTTTGAAACTTCAACTGGTAAGTAGTAATAGCTGCTGCATATAATTCAGTTACCTGATAACACTTCTGTGTTGCTGAAGTTGTCAGATTGCAAGATTCTTGGATAAGGATATATATTTCGTTGGCATTAGAAAGTAATTTATTTTTAAAGGAGGAAGAAGATGTTTTACCAATAAAAAAAAATGCTGATGACAGGTGCTGTTCACGAACCTGATTTCTGTGCCATGCACCACTGTACATTCCCACTTAGTTTAGTTTTCACTCCACACAAGCATGGAAACAGGAATGGTGAGTCAATAATTGGGAAGATTTACAAATGTGAGTGATAAAAGTTTAGTAGGAGAGGTAGTAGCTTTTATGAGACCAATATGCATATCCCAAAACAGATCTTGCTTTGGCATTTCTTTGTGTATTCCATCTATATTGATTGTTTTAGGGAAAGGTATTAACTGGTTTGAGAATGGGAAAGAAAAATTAGAGAATTTTCTGCAGCATGTAAGTTCTACAGTGACGCCATTTATGGGCAACTAAAAGGTGTTACTCCCCTCTTTCCATCTTAACAACTTGTCTACAGGCTGCTTTAGGGTGGTGGGCAGTTCACCTCTGAAATGACTGGTGAAAGGACACTGGAGGTCCCTGTAAAACAGCAGCCAGAAAAATGGGCAACCTGCCCATGAAGAGTCAACACAATTCCAGAGGATATAGTGGGGCTTTCCAACCAGACCACTTCCAGTATAAAACGGACCCATCAGAAATTTCTACAGTGATCTTGAGCTATACAAGTATCTCTTGATTAAGTCTGCCCAGGTCTTTACAGAGATAGAAAGAATAACATTACGTTCATATGTAAAGCCTCTGGCAGAGGCAAACCAGTAATATTTGGATACCCAGGTCTATTTCTTCAATACTGTCCTTTTGCTCTACCCTATGATACATCGTTATTTAATAACAGTTTAAAAGCTGAAAAATTTGACTAGCATCTCTGAAAGCTGCTTAGATTCTCAACTAAGTACCAAAGGCCATATATTTCCTGTGTGACCTACTCTAGGTGGTCTTGGTATGGAAAAGGATTTGGACTAGATCATCTTTTTGGGTACCTTCCAACCCCTATTATTCTGTGATTCTGTGATTTTGTGATGTGTAAAGGTAGATTTCAAAAAACCTTGTAGATGTACATAAAGACATTGTACAAAAATTACCAGGAAAGGGACTAATAATCTAATCCACTACTACTCTATTAGCAGAGTACTACACTAGAATGGAGACTACTTCTACTACTCCCTGAGAAACAGGGTTTGAATAGAAGTTTAAGAACCAGATGTGTCATAGGTAGATCTGCAGATGTATTCTGCCATCACAGACAAATTTGACATTCTTGTATTTTGAAATAAATCCAGAAGGCATCATCATAACAACCCCTGCAATAATGCAGGGAGGAGTTGGCTAATTGTTTTGTTTAGAAACAAAAAAAAAAATTGAAGGGTATCTGACATATAGTGAAAAAGTTCAAACTGGCATTTTGAAACTGATCACATAGTTTGCTGTTAACTGGAATAATGCATTCCAGAAGAAAAAGTTTTTCATGGACTTTTCCTTTGCTGTATAGGAAATCTGAATTTTTGCTCACCTTTACTTTCATTCCAGTATAAAATAAACTTATTTCAAAACACTGAATTTTGCATTTGAAAGAATGATCAAGTTTGTTTTGTCTCAAGGATCTATTTCTAAAATGGATTTTAGCAGCTGTATGTGAATATCATGGCCAAAAAAAAAAGAGAGTATGAACGGTGCATAGAATTGACACAGAAATTTGAATTTAAATAGCAAAGCAACTTGTATTGCACTTTTCCTCAGTACAAGAATCAATAATTTATCTGTTGACAAAAGTAAAATGACTGCAAGGGCGAACTATCTCACTTACTTTCTTTGAAAAGCGATACTTTCAGTAGACACACGACTCCAGGCTGTCAGCCTGTGCAAGTTACAGACCCATTCAGTCTCTGCTCTGTAGGAGGTTACTGTATTTGGGGTGTGGCATGCTATAGTGCTGGAACCCTATCATTCGGTTTTGTGTCAGGAGTCATCAAAAGACATTGAGGCTGCACATAAATTCACCTGTTCCTTCAAATCCTGAACTAGGCTCTGATGAAACCTCAGGTGATGGCAACAACTGCACTACAACTGGCATGATATTTCTCATAAGCTGTAGGCTGCATCAATGTGAGTCAGACTAAAAAGACTGAAAAAGCTTTTCTTTTCTCGAGAACATACTAAAGAGAAGTGTATAGTATTTTATTTTCCACTGCCCCTGGGTTTGTCTTGATGTCAACCTTTACTAAATGCAAAATCTGCAGAGAGTCATTTTAATCCTAAAATTCTCCTTGATTTGCTAAGTACTAATGACAATACACAAGTGGTTACTGTCTTAACATCCAAGCAGCCTGAGTAAGACACAGAGCATAGTACCAATGTGTTATGTATTACTGGAATGGAATTTAAACTATTCAAGTGTATAAATTGAAAACGCATTCTGAAGAATTGCTTTGCTTTCCTAAACTGAGTAGATGGTAAAAAAACCTCAACATATTCAGGAGACTTATCACTGCAAACAGATGTAATAATGTAATTCATGCTGTGTAAGGCAGACTTTAGCCTTGATGGATGGTGTTTGGTTGGTATTAAACTCTGATTTTCAGACTGGGAAATTCTTTAAGGAAGCAAAATTTCTTGCCGATGCTGGCAATGCAGTTGCACCGTGATTAACAGTGTGCCAAATCATTCACTAATAACTTAGATAGTCAGCCAACACAGCTACCAGCTGATTTGAAAACACCACATAAGCAATTTATGGACCTCTTCTAAATTTAAAAGGAGACTATATAATTGCCAGTATAATAACCCCGTCTTTAATTCAAGCTGTTTCTTTAAAAGGAAAAGCTAGAAAACCCTTACCTGAGTTAAGAAGAGCTACTCTTTCTCCTCTGCTCACCAAGGGAAAAAGACACATCTCCATTTTCTTGTTGTGCAGAACAAAATTGTTTAGGGATTTAGCCAATTCTCAACTAACTTTTCATATAGCCTGACATTAAGCAATTCACTGGGAGCTTTTCTTGGATGATCATGAAGTTTTGCTGACAAGCAAGAAAATTTCCTGCATGTTCTGTGTCAGACGTTTCAGGGGCAGAAACATCTCAGATGCATTTATTATCCCTTCTGTAGCAATGCACTCTGTAAGAGATATGGTGATGGCTTATCTAGCTCATGTTGTTATTTGATACTTATTATATCTTGGAGATTTCTCTGTTCTTGCAGAAAACAGTAGTGCACAAGGTTTGGGTAGTTCATGGTTGTCCCTATTGCAAGACTGGAAAAGTGTAGACCCCCTGCAATTTGTATAAGTCCTGCACTGTGCTTCTTCATGTTCAGCATAATGTTGACATAGGATAAAACAGCTAAAGCTCCTCTATGTCCATAGGTACTCCCCCAAAAATCCCAGATTATTATATACACTCTTTGTTCAAAACAATTTCAGAATGATGCATGGTGAGAAAGGATTCACAGAATCACAGAATCTTAAGCATTGGAAAGGACCTTGAAAAATCATTTAGTCCAATCCCCCTGCCAGAGCAGGACCACCTAGAGTAGGTCACACGGGAACTTGTCCAGGTGAGTTTGAATGTCTCCAGAGAAGAAGACTCCACAACCCATCTGGGCAGCCTGTTACAGGGCTCCCTCATCCTCACAGGCAAGAAATTCTTCCTTGTGTTTCTTTGGAACCTCTTGTTTTCCATTTTATATCCATTTCCCCTTGTCCTATCATTGACCATCATTGAGAAGAGGCTGGCTGCATCCTCCTGACACCGACCCTTTATGTATTTGTAAACATTAATGAGGTCACCCCTCAGTCTCCTCCAAACTAAAGAGCCCCAGCTCCCTCAGCCTTTCATCATAAGGGAGATGCTCCACTCCTTTCATCATCTTTGTGGCCCTGTGCTGAACTCTATCCAGCAGCTCCCTGTCCTTCTTGAACTGAGGGTCCCAGAACTGGACACAATGGGTTTGAGGAAGAGATGAGTGGTTTAGCAGATGAAGTTATGGCCTTTGAAGCACTTTGTCCACTCTGTTGGTTTCTGAATGATTTCTGGCCAGGTTTCTCCCAGACCTTTCCCCTCAGGCTCATAGTCTGTGATTTTGAAAGTGCACTAATGATTTGGTCACTACTGATAAGTAGTCCTTCCTCATTTACTTTCTGCTTTTCCTAGTTCTAGAAAGCCAAACTAATTCAAGCACTGTGAGCAAGGTTAGGCAGCAGTACTTTATAGCTGGGGAAAGCCAAGCAATACTTGTATATTCATATCCAATACAAAAGTTATTACCTGAGCTAGAATAATGCTACTTTAAGATTGAGTAAGCAGTGAGACGGTATCTGCATCTGTGAAAATCAGTATGACATTCTCTCATGGATCAATGTGAGAACACAAAGTAAATTGCAGTAAATATATTGAATGGATGAGCTTCAGATATAGACCCTTTCTGATTTCTATCCTGGAATTTATATAAGGAAGCCTCTCTGTCTGTGAAACTAAACATTAAGAGCTATCAAGGGACTGGGATCTTCAGTGATTGCTATGAAATGAAAACTGAATAATGTGTCTTTCTACATGAACTGAAGTGTCAGTTCTTGGTGGTTTTTTGGGATTAGGTGTGTTTTGTTTCCACCCCTGGTTAGTTATGCAGCTACTCAATATTTCTTCCTGGTCTTAAACCAAAAGTATTTAGCAAAATTTAACAAGTTTCATTTTGAGAAACTTTGCAAAGTCAGCATTTAAATATGGCATCAGAAATTGTTAAAATGGGCATTTTCTAAATGCTTCTCCTTTTAGTTTACTTTCTAAAATCTAGCCAGACTTGATACTGTCAAAAATATTTATAGGAAAAAATTATCTGACTTAAAAGGGAAGGTTTTGCCAACATCAGCCTTATGAATTACGAGCCAATATTGAGCGCAGAGTATTTCAAAGCCTTAATGAGGTAATGATAAATTATCTTCCTTTTATATATAGGGAAAGTACAGTTAGACATATGGTCACAAAAGGAATTGAGCTGTCTTGACACAGTTCTGGGCTAGGAGCAGCATCAAAGGAAATCTTCAAGCCGAGTGGGCTAGGGTTCCTTATGAAGCAAAAACACTCTTGCAGGATTGAGATGAAGCCTATGAAATTATTCTTTCCTGTTTCAGTTGATTTAAATGCATTTCCTACAGTTTTACCTGCTGAATTTGCTATTATCATGGGGGACTTGTATAGGTTATTTTCCCTTTTCTTTTCTTTTCTTTTCTTTTCTTTTCTT
>WBNH01004728.1:0-180397 GCA_013401255.1 Urocolius indicus | reverse complement strand
TTCCTTTCCTTTCCTTTCCTTTCCTTTCCTTTCCCTTTCCTTTCCTTTCCCTTTTCTAAATTCACGATAGCTTTGGACAAGCATGCAGCAACTGACCAGGGAAAGAAACTACTTATAGTGCCTTTTACTCTCGTGCAAGACATGAGTGTTCCCTGGAAACGTCTAACACAGTTGAGAAAGGATTGATAAACAGGACTTTATTTGGGAGCTCAGTAACAGATTAATAGTTCTGGCTTTCAGCAATACTCCTGTGAAATCAGCACACATCTTTCTAATTGATTCTCATTGATTCTATATCAATTCTTTCCTCACTGTGTATAATTTCTTTCTTTACTACTTTCACATATTGCTAGTCATGTTCCTCATTATTCATTCCCTCCAGGATCACCCACAAAACTGAGCTCCTAATCCCTTCTAAATTTACTTTTCCATCCATTTTTAGTTCTCCAATAGGAACTTCAATATCTGTGCTGCAGATTACAGAGAAAAATCATTATGGTAATACTTCTGTTTACACAGAGTTTTGGTAGTTTGAGCAAGTTTGTACAGTACAATGTAACCCTGTACAGCTTTCTCTCAGCAAAGAGCAGAACAGACATGTCAATTCAGATTATATACTTTAAGTTTCCTTTGTATTTCGTTTCACTTTTCCATATATTGCCCTTCAATTAGAAAAAAAAATAGAGCACTTCATGCTTTTGATTTTTTTTTTTTAACCTACATGGAAAAACATCTTAATGATTAATGGTCATGGTAAACATCTGGGGTTTTCACTTCTGAGTAAGCATCCAAATTCTGAGAGTTTTTTGACTATATATATATGTATTTTAAAAAAAGGGAAAAATCATAATTATTTGTAAGAGAGGGATTATCAGGCACGTGGGGGAGACAACAAGCTCCAATCAGTTCTAAGCATCATATTAACCTGTTTCTAATCTTTGCAAGTTCTCTCTCCATTATGTCTAAATATGCCTAAGAAGTTTTGTGATTATATCCCTAGATACGCAATTTCCATTGCCATTAATAACAGCATCACTGCCTTACAAAATTATTCAACAAACAAAATGAGTGCATACTTAACCTTCTGGCTTCTGGTGGATATGTTAAAGACCTGGATATTAAAATTCTAGCACCTTGAAGTCTCATAGCACTACCTGGGATGTAAGACTTTCTTTTCATAACAAATCAGTGCTTCATACCCTGTGGGACACAGGGATTTGGCAGACTCTCAGACTTCCATATTTCTCTTACTTACCTCTTCAACTTGTCACTGTAGTAACTCTTGCTCCTCTCTGTAGGCAGATCTCAAGTTAATTAATGACTCTTCTTGCAAAGGATCACACGATAGGCTTGATTTGTGTTGTTAACAATGTGAAGGCACTAAAACAACCTTCTATGGTCTTGTGCAGTAATCTGTAGAACAAATATTTAATATTTCCTCTATCTCAAGAGAAAGTCAATCTCTCAGGTGTCCAATTTCCCAAACAGAAGTCTCTTTTGCCTGTGACTGTAATTGCTGAGAGCTCTTTTTGTCGTTATCTCAACCCATGAGCCTTTAGTTTTATTTTCTTTCTTCTGTCCAATCGAGTGGGATGAGTGACAGAGTGACTTCATGAGCTCCTGAAATCAAGTCCAGGTTAACTCACCACAGAGACAAGCAGACAAAAAGTGTTTCCAGCAATGATCAGATGGATCAGAAGTTTAGGAGGCAGTAGTTTTCGTCTGATTTTATTTGGTTTCACTTGGAGTCATGCAGTTTTTGTTTTCTTTCCTTACATTTTTACACAGAAGTTACAATGAAAAAAAGTAGACCTATATACAATCTGACAAGGAATTAGCATTTATGTAAGATGCAAACCCAGTTCGGGTTATTCAGGTGGGTAAAGAGCTAGTCTCCTTTGCATGGTAGACCAAAGAGAAAGCTTATTTGCATGTTTGTCAGATATGGAGTTTGATTTAAGCAAGTTGTGGAGGTTTGCATCCTGAAGGTTTGATCTGCTTTTCAAGAAGCCTTGAAATCTCAATATTAGTTAATGTAGTTGAAATGATGGGATTTTTAGTACTGCTGCTGTGTTGCCTCAGAGAAAATAAAATCTGATTAGTTTTATAATACAAGTAAATTGTACTCATGCCAGTGCAGTTGATCAAAGACCTTGACAACTACAGAGCAATACGGAAAAGTAAAAGAAGCTATCCACTTCTAATACCATTTACTAGGGATCTTGGAGACAAAGTGGATGCTAACCTCCTTAGAGCAACACATAATGGGAGTTGCCCTGGGTCTGATAGAGTTTGGGTAACACCCAAGTAAGTGTTGTTGAATCTGGAAGGAGCTGTGTTTTGAGAGACATTTTAATTTAAGTCATTGTGGCAGCCGGCTGTTCTGTTTCCAGTCCATCGGGAACTGATACATACACCACACACAAATATTACCACGGCCAATATAAGCCACATTAGTAAGAAGATGCCAAATATAAGCCACATTAGGAAAAAAAAAACCACCAAAATGGGACATTTCAATAGAATAAATAGAGATCCTGAGTATTAAAATCTCAGGAATTGTTTTTCTTGCATTTTAACTTTGAATTTTGGCAGCTTTTTCCTTAGTTCCATGATTTTTATACTAAAGTACTATTTTAATTATAAACATAATTTTTTAGTTTCATATACCTAATTTTTAAAAAAATCATAGTAGTGCCTCTAGGTTACTCTAGCAAGTAATATATCCTCTATTGCTCCTGTCTGACAGTGTTATTAGCCTATCATGCATGAACACAGTCTGCTTCTAAATCATAGCAAAGTCCTATACAGTCTTTCAGATCTTTAATTAACATCAATGAGCAATGGATGACACTTAATAAAGATTAACCTCCTTGTTGTAGCTCTGGTATTATTCAGTTCTGCAATCTATGGGAAGGCATGATAGACTGAATGCTGAAATCTTGAGTTACCCTCTCACATGGATTGCATGAAACCATCATCTTGAGCTCCATTTTCCCTCCTTGTGGGATAAATTTAGTCACAATGACATTATACTCTTATGAAGTGATTTGGATAAGATTCACCTCAACGTTATGTGTTTAGAATGTATTTGTCCATATCAAACTTCCCAGTGCCATCAGCAGCATTCCAATCACTGCAGCGAGTGAAGTTCAGAATGTGATTCACCTGAAAAAGATGATTTTCACCATAAAATGAGTCCTCTGTAAAGTCTTTTAGCTTTGGCAACTTACTTACTGCTCACTCTGTAAGTGAAATCTAATGTTACCTTCTCGGATAAAGACATCTACATAGTATACCCCCACATTTGATTTAAAATCTCGATTTAAGTGATTAGCTTAGTTATAATGGAGTGAGTAAAACTTAGGAGTTTGGAGCACAGAGTATCCTTTGGTATGTCTGGACAGTCCCTAGCACATCTGTGATATGAGTATTGCTCTCAGAATGCTATAATATTTAGTACTCTGCTTTATATATATATTTAAAAAAAATAAAATAAACCTTTTGTAGAGTTCGCTCTAATCATAGCTTGAAATGAATGCATTTTTGAATAATTAGATCCAAATCATAGGAAAAAAAATATTGGAAGGGATTTTGGGAGCTCATCTGATCTAATATACTTTGCAGACTAGTGCCAGCTCTAAAATTACATTAGGTTCCCTGGACCTACTCCAGTCAAGTTTTTAATATCTCCATGGAGAGACATGCCACAAGTAGAATTTCTCAGGATAACTTATTCCAATATTTGACTATGCTCATTCTGACTTTATTTTTTTCCCCTTATATCCACTCAGAATTTCTCTTGGTGCTCTCTGCCATCACTGCTTCATCTTTCCCTGAGCACCTCTGTCTCCATTTCCTCTGCATCTTATCATTGTATACTTACTCTTTCCATACTATTTGCATTCAGCCACACTGTTGAGATAGGCATCTTCTTAATTAATGTTCATATTTACAGGATGACAAAATAATATGGTGATAAACTGGAATAAACCCCAACATTTTCCACTGACAAATACATCTGAATAACTATCAGTGAATTTCAGGCTTCTACTGAAAATACTTCTTCCATCAATACCTTTTAAAGACTATCTGTGTCAGCTTCTAGAGGAGGAGCTGATGATGGTAATCATCATACATGCATTTTCAGCGTGGATACTTCAGAAATTACTAGGCACTCTGTAATATTGTGGTTCATTATGATATTTATGAGAATTAGTGAACTGCAAAAGAAGAACTGATAACAAGGGTCAAAGTATATATTCCTGTGATCTGCAGAGCTACACTCAGATGACACAAATAGCAAAGGAACTGAACTAATGTATTTTTGTTGTTGTTGTTATGAATCCTTAGCTGTTGCAAAGGAATGAAATAATCTAAATTACTGATTCAAACTGCCCTGAAAGCATCTTCATTATGAAATGAGAGACAGTTGAAATAACATGGCAAAGAGCACACTTTCTCTGCTGTATGTAGATGTGTTGTGATGAAAAGTTTTCCAATAGGGTTCCAATCCTTTCCTAATCTCTTTGTTTTTGAGGCATTTATACTACTAAATAAAACAAGCTAGAACCTTCTTCTATGTCTGGTGTTTCTCAGAAAAAAAAAAAAAAAGAATGGCTGTAACTGGTCTGCTTGCTGGAAATGGCTCTTGGCATATCCTATTTTCCACATCATTCCAGGCATTATTGCTTGACTCAAAGCAAATATAGCCTAGAAAGCATGCAAACAGTTAAACACTATAAATAATCATGGCCTACTTCATGAACCTGAGACCTAATCCTGTTTATTTATTATTGTATACATATCTTCAAGTATTCAGAGAGCTGCCCTTGTCTTCTTACTAGTCTGGAGACATTATTTTAATTTCCAAAGCTTTCAGTACCTTTCATTCTGATAGACAATCATAGTGCAATGAATCATTGGCTTTCAGCAGTTTTCTTTGTCATCACATAAATTGCAAAGCTGTGGTTTAATACACATTCCCCCATTTCGCTGATGCAGCAGACAGCATGATTTAGAACATGTCAGACCCTCCTCATAGCATTACCTGTCTGATGGGTCTTACTGCCAAGCCACATAAGTAACTTTAAACATAAAATCTTTCCTACTGGAAAAAATACAGTATTTTTCTTCTTAGACAAAGTGCCATGTGTTGCCTCATTTGGATGATGATTTTGGATTTACTAGCCCACTTCCACATATCTTCTGAAGTCTTCTAACAAACCTGTTTCAACGTGGATAAAAACGTCAGGAGAGGATGATAAGCAAGTCCTCAGTTACATTGAATCATAGTATCACAGAACACTTGAAATGTGCATTCAGATACTGAAGCTTAAACTGTGCACTGCCAGTAATTCTGGACAATTGTGCGATCACATAAAAATGTGCAGTCATTGAAAACATATATGTTATGGGTGGGAGCAAGAAGTACATATATGGTTTGGGATTTATTATGTAGATCTTTGCTTTCTTGAAAAAAGATGGCAACTTCTACTTCACTATTTGAAAGAACTGTTTACCGCTGAGCTTTCCATGTTTCATAGAAGTATTTCTAGAATGAATTAAATGTATTAGGAGTTTTAAAATTGGAAAAAGCTAAAAGGAAGGAAATTGCTCTGAGAATTTGGGGGTTTTGTCTTGGGTATATTTTTGGATTGCAAAGCAATCTCCAGAGATATTTAATGTCAGTATTGACCTGTATGTGACTGTAGTTTATTTAAAATATATAAAATATATAAAATGGAACCTTTTCTGTATAGTCATAGCACTGTTTTACATTCCAAGTGCTTGCAAGTAGCTTGATTATCTGTTCCAATATTTTTTCTAGAAATCCAAGCTAGTCTGACCAGACATTAATTCTCTGGATCAATTGTTTTAGCTTTTTTAAGAGACTCTCTGCCTGAACTAGGTAACTAAGCTCAAATTCACTGACACTGAGGCACAACCATTTCTGTGCTGACTGTGAATCTGGGGCATGTAAAGTGCAGTTGCAGATAGCAAAGGTGTATCTGCAAGAAGAGAAACCAAATCTGGAAGGCCTTGGATTATGAGAGTAGTTGAGTGACCTCCTGCCTCTGCCAATGATCCTGGCTGTTCATGGAGTTATCTAGAGCTGCACTGGGACTTGGTATGGACATCTTCCTGCAAATGAAATTTTCCTGAAGAAACCAGCCCAGGATCATCTTCCTCTGACTTAACTTATTTAAATAAAGGTAATGTGTCTAAAAAAGTTCAAGTTAATGCCCAGATTCCACTACTATGGGTAGGATTAAAGGTCCTGCTCTGAGGGTGAGCTCACTCAGCTACAGAAGAGTAAGCCAGTCATCAAATCAGGATTTGTGGCCTTCATGTCTAAATGGACTATGGGCAAAAGAGCAAGAAGGAAGGAAGAAATGTCCAAATCCTTCACCAAGGACAAAACTAACGTTTTAATCCACAAGAGCTCAGAAGAGATCTTTACTAACCGTGGGATCTTTATTTGCCAATACCAGAGCCCGTCGTCAAGGTCTCTAATAGGGATTCTGTAAGATCCTGTTCATCTGGAAAGGCCTCTGCTGTGTAGGAAGCCTCAAACTGCATTTTCCTTCATGTCACGTGGATGCTTTGTCTTTGTTGATGTTACTAATATAGTAATCATCTTGTCACAGCCTTGAGGACAGAGGCAGAGGTCTACCATCATACCATGGTTACCCTCAAAGAAAACTGCAGGGATGTCACACAGTCAATCTTTTACAGATCTAAGAGTATTTATTTCATATCTGTAAAACTTCTGAAGGTGAGAAAATGAACAGAACACAATAAATATATTCTTCTAGGCTAAATTTCTATTTCCTTGTTATTCATTTTCTAAACCTAAAAAAATCGGATGTGGCTGCTCTATTATATGTGAGCTAGTCCCCAAACAAAGGCAGAATTTAAAGCACCCCAGTGTCCAAAGGCAAAGGAATGCCTTCAGATTGCAAATCAGGTTTTAAATATCTCACATGTATATTTATTATGGTCTGAATAGAAAACTAGGATCAGCAGCAGTCCCAAAGCTCTACTATTATTGTTAAGATTTTGTTGAGCAAAGTGTTTAATTCAGCCTTGTTGTCAGAGAAATTCCTAATTAAGGGTACAAGACCAAGTGCGATAGAAAGATTTCCTGTGACATTTTGCACAGGTGATCAAAGCTAATTAAACAACTCACCCAAAATCTGGATAAGCAGAGCTGAACACAGACCTCTGTCGCTGTCTAAAAGGCCATCCATCCATCCTTCCCCAGGCTTCCATGGCTCAGACCTTGTTGCTGCTCTGTGACACATGCAGCCATGTTACTGATTTGTAGGAGGGACAACAGGAGAGCATGGCCAGCAAGGGCAAACAGAAATTGTTACAAAGAAATATGATGCACCAGCTGGGATGGAGGCAAAAAGGAAACTGAGGAAGTATTAAGGTTTCTTAGTGTCCTCACTCCTGTATGAATTTAGCATCTAAATTTCACATAATGCTGGAGCCAGCATCTCCATGGAGCCCATGCTCCATTTCTCTGTGACCTGTGCAAAGGGTTGGTTGTAGATCATAACCCTATAACATGAGTCTGAGTCAAGGGGGCCAAAGTCGTTCTAATTCAGCAGATAGAGTAAGGTTCAGGAATATAAAAATTGCTGCATTAGCTTTTCTCTGCACAATTCCTCATCTTTTAAACTGGGATAATGCTGACCTTCCTCACATAGGGGTTAAGGGAAATCCACTAATGTTTGTGCAGTGAAATGAAAGCTAGAAGGTTAAGTGGTTGTTATTTGTGGCAATAATTCATCACACTGGGCATAAAATTGGAGTTGATAATGACCTTTCCTTTCCCAAATCCTCTTCTATGACAGACTCTGGTATCTTTTCTTCTGGAATAAATCCAGAATACATACATCATAATAGCAGAGATGTTGTGGTGTTGCAGTGGTAAAAACTAATTAGAACAATTTTCTCTCTTTTTTGTATTAATAACTCTTATTATTAATCATACATTCATCAAATTTTATGTAAATCTTTTCAGGCAAATAAATATGTTTTATTGCTGTCATAAAGCTGATGATAAATTAATTGTCCCTCATTTCCATAAATGTATCCAGAGGTAGAATGTCTTTCCTAGGTAATGCAATTGCCAATTAATTATTTTCTTGTCTTTCTGAAAATTAATGTAAGAGGGAGAGACAGAGAAATTTATGTCTACACAGGAATGTAGGAGAAAACTTCCCTTGCAGGGATATAGGCTTTTACAGAGGGCTTCACTAATGATTTCTGCATCAGCTACAAATTTTCAGGATCATAAGAGTAATTATGACTCTTGGCTCCAACTCTTGTCATAAATGAAGCTTTATTTTATATATACTTTGCAGAGAAAAAATATGACTAGTCTTAAAGTCAGCAAATTCCTGAGTTAGTGAGAACTTGGTATATACATAGATACGCATACACAGTTTTGACAAATACTGTCCTTGGGGTTTTTTGAGGGGTCAGGGCTGGGGAAGATCATTGAAACTTCTGAAAATAGGCTATGATGTATGACTATGTTCTTTACACACTGGAGAACTGTTGTGTTCACTTACTCTCAGAGCCAGTGTCTCTTTCAACAGCTTACTGTCTTAAAAACACCACCTTGAATGAAGAAGTGTTTCCTGAGCTGTAAAACCTTTGAAAACCTTGGTGAAGACAAAAGATTTGTAATACTACTTCAGTGTAGATCTCCACAGATGAAGTTTGTTGCAATTAGATAAATCAATGTGAAATTAAGAGTGTTTTGTCACTCATCAACTCCAATTTAATTATCTTGATTAGTAAGTACCTCTTTTTTGCACTGAAGACGAACTCAGATGCTGCAGTGTAAGATGGTGATGCTTGAAGCATAGAAATTTGCCTTTTTAAATGAAACAATAGAAGGTAATGATGCATCATGGTGCAAAGACAAGATCCCAGACTATTTTGCCTATGATCATAATCTCTAGAACACCTCCATTTACATACTTCTTTCAACAATGTATACTAAAGTAATTAGCCAATGTTGCCTTTCATGTATTGTCTCTGTTGTTTTACAACATGCTACTCTTGAAAGCTATGACAGAAGAATCAGAAAGGCCTGTGTCACGTTTGAAGGTAACTATTTAAAAAGTCCTGCTGGCTGACTCACTTTGAGTATGAATGAGTTGAAAGCACCACAAGAAAATTGTCTTCTTTTGCATTAATTTCATCTTTACATTTCCTCAACTTCAGCAATTCCTAGACTCTCCCAGCTAGTTTTAAAACAAGATCAGTCTGTAAGAAACTGCAAATTTCCATATCCTGGGCATAATTTGGACCACTATCTCCCCATTGATCTTAGAAGAGAGTTATTCACAGACATCAAACCCTCTCACATCTGAGACTAGTCATTGTCAGCATTATTCATCCCGTTTTAGAAGGAAAGAAGCAATTACCTATATCTGGGAAAGCCATTCAGCAGGCTGAGCTCTTCTGTCCCCTGTGAAAAACATGCAGAGACAGCCAAAAGTTCCAAACAACAATAAAGATGGGATGTAGCACGTTGACAGAGCCAAGATTGGGAGCAAAGCAGTGCCATTTCCCCTCTCTTGCTTTTAGCAAAGTCAATCCAAGGAAATAGTTGAAAGTGAAGTGCTGTCTTCTACCATCTCTCTCCCTGCAGCCAGTTTTACATGAAGATGCACTTTGACATGGATTTATTCAAGGAAGGAGACAAATCACTAAAAACTACAGCAGATCAGAGGTCACAGGTGGGAAAAAGGGTCCCAGTTGTGTATGTGCTCCACAGGGCTCTGACATGCAAGGATGTGCTCTGTCTCTGGCAGCTTTGTGAGGGTTGTATGCTGTCTCCATATTCATAGAATCATAGAATGGTAGAGTTGGAAGTCAAACCCCAATGCTCAAGCAGGTCAACATAGATCAGGTCGCACAGGAACATGTCCAGGCAAGTCTTGAAGACCTCCAAGAAAGGAGACTTTACAACCTCCTTGGGCAGCCTGTTCCAGGGCTCCCTCATCCAAACAGTGAAATAATTTTTTCTTATGTTTAAATGGAACTTTTTGTGTTCCAGCTTCATCCCTTTAACCCTTGTCCTGTTGCTAGATATCATAGAAAAAAGAGATGCCCCAACCACCTGACACCCACCATTTAGATATTTGTAAATATTAATGGATCTCCCCTCAGTTTCCTATTCTCTAGACTAAATAGTCCCAGGCTGTCAGCTCTGGAAATGAATCTGAGCTGGAGGAAGGATGCTCATACACACAACAGCAAGTGCCACTGTGGGATCATCCAAGGATCATTCCCGTATCTGCATGTGAATGTTCACTGACACTACCAAAAATTGTTTTGAGACCTATACTAAGACCCAGAATCTTCTCACTGATACTTATAAAAATCTTTCCTAGGCAGCACAATCCATATGAAATCTCTGTATATTCCCTCTTGGATAAAAGTAGGCAAATGAAATTAATTGAATTGCAAGAGTGACTACTCTGAGGACCAGGGTTGAGGGTGGTTAACAGTATCACCAGTCACATTCTACTAATACGGCTTCTACCTATGGAGAATATCTGTAATCACCTGAAAGTCAGGTGTCTTTTCTTCTTGCCTGTATAAGAAACCTGTGAAACAGGCTGTGTCTGTACTATTAAATTCAATAGTAACAGGGAGCATTTGTGCCTACTGGAAGTCATTCTCTACTGCTATATTGCTAGAATGGACCCCAGCAAGGCTGCCACTGGGGTCAGAGACACAACTCAGGAGATGACTCAAGCCATTCCTAACAGGCATTTTGGATGGCACTTCCCTGATTTGAATGTGAACATAGTCTAATAATATGAATGTTTGTTTTTCCATGCTCCAGTGCCAAAGAACAATCCAGATATATTCAATTTCTTAGAATAGACCAATAGCTTAAATTTCCCAGGGATGAAATGATAATAACAAAAGAGATCAAGAATCCATTATACATACTATGACAATAGAGTATGTTGTGCATGATCTTAAAGTATAATGCACACTTCAGTGCTGGTGATTATATATCTCAGTGTAGAAATCTCACTTTAGCAATTAATGC
Source organism: Urocolius indicus (assembly GCA_013401255.1). Lineage (NCBI taxonomy): Eukaryota > Metazoa > Chordata > Aves > Coliiformes > Coliidae > Urocolius > Urocolius indicus. The sequence goes on along the minus strand of WBNH01004728.1, from coordinate 169,302 downwards.
TGCTCCATTTTCTACTGGGAAATATAATTCATGGATGGAATGGAGAAACATTAATGAATCAATTACAGTGTTCAAATGCTTGAAAAACCTCCTCCTTTTGTGGCAGTGACAGAAAGCAGAATGATATAAATGATAAAAATAAGTAATCCTATCACAATCTGATAAAGCTCAGTTTAGCAGAGGGGCAGAGGTAACTGATACTCAGCCCATTCCTTTTGAAATAAAAATATGTTTAAAATCCCTTTACAGATATCAGTTCACTGAAGCTCATTGCACTTGCCCAGAGATTAATTTCCTGATAGAAAAAATGCAACCAGCAGCAAAAAAAAACACCACCAACCCCAAAACATAAACTTTCAAAGAGGGTTAAGCTAAAACCTTTAATCAGTATGCTACAAGATTCTAGGTATGGTTAGCATTCTGATAAGAATGGAAGATTATTAATCTAATCTTTCTCTTTATCATTGTCTGTCCATCATGAACAAGCAGTCACTCTTTGCTTCACTCATTACTTCTGTTCAACTTTTTAAATGTTAAGGAGTCACAGCAAAAGTGTATCACCAGGAAAATATATGAGCAGTCAGGACAGTTACCGAGGCAGTCTGAGATCCTACAGTGTGCAAGCTGTCTCTTTGTAATTACTGGCAAAGGTCTTTCTTGTGAAAGGTAAGATTGCTTAGCAAGGTGAAACGGGACAGTTTCTTGAATGTGACACAGATGAGTTGAATCCATGGAGGATGAAAGTACACCCAATTAATGGATAAGACAAAGGCTGTGGATTTGATCATCCTGGACTTTGACACAATCTCCCATAGCACCCTCCTGGAGAAACTGGCTGCCCATGGTTTGCATGGACGTACTCTGAGAGGAGTGGAAAATTGACTGGATGTCTGGGCTCAGAGAGTGGTGGTGAATGGAGTTAAATCCTGTTGGCAGCCTGTCACCAGTGATGTTCCCTGAGGCTTGGTGTTGGGGCCTGTTTTGTTTAACATCTTTGTCAATTATCTGGATGAGGGAATTGAGTGCACCCTCAATAAATTTGCAGATGACACGAAGCTGGGAAAATATGTAGATATGCTTGAGGGCAAGAAGGTTCTTCAGAGGGACCTGGACAGGCTAAAGATCCAGAAGATTCAACAGGGTCAAGTTCTGCACTTGGGCCACAACAACCTCTGGTAATGCTACAGGCTTGGGGATGTGTGGCTGGAAAGCTGTCCAGCATAAAAGGACATTGTCAGGTGACTGAATACAAGCCAGCACTGTTCCCAGGTGGCCAAGAAGGCCAATGGCATCCTGGCTTATATCAGCAATACTATGACCAGCAGGGCCAGGGAAGTGGTTATTCCTCTGTACTCAACACTGGCGAGGCCACACCTCACATACTGTGTTCAGTTCTGGGCCCCTCACTCAAGGACATGGAGGTGCTGGAACACATCCTGAGGCAGGCAATGAGGCTAGTGAAGGATCTAGAGAACAAGTCTTATGAGGAGCTTCTGAGGGAGCTTGGGATGTTTAGCTTGGAGAAGAGGAGGCTGAGAGGAGATATGATCACTGTCTACAACTACCTGAAGGGGAGCTGCAGTGAGGTGGGAGTCAATCTCTTCTATACAGTAATGAATGATAGAAGAAAAGGAAATGTCCTCAGGTTGGGCCAGGGGAGGTTTAGACTGGACATTAGGAAGACTTTTTTCATTGAAATGATTATTGAGCATTGGAACAGGCTGCCTAGGGAAACGGTGGAATCACCGTCCCTTGAGATATTTAAAAGACACACAGATAAGGTGCCGAAGGATATGGTTTAGTTTAGTGATGTACTTGACAGTGTTGGGTTATTAGTTGGACTCAATGATCCTAAAGATCTTTTCCAACCATGATGATTCTATGATTCTATCCAAGAGGAGAAATTAAAAGCTGGTGGAGTCAGCTCATTTTGATTAATCCTTTCTTTCATAACTGGTATAACTTCTCTTCCTTGGCTTCTTTGGCTGCAACTTGGCTTCCACTGAGTTATATACATATGTTGTGGTAGAGAATCACAGAACTGCTGAAGAAAAGTGAGAAAAGTTGAGAAACGTAATGAAAAAAGTGGTCTGGCAGGTAACCTGCTGGTTCCACATCATAGTCAAATCACTGAAGATGTTGAATGTTTTCTTTTGGATAAATAAAAATTTGTGGTTTGGGCTCAGTCTCCACTTCTGGTCAAGGTGTTGTTTCCCTGACAGTCAGAGCCAAGGATGCAGATAACACAGGATGCAGGCTCCAGCTGTAGTCATAATCATTGACCTGCAAACCCCAGAAGAGAGCATTAACATTACTTCTGTCCACATTAACTACAACTTAGCTCTAAAATCACTTGAACTGAAGCTATGAATTTCAGCATTACTTGTAAATGTACATAAAGTACTGTTTGAGACTTTAAAAATTTGAATGTTAGTTTTTTTTTTTTTAAGTTATTTTAAAAAACTCTCTAAACTCAAATAATCTAGATTAAATAAAATAAGAGTCCAAGCTGACTATATCTGTCAGTTGGAAGGGATCTTTTGTTAGAAAACTAATTAACAGAAATACAAGGCACAAAGCTCACCAAGAGGATCAACTTTCATTTTGACTTAAATGTCACTGTTAGAAAAAAGCAGACAAGTCTGATCAACAGCATTTGCCACATTGATCCTGTGGGCATTGAGGTATTTAAGAAACCAGCTACTGCTAGCATGGGAGATGGAGGAACTGTGGGGTTTAATGCAAATATATCCAACAGAGCTATTTTTGAACTGTTGCTTTTTCAACTTGAGCACAAATCAGGAGTTTAGGGGTTTACTAAACATTCAGATATCACCACTTTGTGTTCAATCTGCTAAACAAACTTTCAGGAGCTTTTTGGCTTGAGAAGATATCTGTCACTTTAAACATCTGTTAAAGAAATGTCAGTTCATTCCTCACTCACCAAATTACACTTTCCCCCCCTCCTTAATACCACTCCTGATTTGCTGTGTTGATTCTTTGCTTCTATGAAGAACCTGATCTTCTACCAAGTCAAAGGCAAACCCTTCAATTGCTTCGGTGGAGTTGACCTTCACTTGTCAGCTGGAGGTGGTAGTCTTTCTCATCTGCAAGCCCAGGAGGAAATGAGAATACAAACATGACTGAATTTCTCTGTGTCATGAAAGTCACACCTCAAATGTGAGTTCAGCAACTGGCTTTTTTTCTGGCATTAAGAAGGAGACGTTAATGTTTCTGCAGATCCAGCCCCTGAAACATTGCTTATTCAAACACTCTTCTGTGTGGAAAGTTGGAAGTGATTAAAAATCTCCTAAATTTTGTATCTTTTCTCTTAAGAAACAATCTTGTCTTCTGAAACACAAGTGAAAATGGGTTTATGATTTTAATTCCAAATTAGAAAAAAATAAGAAAAAGATGAATTTTCAAAAAATACTGGACTTTGTGCACTTTATCTCCAATCTCCATCAAATCCTCCTTTAAAATAACTGCATTTTATTGTGCAACCATACCTCAGGAGAAAAACACCTGTTTAATCTCTCTGTGAGCTAAACTTGTACCCTAGAAGAAACAGCAGCATTTCTTGAGGGGATGAGGTTTGCTTTGGTCCAGAAGGAAGAGGTTAAGGTGTATTAGCGCTCATAATAAAGGCACTTTCTTCCAAGAGTAAGTACTAATGAGGCAGTTGCTCCATCTTGATTAGAATTAGAGTCGTTACCTCACTCATTTGCCCTTGCAGAAGTGTTATTTTTAATTGGAAGTGGCAGTTGTGAATCACCTCATCCAGTTCATTATGAAAGTCCATTGTCAGGAACTAGCAGGCAGCATAATGTATTCACAGGGCATTGTGTGCACTCCCCTTCATGCCAGCTCAGTGCTTTCCCTCTGTGGAGCAGATAGCTATTGAACATCCTAGCTGCTCAGATGAGATGATAGGTATGTAAGTGATGAGCACAAGGACCCTTATGTGCCAGGTAGGGGCTGACCCCTTCGCAGGAAAACTGATCATCTCTCTTGAAATACTCTTGAGGTTTGTAACCGCCTCTGGCTGCTGATTCTGTATTGAAGAAGAAAGAGGAAACTAATGGGAGGAATTAGAGGAGAGGTGATGAATAGCTACTGAAATGAGACCCTGTCTGCACTCCTCCTTTACAGATACAGAAATCCATTGTGTTTGTACTCTCACAAAGGGGATTTTTGTCCTGGATGAGATTCCCTCAGTCCCATGCATAACAGTTTTATAGTGAAGACACACAGTGCTTTCTGTTGTGTGAGGAATGCATCAGGCTGTGTTTGTGGTGTAATTTCTCAGGCTAAGCCAGGTGAAATCAATGCAGACAGTGTCCTAAAGATAGGAAACTCATTTTTACAACTCAGTCTTGAAATAAATGCCTTGAACCTCGAGGAAATCCTTTGGTAACAATCAGTGCTCCAGCATCTGTGAATTCAGTTTTGCATTTTGCAGTCATGAATTCACAAGATGTATTTACTAGATCTGCCTCATATTGCCAAGCACTGCCAGCCTTCCTGGGACATCAATTAAACACACAGAGGTGTCTTTCTCTTTACTGATTTCAAATTTGATAGTGTTCCATCTCTAAAAAGGAGAAATATCAGCCTTAAAGACCTACCCAGAAAAGACCAGGCTGAAAAGCACTGGTTGATGCAATCACATTGAATCCCACTAAATTTGTTTTCTTTCTATCTCCAGCAAGCTGCTTTTTTAAACCAGCGTATCTCAAACATCCCTTACCTCCTGCTCTGAGAGCTCTAACTCAGATCTTAATATAACCAAATACTCAAACATTTATACAGAAATTAGGCTTACATCTTAATCTCTTGGGTTTTCTTGTAACCAAAAAATTTTCTAACACTGCATTTTGTCTTGCCTTTAAAAATTGCTTGCCCTGTTCCAATTTCACTTTCACACTTTCTTTTTCTTTCTTTTTTTCATGTCCTTTGGAAGGATGCCATCCTTACTCCTTCAGGGTACGATCCAGAATTCACTAATTCGTTGGAAAGTTCAGCAGAGATTGAATTAAGACCTTCAAATCTTCATGCAAATTCATCTATCTAGATTCTAGCAAAGAAATAAAGAAGATGGTGCCTTGCATTTTTTTTTTCTGAGACTCTTATAAAACCAACAGGCAGATACAATGGTGATACAAGGGCATTTTACTAACCATGAAAAGATCTTCTTGCAGTTTTTTAATTCATAACTACAGCAGCATATTCAAGGGATAAATAACTTCTTTATTTTAATATCCTACAAACTATTACACTGGTTCCTTACTCCTCGAGATTAAAAAAGAAATAACCTTTGAAAAACTGGTATCCTAAGAACTTCTTTATCTAAAGTTAGAACCTGGGATGAATCTCTTTTTTTTTGAGATTTTGTTTTGGTTTGGGGTTTTTTTTGCTGTGTGTGAAGACATTAGATCTTGTTTTCACAGGCATTTGATTAAACTGAGGTTGATATCTGAGATTATAGAATTTCTAAATATAGCTGTTCACACACAAATAGGTACTTGAGAGGGAGGTTTCTACATTCCTGTTAAAGCTAATGGAGGTCTTGCTGGGACAGAGTCACCCCATTCCATGATAGATGTTTTACCTGTCTTCCACCTACCAATTCAAGCAGATACCATGTGCTGTCAGTCCCATGGAGATGTCTCAAAGATCTTGATCCTTCATCTGTGGAGTCACCATCCATGATGTTTGAAAGATGTGTAGATGAGGTTCTGAGGGATGTGGTTTAGTGATGGGACTGGCAGTGTGAGGTGAGTGGTTGGACTTGATGATCTTAAAGGTCTTTTCCTGTTGTAATCATTCTATGATTCTATGATCATATTTGTCAACCACGAAGTATGCAATTAGGCCTATATTTAGAAATAAACCACCACCAACAACAACAACAAAGCTACAAAAAGGCTGGTTATAAAAACAATCATTTATTTCTGCAAGTATGTTATTTAGAGTTTATTACCAGGTTGCCAAAGGATGTCATGAAACTGATTTTGCTGAGGATAAGAATTATATTATGCCGTATTTGAAATGATTGTACTGATTGTAATAAGAATCCAAATATAAATAATTAAAATATATATTGTTTCTCTTTTATGGAGTGATAAAAATTCATTACTTATTATACTGCTTTGCCAAGAAAGCAAATAAGAACTTTGATGTCTTTTGTACCACAAAGATGTAAACTTATACCATCTCGTTTCCTCAAAAGGATAAAATAATTTCCCTTAAATGGTACATTTGAGATTTGTAATTGGGATATAAACAAAAATATCACTAAATATCAATGAAAACTGCATGTTTAGGGAAACAAACTCACAAAAGAACCACTCTTTTTTTTATCTCCCCAAAGGGATTACCCATAAAATATACATTGGGGTTTTATTATTAATACAAACATACCCTCAATACGTTAAAAAAAAGTTTTATTCTAATTATAAACAAAATTTCTGAAAATTTAAAAAGTTTTATGCAGAGATAAGAGAATAGTTTTCAAAGGTGTTTTTCCTAGTTAATAAATCCATGAGAAGTAACTCTGGAATCCTTTACATCCTGCACTAGGGAAGGTCACACCGTCAGGATGTGCTGGAGTCCCACAACTTGATGACAAGAGCTACTGATACTTTAAATTAATTGATCACCTTCACCCAACTTATACTGGAGTTGTTAGACAAAGCCTAGTTCTTACCAATCTGTGGAAGAAAGATATTTCTAAAGTGCATTTTTGTTTTCTTTAATTTGTTTTTCTTGATACTGATGCAAACGTCATTGGAAAATGAAACACCCTGTGAATCAGGACTTGAGCTTTTTCCAGTTGCAGCCTAGACTCAGTTCATTTTATCAGAGGAAGGGTTTAGTCTCTCTCATAGGAAGTTGACTCACAATGTGAAGATACCAACTGATAGTCATTGACTAGGAAGGTAATTTAGAGAATTTTTACCTGACACCTAATCTTAGTGATTGATGCTGCCTCCCTGTAGAATCCTCTTGCTCTATGGCTTTAAAAATATTGTCTAAGTTTCCAAATTCATCCACCCACCAGCAAGTACAGATTATCTAAAGGTTAGTAAACAAGTATGACTTTCAGCATTTCCTCAGTGAGCAATTCCTCAGTGAATTTTTTTCCAGGACTGAAATTTATGATCTTTACAGCAGCCGTAGAAATTAGTACACTTTTTGTGAAAGAAAAATCTATTTCAAAATGTCATTAAAGTCATGCATAGCTGGGCACATATTTTTTTTTTTACTTTGTCCTGGTGAATTAGGGTTTTACCTGTTTTCTAAATAAAGACGACACCTTGCAATAAACATAGGTATTGTTTTTCAGTAAGAATTTATGTGAAAAGAGATATAAAATATTTATTGACAGAAGAAACACATCTTCAGTACAAACCTGTGTTTAGTAGTCACATTTCAATCAAAATGTAACTTCAAATGTTAAAGTCTTTCTTATACTCGAAATCTCGATTGGTTAGGTGATTCTTCATTAAGCCTTTTCACAATGTGCTTCAGAGTTGGATTTACTGGGCTAAGCAAACTTCTTCCCTTGTAGTTAGTTAATTCTGTAGCAAGATAACTGAAACTTAGATCTTCTCTGTAGAACATTTTCCTCTAATCATTAGTTTAATGATATATTATTAAGAATTTATGATATTCACAAAATCAAACCTAACAACCCAATGATGCTGTATCTCATTATCACTGCACCTAACCCTGTACCTATGTGATTACAGGGTAGTAAAACAGAGAGAGAGAAAGAGAGAGAGATTATATATACTTGGAGGTAGGTAGATATAAAACAATGTATGTTTGTTTGAAGGTGAATATAAGTGTATGAATTGTTCATCTACATATGCAAGTGTTAATTTGTATATTTTTATATTTCAGAAAACCCTGTCTTATTTAAATGTTTAAATGAACAGTACTCTGTAAACAACTGTATCACTTTTTAATGGTGCTCTTAACTAATACAAAATGTAACTCAAGGCATGTGAACATCCAAAGGCCATTACTATTGCATCTGAACATCTGTTGTTGCACCAGCTTTTGGGTATCATTAATTTTCCACTTAGAGGTTACAAAACATTACATTACCTTTAATGGCTCATCAAAATTATGAGCAAGTGTTGTATCTGCACTCCCAGGAGTCTAAGCACATGATGGTTTACATAGACATCAAGGTAACAGAGTCGTATAGAAATTTTGAAGGAGAATGAGGTTGATTTCCATAAAGCTGAAGAGTTCTTTTCACAGAGAGAAGAAGAACATGGAAGAAAGATGTTTTAAGTCTTTCTCCTTTGACCAGGTTACTTAATTCATCACCCTCTTAGGCTCTGTTGTAAATTAACTGTATTTAACAATGACAAAATAGCCTTCATTGATTTGATTTTCCCAAGTTCAGCTTGGCCTCTGGGCTGTTAATGAAATCTAATGTTCCCTATAAAATTTTCAGGAAGCTTACACATGCATAATGGTGTTGGTCTGGTGAATTGAATGCACAACTTTTAAAGCCCCCAGTGCATAAAGAAGTGGTATCTTGAGTATCTTAGAATCGTAGAGATCATCTAGTCCACATCCCACCACCACCCATCCCCCTGTTCCCTGACTCTGATAATGCAGGTCCGTCTAGATCAGGTCACACAGGAACATGTCCAGGTGGTTTTGGAAACCTCCTGAGAAGGAGACTCCCCAGTTTCCCTAGGTAGCCTGTGCCAGGGCTCCCTCACCTGGATAGGAAAGAAGTTTTACCTTATGTTTAATTTGAATTTTTTGTGTTCCATCTTCTTTCCATTACCCCTTGTCCCGTCACTGGAGACAACAGGAAAATGTGTTACCCCATCCTCTTGGAGTACATCCTTTAAGTACTTGTTAATGTTATTCATGTATCTACTGGCATATCACATTTACAGTCAACTGCTATTAGCTCTGGACTTAGTTTCACAGTGAATAATTGCATACTGTAAAGACCTGCATATCTTTTCCCTCTAAGACAAATGTTGTCTCATGTCAGAAACTCATGTATACCACTCTCTTTCAAACTTCTCTATGTTTATGTGCCCTATAATCAGACTAAACAACTTCTCCTGTTTAAATCTCCAACCGCACATCAGTGTAGCTTCCTCCACATCTCACTGCAGGCCATCACACTTGAGACCATCCATACTGTGCACAGGTTGCCCTAGCTCTAGGCTTCTATCAGCAATCATCCATTTGGCTCTATTTAATCAGGCACAGCTCATAGGAAAGTTACCTCTGAGGGATGCTCCAAGCAGTAGGAATATCTTTTGCATTACTGGCTCTAATACATGGTCTTGGTGCCAGGCTACAAAATCATGTAAGACATCAATTCATGATTTCATGAACTTTAACGTGGAAAAAAGCACAAAGATGATTGAAAATTATTCCTCAAAACCAAAGCAGTCACACAGGCATAAGAGAAGATATGGGCTGAGTACTATGTAGTGCATACATGAGCTAATCTGAACCACTTGGGACAGGGACTTTTGCCCAGGTGCTACCCACAAAATCCAAAATATGCATAAGTCTTCCCTACTTTTGAGTAATTTCTGAGGCTTTTCTTCTCATCAGTCTTCAGTTTACTAATTTTCTCCTCCATTATTCTCAGTGCAGGCAGAAAGACAAATATCTGTCCCTGTAATCGTGTAAGGTTCAAGCTTCTTGCCTGGCTCAGTACTCTGTCCATCCACACTACTTCTGACTGAGGAAATTGTGTCAACACTGTTTCTACTATTTTCAAAGAAAGACTTTAAAGATGGTTTTATGAGCAATCAGGTTACATTAGTCTTCTCAAAAGAAATAATAATAATAATTCTCCTGAAAATGGCAAACAGCTCCAGTGAAATGGCAACCTAAACACAATGTTATATCTATGGGACCCCTCCAAAACTCTGAGGGAAGTCTCCTGTGATAAGACTCTACCTGAGCACAAAATAGAAAGAAAATGGGCAAATAGTTTTGTTTCTTAATTTGCTTTCAGGTTGAGTTGTTTTTGTTTTTCTTTTTTTTTTTTTAATTTCTCCTTCTTCTCTTTAAAGTTTAAATCAGTTCAAGTAGCTTTATCAGGAGTTTTCTGAATGCTTGGGCACCTGTAAACTACTAGAGGAGAGAGGTCTCTGAAGAAATCCTTCGTTTTGCCTGTCACATACTGGTCTATCTGTTAGGAAATCAACATGTGTGGAACTAAGCTGAGGTTTACCATTGCTAAACCTCAGTACTTGAAAGAGGACCTTGGTGCTTCTCACAACAGGAGCTGGACTAAATGAATATGTGCCCCTCTTATTTTATGGCAGCTGACTTTCTAGAAGAGCAAGTAGTTCAAGTGCTATCTTGGGAATACAGTGAAATTTTGTAGATGCTGGCTTTACTAAGTCAGGATGCAATGGAGAAAGTTAATGAAAGCCAGAGGCTGCTTTAGAAATTGTCAGCAGAATTTCTTATCACTCACTCGCATCATTTGGATCAACCAGAGCATGACAGCTTATAGCAACTTAATCTTCCTTATTTCACTCATTCCTTCTTCTCTGGGATTTGTTCTCCTCCTGCCCAGAGGTGAACATTCGTAAACAAAAGACAGCTATTTCTAATGCAGACCTGGAACACCAGATTTGTTTATTGAGGGGTTTGTGGTTTGCTTGGTGTTTTTGTGAAGTTGTTTTTTGTTTTTTTTTTTTGGGTTGGGGGATGTTGTGGTTTAACACAGTAAGCAGATAAACACCAGGCAGCCATTCCCTCAGTCTCTCCCCGTGGAATGAGGGGGAGAATCAGAAAAAAGGCAAAACTCTTAGGCTGAGATATAAAGAGTTTAATAGGACAGAAAAGGAAGAAAAGAAATAGGAGAGAAAATGAAGGGATAATACTAATAATAATAATGATAAGAGAATATACAAAACAAGCTATGCACAATGTAATTGCTCAGCACCTACTAACCGATGCCAACCCAGTCCCTGAGCAACAGACTGAGAACTCTCCACAGCAGAAAATCATCTGGCATGGAATATCACTTTGGTCATTTGGGGTCAGACTGTTTCAGCTGTGTCCCCTACCAGCCTCTTGTACTCCCAGCCCACTCACTGCTAGGGTAGTGTGAGCTGATAGAAGGTCTTTGACTTAGTGTAAGCATTTCTTAGCAACACCTAAAGCATCAGTGTGTTATCAACATTATTCTCATCCTAAATAAAAAACACAGCACTGTATCAGCTACGAAGAGGAAAATTAACTGTGCCAGCCAAAACCAGGGAGTGGGAGGATGAATTGTTTTTTTTGGTTTAGTTCATCAAAATTGAATAACTTTCTGTTTCTCTTGTGTTCATTTCCTTATTTCTGACTGCACACAAGATGAGACTGGTTGTGCCAGTAGGAAGAGAAGGATCTAAAGTTGAATGGAAACTCTTTTGAACAAAATTTACCTTTAAAGACAAGTTGCCATTGCGTAGTTTGACCTACACATAAAACATATGAGAAACTGCTTCTTTCCTCTATCATGTGCAGCATAGTCACACATATGCACACACAAATGTGCAACCAGAGCAATTAGTTATTGTAGTGGTTTTGCCTGGGCCAGGTTTTTTGGTAGCAAGGGGGCTACAGAGGTGGCTTTTTTAATCAAAAAGAGTTGCCAGAGGCTTCCTCTGTAGCTGACAGGGTTAGAGCCAGTCAATTCTAAGATGGACCCTGCACCTGACCCAGGCCTGGCCAATTAGTAGTGGAGGTAACGCCTCTGTGAATAATGTATTTGAGAAGAAATTGTTGTGCAGTTGCAGAACTGCAGCAGCAACAGGGAGGGAGAATATGAAAACTTCCCCGCAGACACCAAGGTCAGTGGAGAAGGATGGGGAGGAGGATGCTTAGGCACTGAGAAGAAAGTTCCCCTGTGATATGTGGTGAGAACCATGGTTAAGCAGGTTGTCCCCCTGCAGTCCATGGAGGACCACCGGGAAGCAGAGACCCACTCACAGCCCGTGGAGGAGCCCATGCTGGAGCAGGTGGATGCCTGAGGGAAGCCGTGACTCCGTAAATTCATTCTGGAGCAAGTTCTAGGCAGGACCTGGGAGTCCATGGGGAGATGTCCATGCCAGAGCAGGTTTGCTATCAGGACTTCTGATCCTGTGAGGGACCCAGGCTGGAACAGCCTGTCTCTGGACTGTTTCTCCCAGTGGATGACCCACTCTGGGCAGTGTGTGAGGAGCTGCCCCGTGGGAGGGCCCATGCCAGAGCAGTTGGTGAGGAGCTGCAGCCCATGGGAAGGACCCACGCTGGAGAAGTTCCTGAGGGACTGTCTCCAGCATGGGGAAGGACTCCACAGTGTAGCAGTGAGAAGTGTGAGGAGGCCTCTCCCTGAGAAACAGCAGCGGCAAAGTCCATCTGTAATGAACTGACTGCAACCCCCATCCTTCATCCCCTGCACTGCTGGGGGGTATGGAAAGGGAGTCCCGGGAAGTGGAGGGTTGGAGGGAATCAAACCTTTTTTCTCCCTAAGTTGAGACTGTTTTGCCCGTGATGTTAATTGTCGAGTTTGATCTCTCTGTCCTTATCTCAACTCACAAGCAGTTTGTTATATTACCCTCTCTCTCCTACCCAGTTTAGGAGGGGAAGTGATTTTTTAACTGGGTGGACATCAGGCTAAATCACTACACTTATCAAAGGTGCTTAGAAAGAACAGGAACATCTTGCAGTCCAGGATAGTTTTATTTGCACAACACCCTGTGAAACCTTAGAGTGCTATTATCTACCATCCTTTCTCTGTCAAAGTAAAGAAAGATCCAAACGTACATGCTGTAGGAACTAGCTTTGAGCACTTCATCTCTCTGTTGTCTCATGAGGACATCTAAAGAGACAGATTAAATTAGCTAGCTAACTTCTGAAGGGCTAAAATTACGTGAGATGACTCCCATTGACAGATACTTCTGTAAAGTCATATAGCAAGAATTTAATGAACTCTGATTTCCTGTGTTGTAGGTTAATTATTTAGTCAATGACTTACCTTCATTCTTTGCTTACTCTCTGCCCCTGGATAATGCTAAACATCAGCAATACTTCTTTTTTTTGTATTGAAAATTTCTCTAGGCCTTTCAAAAGCCAGTTGACATATAATAAAAACTGGCCTAGCTAAATCTATCCATACTCTGTTTTTGGCAACACAGTAAAAGACATAACTTCACATGTTCATAGTATCATAGGATCATTCAGTTTGGAAGGGACCTCAGGAGGTCTCTAGCCCAGCTTGATGTTCAAAGCAGGGTCAGCTTTGGATCAGACAAGGTTGTTAAGGGATCTATCCAGTTTGGTCTTGAAAAATCTCTAAGGACAGAGGAATCACTGTATGACTCAGTTCAGATATTCTGACCAATAGCAATCACTAACTCTTTACAGATGAACATCTCAAAATAGGTGAAAAAAAAGCTGTGGCAGAAACAGCCCAAATAATTAATTCCATTCTCATAGTGACTTGTGTCATCTGTCTCCTAAATCCTCCTTTGTCCGAGAGTCCCACCTCCTCTGTCATTTCCAGGACAGACTAGAGGTGCTGCAGGCTGGGCTGTGGTTAATGCTGTCATACGTGTGCAGGTTGGCTCTACATGCTCATGGCACAACTGATGGCTGCCAGGCACTGTCTGTAATGCCTGAGTCATTTGCTTCTGTCTCACTGAACTCTAATTTAAATCTTTCTATTCTACTCAGCTGCAAATTTCTACACAACTTTAGGAATATAATACCTTTCAGACCTCTATCCTTCTCCCAGATTTGGCTGAAATTGGCTAGTAGATTCAAAATTAGGAAGAAGCCAGGAGACTCTTAGATAGGTTGCAGGAATACATAAAGTTTCATTTCTTTAGGAAGCAAGTCTGAAAAATCAATTACTGTAGATTTCTTTACAAGACTTCAGAACTTTGAAGCTAAGAAAAAGGTAGAAAGCAGAATGTTTCCTCAAATTGAGCAGACATTCTAACTTTTTTGGCATTGAAATGGCATTACTTCTGCTGCAAATTTGCTTCTCAGTAGTATGGAAGTTACATCAGTTTTTACTTTATGCAAAGATATTAATCTTACTTTAAATGTCTGTAGTATTTTTAATCCAGCATTCCCAGTGTGCTTACAATAATTAAGTATGTCATGTAATGCTCCAATGAGTAAAGTATGATGTGTAGGGATGATGTCTTCTATAAGACTAACTGATACACCTGGGGGATAAATCAAACAAGCTTTCAGGTACTTAAGCTTTTTTTTTTTTTTTTTCAGGTTATTCACATAACTCACAGCAGCAGCTTTGTGCCTCACACCTTTCTGGAATGACTGCTTTAGACTCAGCAATATGTTAATTCATCGATGAAATTAGGGGGTATTGCATACAGGATAGTGATCAGCCATCATTTTCTTGCATCAGGGCAGTTTCCATCAAATAACACATGAAATTTCAGCTATTTTTTCACTTACAGACTAATGCACAATTAATGACCTCAGTTATTACCCATATTCCTCCTAATAGCTCAGGACTCTTATGTTCAAAGATAGGAAAGGCAAACTGAATGCAATGTGGCATCAAATGGTAAAAATCATGGAAAGAAGAAGTTAAAATAAGTGCAATCCTCTGTTCTCCAAGATTCCCATTCCTCTAATGATACAAAGATCGTGGCTGTGGACAATATTAAATTACAGACATGTAGAAATCTTGAGTCAGAAGTTATAGCTCTGTTGAATCTGTCTAATCTGTTTAAAAAGAAGCTGCATGCTTCCAGCAGAGCTGGATAAAAGAACTGGTTTGTCTGTACTGCAAAAGAAAAAGGAGAGGGGCAATAATAAAAACGTAATCTACCACAGTTTAAAAAAAAATGAAAAATTATGAGAATAACGGTGATCAAAACTGTCTAAACAATTGAAAACATTTTGACTGTTATCAAATAATTTGTTTTAACTTTGCTTCCAGTGTTTTGTGCCTTTAAGGGAACAAAAGCTAGCTTAATTAGCTTCATTTTTTTCAGCAACAGTCTTGAATCCAAAAGTGAGATTAAAAACCTGACTTGAAAAAAGTCAAAAGAAAACATGTCAATGTCTTTTAAATAAAAGTTAAGAGTTAGGAAACAGAAAAGTAACAAGTCCTTTTCACATTTTCTGATAAACCACTTTTTTTAAAAAAAAAAAATATTCACAGTCATCCCTGGGATTTCATTATCAGGAAATCGCTGCTTCTGAGTGATGTGATGTCTGAAGACTAGTCCATTATCAAGGTCTCTGTTTTAGGTGATCAAGTCAAACTGCCTTCCAGAGAAGCAAAATGACTGCCCATGGTAAGAGTGGGATTTCATTCCTGATCTGTTCAAGAGTTCTTGAAATGAGATGACACACTATAACCATTTGCATGCTGCTTGTGCTTCCAGTGATTATTTGCTGTCCTAATTATTGGACGTGTCTGGGCAGACATTTAGGCTACAATTGACAGACAATGGCCCCCTTCACTGGAAACCAGGATAGAGGAAGATGATATAACCCCAGGTTTTAGCCTGACTTCTTGTTATGCCACATAATCAGTGGTGCATAACTGCTACATCCTCAGTGTCTAAGCAACTGAAAAAGGGACAAGCTACCATTCTGCTCATGAAAGAGTCATCTACCCTGTTTCTGTATTTCCTTTTGTTTTCCTGATCTGAACTGTGCATATGAACACGTGACCTTTTGTGAGCTCCTGTGGTGCCCTGAGGAAAGGAGATGTCATGTAGGACACAGAAGGCAAATGAGTGGGAGAAAGAGACAAATGGAACGTCTTCTTGGTGGCCATGCAGGGTGAAGAAGGTTGTGTAGATATGCCATTAGCCCTCAGCAAGTGCTGGTGACTACAGTCTCACAAAGTCAGTTTCTGAGATGCTTTGGCGTTGATTCTGCAGGTGGTGATCCTGCACCATCAGGATTCCTCATGCTTAACATATTACTGGCTCCTCCAGTGCAGAGTGGTCTAGAACTCCTGGAATGGGCTGAGTGCTCCTGCTTCTGACAGATAGTGCCTTGTAAATCTCTGTCCTGCCTTTGCACAACAAATGTTAAGTAAATGTTAATACATATACCTAGTAGTGCTTTCTCTGAGATGAAACATTGGGCTGGAAGGAACCACTTCATGGAGAAGACATCAAAAGTGACATAGTCCATCAGCTGCTGCTGTATAGCATGGGCTCTGTGACAGTACTCCCCACATTAGGACTGGCTGTTTTCTCTTTCCCCAGTCCAGCTTCTTCTCTTTGTTTCCCCAAGCTGTTCTGTCTCACTCCTCAGGCAATCAATACAAGTTCAGAGATCTCATCTCAACCTACAGGCTTTGGTAAACTGCCATAAGCCACTGTCTGTTGCAGTGATTTTGGCTGGGCCAGGTTTTTCATAGCAGGGAGGCTACAAGGTTGTCTTCTTTAAACAAAGAGCTGCCAAAAGCTTCTCCTTTAGCTGATAGGGCCAGTGCCAGTTAAGACAGATCAACTGCTGACCAAGAACTGGCCAAATAGTGGTTGAGATAATGTCTCTGTGAATAACATATTTGAGAAGGAGAAGTTGCTGTGTAGTTGCAGAACTGCAGCAGCAACAGGGAGTGAGAATGTGAAAACATCTCTGCAGGCACCAAGGTCAGTGGGAAAAGAGGGTGAGGAGAGTTCTTAGGCCCTGGAAGAAAGATTCCTTTGGGACCTGTGGTGAAGCCCAGGGTGATACTGCTGTGCCCCTGCAGCCCATGGAGGCCACTGGGGAGCAGACATCCACTCACAGACCATGGAGGAGCCCACACTGGAGTGGGTGGATGCCTGAAGGAGACCGTGACTCTGTGGAAGCTCACCCTGGAGTAAGTTCCTGGTAGGACCTGGTCTTCCCTGGGCTACAGGTGGGTTTCTGCTTCTTCTTGGCCTCCAAGACTGCAGTGGCAGGGCCTCACCATGGGCTGCACCACAGGCTGCTGCTCAAGTGACTGGAGCAGCTCCTACCCTCCTTCCTCATTGACCTTGGTGTTGGTGGAATTGTTGCTCTCAAATATTCTCATTCCTGTCTCCAGTTGTTGTTTCCACAGCAGTTTTTTTCCCCCTTCTTAAATACATTATCCTAGAAATGCCACCACCATCACTGATGGGCTCAGCCTCAGATGGCAGGTCTGTCTTGGAGTTGGCTGCCATTAGCTCTGTCCAACAAATAAGTTTCTAGTAGCTTCTCACAGAAGCCATCCCTATAGCTCCCTCATTGCCAAGACCTTGGCACACAAGACCAATGTGTCATTGAATGGTTTGGATTTTACCGTAAGAAAGATGTCCCATAGGAATTGACTGGTCAGGTTTCTTGTTATAAAAATAAGATGTCTCCTCTGAAAGATCCCTTCATTTAGATGTTTGAATAGATCACAGCTGAATGAATGGAAAGAGCAAGCTGTGCATGCTACAGTGATACAGAAACTTAATAGGTGGGTGGAGCACAAAGTAACAGTAACAAGAAGAGGAGAACTTTCTCAGCATTTTTTCACCACTGCAGAGTGATTTCCTATTCAAATACTCACAAGGTATGCATAGAAATATTTCTCTGCACTGACACCTTGAAAGATCTATAACTTTCCTTTCAGGAGCTTGAATGTCTTGTCACAGCAGTTTGAAAAGTTAGTAAGAAAATGCCTTAATCACAGAAGCTCTTCCAGCTTATTTTCTGCAGCAGTGAACTCCAGACCATAACATTCCTCTGTTAGATTCTCACAGCACAGCCTTTCAGACTTTGTTTGCTTGGGCTTTTTTTTTTTCATTTGGTTACAGAGCAGCCACATATTTCAGATACAGTTGTAATCTGAAAGGACATACTTTAAAATGACGTAACAAATTCCATGTGACTTAACAATGGTAAATTGGATTTGCTGCATTTCTAAATGAAATGGATGATTCTATACTCGAACAGTTGAAAACACAGCCTGGCATATGAATACCAAACTACACCTTGTCATCCTCACTCAAAGGTGATTGAATAATCTTCTCTGCACATCCATGGTTTGTATAGGAAAACACAATGGGTTTCCCATGCAGCAACAGAGACTCTGTTAGTTCACTGGAAGATACTTTTGAAGAACAGGGAGTAAATACAAAAACTGGATTAAGAGGGAGTTTCCATCTGTAGGAGCTGATGAACATGGTAGCCAAAAATCTGGCAGGGATAGTGGAGGTATGGTTCACCGTGAACCACAACAGGGAAATTATCTAAATAATCTCTTGCATGGAGTCTTGTCTGACCCTACTCTGTGAAATGGTTTATTAATAATGAAGACTCCTGAGACATAAAAAAGATCTTCTCATTTAAGAACTAATATAGTAAAATCAAATCTACATCTGGGGTTACAAATGTATCTTCAGACAGTATCACAAGTTTCACTCTCATTGGTAGTCAGTCTGAGTACCAAATAGCCACTTCTGTTCTTGAATTGGCATTGTGTTTCAGGGTGTCTCTCCACCTTATTCTATGTAATTTTCTTCCTCAAAAATGTTTGTTCTCCATCTATGCTATTATTTTTGTCATACAGCTTGGGGTATAAGGCAGCCTCAACTTTGTGTTTCACCATTGTTATATACTAAGTTCCTTACACTAAGAAGAAACAAAGCCATTCCAACAGAGTAATGTTCTTGTAGGTAAAACTAAAAAGTGGAACAATAATTTTTATGGGGATAGGCCTATTAACATAACATCTATCCAATAGTGCACTCCAAACTCTTTAAGAACTGCATGCTAGGGATTGACAGATATACTATGACACAGGAATGATGCTGGACATGGGATATAGATATCCTTTTCAGCCACTGACCTCCAGAATCTAGCCCCAAAAATGCTTCAAGTTAGAAGAGACACTTCCTTTCAGCTGCATCTTTGCTTTCTGTACACTCATCTCTACAAGACCTGCCTGGACATGTTTCTATGCGACCTGATCTAGGTGGACCTGCTTCTGCAGATGAATTAGACTAGATGATCTCTAAAGGTCCCTTCCAACCCTACGATTCTATGATTTTATGATATACTGGCTGAAATCTCTGGCCTGAAGCCTATGCTCCTTAAAT
Organism: Urocolius indicus; assembly: GCA_013401255.1. Lineage (NCBI taxonomy): Eukaryota > Metazoa > Chordata > Aves > Coliiformes > Coliidae > Urocolius > Urocolius indicus. The sequence goes on along the minus strand of WBNH01004728.1, from coordinate 150,220 downwards.
TTTGTTTTTCTCCCTTTGATAATTTTTCCCACAGAGCACAGGACAATTTAAATTTCATTTACTTTAGTCATAGTTAAAACACAATGGAGACGAATTTCAGAGTCACCACTGAGGGTTTGATATCCTGTTCCAGGAGGCTAGTAGGAACAAGAAGGCCTCTATACGTTGTTTTGATTTTTGAGAATTTTTCCTTCTGTCTTGGTCCTTGTAACTATATTGAAACTCATCAAGGGCATAGTGAAGTTCAAAGGAAGAACTTGATGTTTCTCAAAATCTGAAGACCATTAGAACTGTGTCTAATTGTTGTTGCACAGCAATATGAATTGGCCAGATATGTTCCAAACATGTGTGATGAGAATGCATATGAGAATTTTTGTCATCATCCATGATAGTGCAACTAGACACCAACAATAGGAAGGAATGTATAGAAAGACTTTGTGCAGACAGTAAATAGCTGGTGTTTTTTATGGCCTGTGCAGAAGTTTAACTGACACTCCCCACCGAACTGGTGATCATGAGTCAGGATTTTCCAGTGCACTGGCCCAAAATGTTCTAATAGAGGGAAAATAATTAAACTCTAAAACATTTTATTGCCTACTGCTCTGAAATATGACCCTAATATAAGGCAAACAAGAACCTGGCTATAAAGAAGTATGAATTTCATACTCAAAAACAGAGGAAAAATGGAGTGTCACTTTAGCCTGAGAAATCTGGGTGGCATTCTAAGTTGTATTGCCCACTTTCAGTGATGTAGATGTATATGCTCAGATAATTCCTTGTCCCCCCTTTGGGTTGTGCAAAATATTTTGCTGGTGACAATTGATTCACTCCAACAAATGATGTCAGGAAATAAGTAATGTCTAATAAGATGGAAGGCATTTTCAAGCAAGGTTTTTTATAACCCTACTGCCAGGAATGGGCACTTTTGGTTCCTCCCCTCTGCCCTACGTTGAAAGATTTATATTATTTATTTTCTTAAACTAAAAGTTCAAGACTATTAAGGAACTGCAGTTCATCTTTAAGATGAATGGCAAACCAGCTGGGCAGTATTTCACATTAATGATCTGGTGCATACTGAACAGCATGCAGAGAAGCAGGATACCAGTTCTCTCTCTGCTAAACACAGCAAAATAATGCAACACAGAATTCAATTAGCATTGTTAGAAAAGTATAATGATTTCAGTATAAGCCACAAATAACTTGAATCAAAAAATGTAAACCTTTTTAACCTGCAACAGAGTGCTAAACAGTCCCAAATTGAAGGCTTACCAGTCAGAGTTCAAAGTTACAGATTCTCTGTAAACAATTACCCAATGAACTAGTGAATATTTAAAACCGTTATTTGAATTTTACAGGAGACCATATATTTCAATAAGTAGTTTAGTTTTCCAGGAAAAGATCACTGCTATGCTAGGAATTATTTCAGCCTTTAATGAATTTTCTATCATCTGAGTTATTAATGTGCATCCAATGTGGGCTATAGCATCACATGTAACAGCTGAAATCTGGCTTTTGAGTGATCAGTGGTTAACAAATAGCTTTTAGGCTAATTAATGAGAGCTCATAAAAAGATTATTTCCTGCCCTGTATCTGGTAAGAGGTGACTGCAGAGCATATCTTCATGCTAGGGGCAGGATAATAAAGGCCAGATACTCAAGAAATGCCTTTACAATGTGATCATATTGATGTTACATCAGACAGATTTTTATTCTGTGTCTGATTAAAAGCAGCTAAAAGACTACATAAAAGGTAAAAATAAAGTGAGAGAAGTCTCTTACTCTTTAAAAAAATGTAGACAAGGGAAACTACACAGTTTTTCTATATTTTTCTTTCTGCATGGAGCTATTATTTCAAACAAAAATGTATCTGTAAAGCATTGAGCAAGTCTTTGTTGTGCACATGTGGTTAGAAGGTCATATAACAATGTTGAGTCAGTAGATTTCTCAAAAGAGTGAATACAAGGAGGTAACTCCTGTGGATTTGTCTGTCTGTAAGGTAATGGAAAGAGGGGAAAGTGTGTTTCCTGTTAGGTCCCTTATATCCTTGTATTTCCATTTCTTGAAGTTCATTGAGAGCTGAGCCGCAATGGTCTGCCAAGAATAACACTATCACTCTCATACAACCGTTTCTTTTTAGTGCAGTAAAAGGTAAAGGAGTTATTCTTGGCTTTGTAACAAAAATTACAATGTTACAACACAATTGCTTGTTAGTAACTTTAGCATATAGCAGGCCAGGCAGATAACCAGATGTTTCACTTCTCTAGTTTTAACATTGGCTTTTATTAAAGTTGGTTTTGTCTCTCCAATAGCAATTTTCCTTTAGAATACAGTGAGAAAATCGCTGACTCTTTCAGGTGGACAAGGTCATTTTCTAAGACTATTAACTGGGACTCACAAAGCAGCTGTCCTTCACAAGGAAAAGTTGCTTAAGAAAGTCACTGGTGTGATCATTTCCACTACTGTTCAAGCAAATCATGCTATTGATAATATAGGATTGAACTTGTGCAGCAGAGAGATGTTTTGAAAGGGATAAGAGGTGATGCACAGATGCAAGCACCAAAACCAGTCAAGGCAGTACGTGCATTTCAAGTGAGGAGTAGTTCACCACATGTCTCTTTGCCAGACCAGGACAGTGTTGTGATGTTGATTAGACTTTCCTGGTGGCCTTTGTGGACAGCCAAGCTATTTAATTCTTCTTCAAGAAGAATGCTGTATGAAATTGCATCGAGGTCTCCATGTTCCTGTGCCCTACTCACAAGTAGGACACTCTGCAGGCAGAATTTGTTCCTTGTACACATGAACCATTTTACAGTTGAAGATGTTACTCCCTCTACAGACTATTTTAAAGGAAAAGTACCAATTAAAACCATCTTTAAAGAAAAAATAAGAGAAAGTTTTCTTCAGAGAAGACTTTACAGGAATATAAAACAGTTTGTGATTGCTAGGTAATGTGAAAAACATAACTAAAAACAAGTAATTGCTTATTTAAAAGCTATGTAAGTTGTCTAGTATCTGCATTGATTGCCGCATTCATCACACTGTTTTGCCTTTAAAAGGTTTGCTTCTCAGTAACTTAATCTCATAGACTTTTCATTTGGCTCTTCTAAGCTTTTGTGAAGCCAAGGGCTGTTCAATAGCAGTTCTTGTACATTTGTTAAAAGTTGCCCACGTCTTCCTTTATGCTATTCCTCATTACATCCTCCCTAAGACCAATCCTCTTAACACTTCTCTTACCTGAAATGCCCAGCATCCATTACAAGAAAAAAACCCCAAATCTGCTAAAAAGGGATTTATAATTTCTTTCTGAACATGCCTGTCCTTCAGTAGGAAGTGTTTCAGCATCCTTAACCCAGCCAAAGTGCTCTGCATGCCTTATCCAAACCAGAGAGGTCTAATTTCTTTGAAGCCCCCCACAGAGGTACTTTGAGTACTTGCAGCACTGCATTTGTCCCAGAAAGCAGCCACATGTGCTACTCTTATTTATTGATGGTATATTCTACAGTAAACTTGCTCTTTAGAGTCTCTCTTCTAACTCACAGTTGCATAGCCTCTCCTCCCCTTTCTGCAGGATGTATGAAGGGCAAACACAAAACCAGAGGGCATCTGAGCCTGCGCCAAAGCAGAAGCCAGAGCCCTCTTCAGAGTCGAATGAATTGCCTGCTTTTCACCTGGGGAACCATCAGTCTCCACAAACCAAGCTGATTGTAAACTGCCTCTGACAGTTTTAATTTCTCCAAGGGGGATCTTTATTGGACAATCTCTCCATATCTCCTACTGACTTTTATGAAGGGCATCACATCTCTGTTCTATTGTCATGGAGTGGGAAGCTCAGAAAGTATCACGTAGAGACAAAACCATTCAGGTAAGGAAAATCTGAAGATGATTTTGTACATAATTAGTTTCTTCAATTAAAAAAAAAATTAAAAAAATGAAAGAAAAAAAGGAGAAAAGACAAGGACAAGGCTCACAAAGAAAAGGAGGATTAAGGCAATTGAGACATGGATTTGACAGATGGACCATTCGGTGGATAAGAAGTTGTCTGGATGGCCTCATGCAAAGAGTTATAGTCAACAACCCAGTTTCTGAGTGAAGAGCAGTGATGGATGATGCTCCTCAGGGGTCGGCAATGGCAGTGGTATTGGTTAACATCTTTGGTGATGATACGGCCAGTGGGATTGGGTGCACCCTCAGCAAGTTTGCCAACAGCCCCAAGCTGAATGATACAATTGACACATTTGAGGGACAAGATGGCTCCCAGAGGCACACAGAGAGATTGGAGAGATGGACCTATGTGAAGTTCAACACAGTCAAGTGTCAGGTGCTGCACAAGTATCGGGGCAATCCCAAGCACAAACACAGGCTGGGTGATGAGTTGATTGAAAGCAGCCCTGCAAAGGTCTTGGAAGTGTTGGTGGATGAGAAGCTCAATATAGCAATGTATATTTGCAGCCCAGAAAGCAACTCTATCCTTGTCTGCATCCAAATCAGCATGGGCAGCAGGTTGAGGGAGAGGATTCTCCCTCTCTGCTTTGCTCTTGTGAGACCCACTTGCAGTGCTGTGTCCAGCTCTGAAGCCTCAAACATAAGGACATGAAGCTGTTGTAATGAGTCCAGAGGAGGGCAATGAAGATGATGAGAGGACTGGAGCACCTCTCCTATGAAGAGAGACTGAGAACATGTAGCTGGCATGTTTTCAGTATATATTAAATTATAACCTCAGAAAGGTTTTAGATACATCAGTGAAAGATGGGCTGAAAGGGATTAAGGATGAGACAAGTGGGAACCCGAAACTGGTCATGACACAAGTTGTTACACATTTAGTATTGACTTCTCTGTCAGATTAAATCTGTTACATAGAAGAGGCACAACTGTCCTGTCATACTGCATATTCCTAACTGAACAAAAAACTTGCCAGTAAGATAATACAGACTGTTGTGGTTCTGGAATTATCTGAAGAATATCAAGACAATTTGTGAATTTGAAGCTGTTCTTCATGACATCCAGTTGATCTTGGATGTGAAAAAAGCCTAATCATTAGTCTGAACTACATGACCTCTGTGTAGGTTTGGAATATGTGAATAAGTTTATCCATCCCCAAGCTGTGTAGGTCCCTTTCTACAGCAAACCTTTCCCTTCCTAAAAAAGTGGGAGTCCATAAAAGTTTTCAGTAAAAAAATAAGTAAATTCTATATGTACTTTATGATATAAGTACAATCTGCTTTCTGGCCCTGGCAATACAGCTCATTGAATGAACTATTAAATCTCTTAAATCTGCTACATCCCTTGGAGGTTGTCCATGAATTTTAGTGGGTGTCAGATTAGCTCCTAAGGGACTAATTTCCAAAGCAGTAAAAGATGCAACACTGATTTGTGTGGGAAACAAGCTGCCCAGGTGGATGAGTGTTATTTTGTTATACAACCAGAAGTCTGTGTACTACATTGATCCACAGAGGTGAGACAGTTGTAGGGGGCAAGAAGAGTGGACTACGGCCCCCCTTGCCTTGCCAATTGTAATAACAGTTGATAAGGCCCTTCAATCAACCCTGCAATCCTTCCTTAGTTACCATCCAGTCAGAACTCTCACTGAAACTAGATGAATTTCTAGATAATCATAGAATCATAGAATGGTAGGGTTGGAAGGGACCTTAGGGATTATCTAATCCATCCCCCCTGCAGAAGCAGGTTCACCTCGATCAGGTCACATAGGAACATGTCCAGGTGGGTCTTGAAGACCTCCAAGGAAGGAGACTCCACAACCCCTATGGACACCCAGGGCCAGAGCTCCATTACTCTCACAGTAAAATAGTTTTTTCTTATATTTAAATGGAAATTTTTGTGTTCCAGCTTCATCAGGATATAAAGCCAATTGCCTTTTAACTACATTTTCTTATTGAAATCAGCTCCACTCTTATGTGACAGATGGTGTTTGACACATCAATACACAGCACAAAAGACAGCTGGAGGTTTACACTACCTTCCCCTGTCCTTCTTGCACAGGGAACACATGTGTTTGCATTGCAATTGTGACACAGCCCTGCACCAAAGCCAGGCAATACAGCCCTGAGTATAGGCTTCAGGATTTGACCCATCAGTCTCCGTTAAACTGGTTAAAAGTTCTGTGAAAGTGCCACCTGCAAGAACTGGGCAGATGGCAAATTTTACTATTTTAATTTGCCTTATATTTCATTATCCTCTTAACTTTTTAATTTCATTGCTCTAATAAAATAGTCAAATTTTATGAAGCTTGTTTTTCTGCCGGGTAGGCAAACATCACAGATATCAAAATGTAATACAAAGGCAAATACTCAGGATCGTCAAGACACCCTGTATCCATAGTGATTCATTTATAATGCATTAAAGTCATGGTGCTTTAGGCTAGTTTAACTGTTCAAACACATTAGGAGGAGTGTTTCAGATAACTCCATCTTGGGAAGAGAGATATATTTTGGAAAGTGATGTGTTCAGGGAGCTTAAAAAGCAAACCGTGTTGTCATGAACGGTTTTATTAGGTGATCTGAGATTTAGGCATCCTGGAGGCAAAGCTAATTTAGTCTTCCAATCATTTTTTCCTATTTACTGCTCAAATTTTTTGGAAAAAAAAAAAAAAAGATTAATAAAAGGGGGTAGGAGGGGAACATTTCTTGCTAAAGCCAGTGGTTTTCGTTTTTCTACATACAAAGCAAATATCTGCTGGAGACAAGAAATAAATCTTTTCCTATATGTTCTATGAAAAAGGAAAATTGTTTTGTAGTAATTTTTGCCCTCTTGTTTTCGTGACAACATTTATTAGCAGACCAGGAACCCTGATGGACCAAGGCAAAACTTAACAATGTCTGACAAGCTGTTCACGGTAAAACTGGTTAATGTCACCTTTGCTTAGGTCAGATGTTTAAACTCCACTTGCCCCTTAGCCCTTTATGTCAAAGAGGTAATAATAAGTACTCAGAAAAGAAAAATTAGCTTTATTTCTGTGTTCAAATGGAGGAAAGCAATACAATAAGGAAAAACTGTCTGTTTTCTATACACTGTATAAAGTAGAAAGCCTCTTTTTTTCCAGAAAAACTTCATATTGGATAGACAACCTAATCCCACAGCATTTACTTCAGGAAAACTGCCCAGAGGGCTGGAGATCCCTAATGCACAGGAAAAGTCACATACAATTATCTCTTCTAAATGAAGAACTTTGCAGGTTCAATGAATTCAAATATTTCTGTCACATAGGATTCCCTGCCAAATGTGTAAGGAAATTGCAATTAAGGACGGCCAAAAATGACCCAGTTACCAGTCTTGACTGTGTTGTCTTCAAAGATGAGAGGGAGGAAGACAGAAAATAGAAAAATAGTGAGTGAACAATAGCCATTATTATAACCACTATGAACTTCACATTCTTTCTCAAAGGGGTAGGGGGATTTTCAAAGGAAATTGCCCTACTAAAAATTAGTCTGTATTTTATATCATAGTGTGTTGTAAACAATTGAAAGAGATTCTAAGATACCAAAATTATTGTCGTGATGAACATATTAGGCATCCTATGTTTGCCATGGATAAGTTCAATATCAATATATGGCAAAAGTAATTACTATGATAATTAAGTAATTGTAGTAATCCGGGAAATTAAAATAATATGAAATTCAAGTGTACCCAGTAGAAAGCATCTTAAGACTACTGTGGATTTCAAATCAGTATTAGATATTCCTTTTCTTAGATTACCAGTATAACATTATTTTCTTTTGCATGAAAACATAATGTAAATAAACAGGCTGTGGTGTTCAACCAGAGACATCATTATCTTCAATCAAAATACTATTATACCTAATTATAGAAAAAAAATGGAAACAAAAATTCTTGTCCAATCTTATGTTGCCTTCTCAGCAGTAGAATACAAATACCATGTTCTAACTGTGAAGTTTATTTCCTCCAAGTTTGTATTTATTTTCACACATGCCTTATACTGGGAGTTGGGCTGAGCAGAGATCTGAGGTTGTGATGTTGAGATAAAATTCACAAGGAAGCAAAGGACTTGTTCCATTTAGAGACTTTCATAATCCCCCTTTTTTTTTTTTTTTTGTATCATAGTAGGAAGAAAGAAATTTAGCTTTTAGGGCTTTGCCACATTTGTGACCCTTTCATTGGTAGAACTCTCTCCCAACTCACCTTATTAACTTCTTTGTGTGAACTTGTAACATAGAGAGAAAATTAGAAGAGCTGAGGCTCGACTAGAAGTTAAGCTGGCCACTGCTATAAAAGACAATGAGAAAAGCTTCTATATTAGCAACAAAAGGAGGGCAAGAGGGAATCTTCACCCTTTAATGGAGGAAGGGGGAAACTTAGTGAGCAAGGATGAGGAAAAGGCTGAGGTACTTAATGCCTTCTTTGCCTCAGTCTTCAATACTAACACTAGCTCTGGGCACTCATCCACCTGAGTCAGAATGCAGAATGAGACTTTCTGAGTTCAAAGGGAAATGGTGTGTGACCTGCTACTCCACCTTGATGCACACAAGTTGATGGATTCAGATGAGATCCACTTGAGGGTACTGAGTTTGCTGGTGAAAGTGCTTGTTGAGCCACTCTACATAATCTGCCAGCAGATCTGCCTGGCTCACTGGTGAGGTCCTAGAGGACTCGAGGATGACAAGTGTGACCCCCATCTACAAGAAGAGTTGGAAGGAGCATCCTGGGAACTACAGGCCTGACAACCTGATCTTGGTGCTGGGAAAGGTTATGGAATAGCTCATCATGAGGCACATACTTCATTACCAGGTGTTCAAAACCAGTCAACATGACTTTATGAAAGAGACGTCCAGTTTGACCAATCTCATCTCCTCCTATGACAAAGGGACTCTCTAAGTGGATGAGGGAAAGGCTGTAGATGTGTCTTCCTCGACTTCAATAAGACCTTTGACACAGTCTCCCACAGCATCCTCCATGAGAAACTGGCTGCCCATGGCTTGGATGGATCTCCTCTGAGATGAGTGGAAAACTGGCTGGATGGCTGAGTCCAGAGAGTTGTAGTGAATGGAGCAAAATACAGTTGATGGCCAGTTATCAGTGGTGTTCTCAAGGGCTTGGAGTTGGGTCCTATTTTGTTTAACATCTTTATCAATGACCTCCATGAGAGGATCAAGTGGACCCTCAGTAAATTTGCTGGTGACACCAAGCTGGGCAGCTGCATAGACCTGCTTGAGGGTGGAAAGGCTCTTCAGAGGGACCTGGACAGGCTGAAATAATGGACTGAGACCAATTGCATGAGGTTTAACATGGTCAAGTGGTGGGTCCCACACTTGAGCCACAACAATTCCAGGCAATACTACAAGCTTGAGGCAGAGTGGCTGGGAAGCTGTCCAGCAGAAAATACTCGGGGGTGTTAATTGACAGCGTCTGAACATAAGCCAAAGGCATCCTGATCTGTATAAGAAGCAGTGTGACCTGCAGGGACAAGAAAGATATTTTCCCCCTGTACTTGGCACTGGTGAGGCCACATCTCAAATACTGTGTTCAGTTCTGGGCCTCTCACTACAAGAAGGACATGGAGGTACTGAAGAGTGTCTAGAGATAGGCAACAACGCTGATGAAGACTCTAGAGAACAGGTCTAATGAGGGAGAGGGGAGTGTTTAGCCTAGAGAAAAGGAGGCTGAGAGGAGATATAATCACTCTCTACAACTGCCTTAGGGGGAGTTGTAGTGAGATGGGGGTAAATCGCTCCAGTGATTAATGATAGGATACAAGGAAATGGGCTCAAGTTGTGCCAGGGGAAGTTTAAATTGGAGATTAGGAAAAAAATTTTCAATGAGAGGATTATGAAGCATAGGAACAGACTGCCCAGGGAGGTGGTGGAGTCAGCATTCCTAGAAATATTCAAAAGAAACATAGATGAAGTACTGAGGGATATGGTTTAGTTTAGTGATGGGCTTAGCAGTGTGAGGTTAGTGGTTGAACTTGACGATCTTAAAATTCTTTTGCAATCACAATGATTCTGTGATTCTCTAACACATACACATTAGAGCTGGAATCTGGCCTTTGCCTTTGTAGCAAGAACTTCTCAGAATATCTTTTTTTTTTTTATGTAACCCACTTTTCTGGGTTATATCTTTAGTTTTCTCAGAGGCTTGTAGAAGGTGAAACTGTTTCAAATAGGTCAAATACCTTTATTCTCTCTATAACTATTTTTAAGCTTGCTTCTTTAGAATTTTATGCAAGCAGACCTTGAATAGAATATGACTTTTTGTAAGAGACTAGCTTTCCTGAAGTTATGTATGTAACCAGGAAAAGTTACTAAATTAGTCACCATGTTTACTCCTAAAGCAGTTACATGTGCAACACTTTTTAGTATTTTATGACTGAGCCATATGTCCATAAAGTTATTTTCAGTTAAGCAACAGGAAATGAAGATACACAGCCCTTTCAAGGACATAGCTCAGAATAGTAGGTTCTAATTCTTAAAGTTCACTAAATTTCCTATTTTTGCAAGGATACTTAATATAATTGAATTTAACCAGACTGAAAGAACTCTTCCTCATTACTCTCTGAGTGTAAAGATTTGAACTCTAAAAAACAAGAAGTTTTGAAAGACATTTAGGTGTTTACACTGCCACAAGAAATGAGCCTACACTGGGATTTCAGCTTTCACTTGGCTGCTCCCAGTACCCAAATTCATTTGTTCTGAACTAGCTGCACATTGCAGAGTAGACTGCACTACAGATAATGAGTCGAGGGAAAAGGAGCAGTTTCATGACTTGTTTTTATGACTAGTGATAATATTATTTATGTAGAAGTCCCTCTGATGCATCCTGAGTAAAGTGCCCATAAATATTTTAATTTTCTCAGGTAGAGGTTTTCCAAAACAATTTATTCCTGTAAAAGTAAGTTCATATCTATGATCCTTTCTCTCTGTTCATGGAATTTGTCTTGTTCTTTGATAAAACCAATCAACAACAACTTCCTGTTTGTTTGCCTTCTGACCAAATACATCAGGATTTATGGCTTGACATTTGCAGTCTATTTGAAACCTTGAAACTGACAGTTTCTGTTAAAGATTTTGTATATAGCACAAAACATAAAAAATGGTAATGTTCATTTTTCAAGGCATATAATGAAAACAAAATAGTGAGGAAAATTAAAGAATACAATTGGTTTCTATAAAAATTGCTTTTTAGAGTCTTTCTTCAACACATTTTGCTGTAATAATAGTATTTTAGGACCAAATTATCACTACCCTTCTAGTCATTTGAATTGTTTTTGTGAGATAGCTGAAAATTTCTAGAATGTCTCAAGAGTTAACGAAACAAGTAACAACTATATATACACATGTAGATATATTTTAATTTATTTAGACTCATGAATACTCCAGTATGACTGCAATGACCTAACAATTAAGATCAAATTATAGCAGGATAGTTACTTGGTTTTGTGATGTAGTTGAGTTCAGCCCCTGAGAGATGAATCACTCCAAAGAAGAAACTTTTTCATTGAAATTATTTCACTGCAGAAGTGAAGCAGCAGAAGGCTCAAGGGATTTAGTACCCTTATTTTATTCTCGATGACACAAGTAGCAAGACAGTGCAAATTTCATGCAGGCCATGAGATAAAAAGGTTAACTGGGAAGCTGAACCTGGTAAGAGAACAAGGCTGTTCCAAGGCTTGCTAAAACTTGTCTCCACAAATGTTCATGTCACCAAAGGTCATGCCTGGGACCAATTTGGTCAAGGTCTGTGGAAGAGTTAGTTGATTGAATGGATTTGGAGACTGTGTCCCCAATTGTTTCCAGGTCATTGCTGAGATATTCTGAATAGTCATATTGCCAGAAAAAGTTGTCTGCCTGTGAATAAAGAATAGCATCTTATCCAGAGCTATTGGTCCAGTGCTTTCCAGGAATATGGCATATGATTTCTTTGCAATAACAAAGAGTCGAATTTGGGTATCATCAAACACTTTAATATTCCTTATAGCACATATTTAGGCACAAATCAACTGGTAAGTGCTGCTTTTCTGTCCAACCTTACCTCTTCTGGAGATATAGTCCTCTATAGGTATGAGAACACATACTATCATGAGGTCAGGGTGGAGATGGTTACCAGACCACATCAGTCATTCTCAGGGTGTACTCATGGGCTAGGCTTAAACTTGAAGAGCTGGATAAGCTATCTGCCAGTCACAGAGCAAATGATTAAGCAGAGCTAGGTTGATGTATTCTGTTAGCCTATTGTATCTATTTATTTCAACTATAAGGAGTGATTATACACCATAAATAAAAAGGTGAAAAATGAATCCAGTAAACAGAAGCTGTGACACAGATACATTAGTTTGAGGGAGGAAAGAATGCAGCACACTCAAATAAGAGATATCAAGATTGACTTGATGGAGCATAACCCAGTCTGACCAGGGGAAAAAACTGTTAGAGTTCTCTGAAGATATGAATTAAAAAATTTTTCAAGAACTTCTGCGTTTCGGTGATAAACTAAAATTTGAGGGAAGTCCACCTGTTCCAGCTTCCATGAGGTGAAGTTTCAATCCCAAAGCTGGAAGTTAAATGAAGGCAGGTTTTAAAATGTTATTGTGTACAATAAGTGATTTGGCTGTACAATAAGTGATTGTACTGAAGACTCATCTTGTAGCCATGGAAGACTCCTAAACTCAGAGTCTCTAGCTTCCTCACAGGCCTGTTTTGCGTAGGTGAATGTTAGATCAATGAGGGATTGGGCTGTGGTATAACAAGCACACAGAAAGTGTAACTGAATTTATGACCACAGGGCCTGAGATTTTGAAAAGCCACCTCTCTTGATACGAGGACGGACTTATCCCTGTATTACTCCATTGATTTAAACCCATACACATTTGATTCACTGATTTTAATGAGGTTGACTTTCCTCTGGAATATTTATTGCTGCAGTCATCATCTGAAGCCCAAGAGGAATGCACCTGGTGTAGGGAACAGTACACGACATGTTGAGTCTCAGTCAGGATGACTCTGTTTGTGTTGGCTGCACACCGAGTGGCCTCATATCTCCTTGCTATTGCATTCAGCTTCTTCCCTTGGGAGTTGTGGCTTAAATTAGTGTTTTAGGAGCATTGCCATTACTATGAGTGATCACAGCTGTCATTGACAAAGTGGAATGGGAAACAAACCCAGTGTCAAAGAAGAGTGATCTCAAGCTTTGACCTTATATCTGGTAGCCTGGGAATGCTAGAAAAGGTAAAAGTTTAAAAGCATGGGTTCAGTTAAGTCATAGCACTGTTAGATTAGTTACTCATCTACTCAGATATCCAGCTGGATACTTCAGATTTTTTTCACTAGGTTTTGTATCACAAAAAATTACATAGTTCTGACTGGATGAAATTCAAAGACTCTTTGTGTTTCTCTGCAGATAAAGGTCCATCTTGCTTGCTGGGGTTATGTGGCAATAATCTAGCTACAGCAGCCTACAGCAACTTCTGGTGATGATGACTCTCTTAATGCCTTCTATGTTCACCTTTTAGAAGCTGAAGGGCTAAAGTGCTCTGATGTAACTACTCTGAGGATACTGTCTGGGATTAGTGAGCTCTGGTTTAATTACTCCCATTGAACAACCTAAAGATTGCTCCCAGTCATAAACTCCTGGAAACAATATGATAACTCATAGCCTACAGTGAATCAAAACCAGTCTAACTGGCCACCTCATAAATTTTTAAGAAAGCTGTTCCAATTGATTTATTTGTGAACGCTAAAAGCTCTTTGCTTCTTTGTGATGGAGAGAAGTAGGCAGAAGAAATGTTGCTCACATCCTATTCTTGCCTTGGTGCAAATCATGTCTACAGCATCATAAGTTAACAGGTATAGAGGTATAAATGAACATGTTGAACAATGACCCTGTCAATAAATGTGCCGCATTCTAGAGAAGACTGCAAATATTTTCCCTAGAATGTTCTTCTTTCAAAGTTTTATTCAAGAAGAAGTGGTAAAATATTGAAAGATAGTGCTCCTTCCTCATACTCGCATCTCCTTTTTTTCTTATTTATTTCATAGGAAAAAAAAGGATGCAAAATTGTGCAAGCACATTACAGAGACCTTTCTTCAGGAAACAACACTACATTTATTTATGTACGCAGAAGAACTGAGGACTCAAACACTTTTGAAGACTCAAATCTTTCTTACATATATGTTATAAAAAGTCCAAATAAGAGTCACAGAAAAGTTGTATTTGGCAAAGTGCTCTTTTTCTAGCAAGATGTGTTTTCTTGGGAAAGTGGTGAATCATCTTGAATGTTTTGTAAGATGTTGACCTCACTACTAATGCCACATAGACAGTCACCTTCTTTCTATTCAGTAAGGAAGCTGTAGTTTCGTTTATGACTGTGATTAATGGTGGCACGTTGCTATTTTTCAAAGCCCAATTTCTAAATCTTTCTAGTTCTCTTAATTGCAGATTTTGGCATAAAACTCTGAATACCAAGGGCTACAGAGCCAAAAAGAATCTGTTAAAGAGGATGGGAGGGGAAGATAGTAATGTTGCACAAAAGTAGTTTAGATTTAACAGATATATCATGGACACTAAACGAATTGCAGATAACTTCTAGTTGGAGTTCTAATCCCTGCAATTCACAAGTGAAGAGATTGAGAGAACCCACATGAGTATGCACACCCTGAGTCCCTTTCCCAAGTGGAGTTGCAGGTTTTTCTTGGCCTTGATGTTACTTGTGATGGTATAAATCTCCCCTAAGAAGTGGAGGACAGCTTTCCCCTGGCTGCTGCAACTGCCTCCATCCAAGATTCACATTTTTCAGAAGCTATATTGGGAAGGACAGAGAGACTACTGAGTCAATGCTTAATGTACAGCCATGGAATCTTTGGTAAGAGACAGTAAGACAAGAATGATGATGGATGTTGATGATAACAACGACAATGCTTACAAATTAGCATGAGTCACTGGAATTTCTTAGTCTCTTAGGTACTTGAAGTCTAGAAAGTTTCTTCTAACATTAGAAGGTTGAGAAATTCATGTTTGTCTAACCAAGGAAGCTGATGATTAATTCACTATCTTTGCTGCTCAAGAAGCCTAGAAGAAATCAATGAATAGTTCAGAAGCTGAAAACTCAACAGATGATCTCAGAAAAGCATGAGATGAGTAAATTACTTTACCTAAGACTCTAAACTCCTGTTAACTTCCAAAGGAGTGCATTAAAGTTTTCCAACACTTTCCCAACTCCAGTTATTCCTTTCAGTTCAGTTCAGTTCACCATATGGAAAATGGTGAAGAGATGGACAATTTTACATAACAAAGATCATCTTATTTCTGATTAGGACATCATCTAGCTGTGTTCCTGTTTCAGAACGTCCTACTTTCTGAAAATTACTTTAAAAAAAAAAACAATCCCAGAGTTTTCAACATAATTCCAGTTTAGGAGTACAGATTTTTAGCTATAGCAGTACAGCTTTATTTATCAGGTTCAGTACAGAGACGAGCTCTTGTGCAAGGAATATCTCACAGCATGGTACTCTTGTCCAGACTCCACAAGACTATAAAATCTGTACTCAATCCTGCCTCTTATTTTTATTCAGATGATGAATAGGAAGTCAGCATTATATGCTGTGCTGCAGGGTGTCTTTCTCATAAGACTATTTGTATCCAGAAATGCAAATGAACTAAACATCAATTGACCATATCCAGTTATAATCCCTCCCAATGGGCACACAACCTATTTTAAAAGAGGTAGCACTATAACTTGTTAATTTAGCTTAAAAAAAAAAAAAAAAGGAGCAATAAAACTGTCTGTTTAAGAAGACAAAGCATGGATAATGTTCTCTGTGTGATGGATTCTCGAAGTCTTCTGGACTCGCATAAGCCTTTACTGCACCAGCTCCACTCATTTAATATTCCATGACTAGTCTTTAGAACCAGATACTCCATACACCTGCACAGTTTACAACTGACCATCCAGCTCTCCTTTCATCGAAATGGTTTTTAACTATCTTTTACATTTCCTTAACTTTTACACAGTTGGATCAAAAAAATTTCAAAATAAGAAATATTTCAAATAATTTCTTCCTGCTCATGAGCCTAAATTCGCTTCTGTGTATGTAGCACTGTCTGTCCTCTAAGAAAAGATCTGCTTTTGTGGTTTATATTTTCTTTATGAAGCACAGTGATCAAAATAGACCTGCGGATTTTAATATGCCTTAAGGACAAACAGTAGCATTTAAGATAGTTGTGAAACAGAATAGAAATAGGATTCTTCATGTTACATGGTGGGTTCTTTTATTCCCAGCATCCCACTTTGACCCTGGACAGTGTCCTTGCTTCTTCCATCACTTAAGACTATTGCTTCTATAAGTGTAGCAGTAGTATTGCAGCTCGTGAACTCACACTTTAAAGCAAAGGGAGAATTCTGCCTCAGTCCTAGCACAGAGCCAATGGAAAGCAACTCTGCCATTAGTCTGTTATTCAATTGCTTCCTAGTAAGTCTTTCTGCATCTAAGTTGCTTTGGAAGTAATTTAAAGCAGCATTATGTGTGTCAGTACTTGTTAGAAAGTTGTTCAGTTTATGGCTGAAATATACAATGTTGATAGACTTAGAAAGAGCCTAAATCCTCAGTTATAGAAAGCTATTCAACATGATGAATGAAGAATCTTGTCGAGTAAATTACCTCCTCATGCCAACTGTTCTCTCTAATTTGAGTGTGAATTCCACCACTGTTGCATTTATATAAACTCTTCTTTGAATGTTTTCTGCTTCCAATAAAAAAGTTCACCAAATTTCCATTTAAAAATCAAACATCTGATAAAAGTATTGCATTTCGAGTGCTCCATTGCTGCCTCAAATCGGATTTTTGTTGTGAATAATAAAACTCCAAGGAGTTTTAACTCTGACATTATCCCTGTCAATTGGAAGTTTCTTTACCTGCAGATTTATGACAGATACAGATATATCTCGTTGGATTCTGAGGTTTTATGAGTGATTTCTGAATTAACAAAGAAAAAAAAAGAAGGAAAAAACTATTTTAAGGATCACTTTGGTTTTTCCCAAACTGCTTTTTATAGAGGAAAAATCATGCGGTTTGGTTATTTCAAGAGTATATTTTTAAACGTAACTGTCAGGTAACCTGGGTAGCTTTGCATTTTAGAGTTATACTGTAGTAACTGTTCTTGGATCCTTCTCTCCCCTAGCTTTGAGTGTTACTTATGAGATGATGCTAACACTATGGAGAGATAGAAAGGCTCCAAGTCTGACTCTGATCCAAAATAAATCAAGAGCAACTCCTGCTAAAGCTCATTATGAGACTGGTGAAACAGAGAGCAGATTACAGCCCAGTATGACTACTTTTACACAATGCATTTGTGCTGAAGTGTGAAAACCCTTTTTTAATGGGTTTGGATAACCATTCATCTGAGTAGTGTGATTCATGATTCCGTCAAATGTGGTGTCATGCCATCCTTATTATTATAAATTTATTTCTATTTTGTTTTTATTTTTTGAAAGACCAATGTAGCGTTTTAATGGAATTAGCTCATGAGTAAGAAAGGAAAGATGTTTTTTGTGAGGACACTTAGGCAAAAGTTAGGGACAAATTCAGCTAGTTCAGTCCACACCAGATACAAATGAGCATTAGAGCTGTCCTTGAGTGAATATGAATTTACTTAAGAGATCACTTGGCCTGGAGTCTACATGCAGTTGCACTTGCCTGTGTGGTATATTGTGTCAGCACTAAGAAAGAAAATGTTTTAGTCAAGACTCGTGATCTTTTAAAGCTATCTGAAGGAAGAAGAGGTCTTTAGGAGCTGTCAGAAGACAAGGTATTTGTCTAACACTGAGTGAACTGAGTTCTGTTCTGCCTGATTCAGTGTAAAACAGGAACTGGAATATTCTAGAACAATGTTGTCAGCATGTAGAATAATTTCATTCTCTCATTAATTTCTAATATAAACACAAAAGTCCTATTGAAACCAGTGCAGTTCCCAAATTATGTGCTTTTAATATAAAGACATAAACTGAAACACAGAGATCCCTTCTGAATATTAGGAATCACTTGCTATTGTGAATGAGACAGAGTAATGCCACAGATTGCCCAAGGATGTTGTGGAGTCTCTGTCCTTGGAGACGTTCATAAGCTGTCTGAATGTGGTCCTGGGAAACTCTTAGGTGGCCCTGCTTGAGCAGAGTGGCTGGACAAGGTGACTTCTAGAGATCATTTCCAACTTAAGCCATTCTGTGATTTTTTTTGAAAACTCACTAATGGGGCAAGGATATTTAGATCTAATCAAAGTTGCTCTGAGTCCTCAGAAGGGTGACATGTGGTGGGAGTTCTGATCTCAGAGGTGCCCCAGCAGTGTGTTGCCTTGACTACTGCACAAAGAAATGTCTTTCTCACTGCTCTGATTTTCTCTACAACATGCAGAAGCAGAAAGAAAAGGGAGAACAGACCACATGCACAGGTACAAGCTACTGTTGTTAGAAAGTTGTAATGCCACTTGATGTGAAACCAGGTCCTTCAGCCATGTACTTGGACAAGGTAAACCAAATAGTGATGATCTCAGATACCCTTAGTACTGGAAGGATGGATGTCATTTACTTTTCACAGATTTAAAAACTCTAGTTTCCTTATTGCTGGGCCTTTGTAGCCACATTTACCTCAACAACATATCAAAAGAGGCTCAGTCAAATATCCATTCAATGTATTCCATGATCAATGTTGGTATTTCAATTATTCACTGCCCTGTTTTCCCAGGCTCAAAGTGTTCTTCCTCTGTTGCCCAGAAGGACAACTATTCCTCATCTATTGTATCTCCTACAGGGTCGAGCTTTGCTTCATCTCACCATGCAAGCACAAATCAGATCAATGATCTGTTTTGATCAAGAATCTATTTCTGTCTGTGGCTAGTGAAAGAAGTCATCAGATCTGCTAATTCCTTTATGAAGGTATTTTTTCATGGTTTTGGGCAGTAGATGAACACATCAGAAGCAGTTGCCATTTACAGGACAGCTCTTCACTCAATAGAAAATACAGTCAACTAAATTTACAGAAACTAAAGTTAGACAATCTCCTCATTCATGCAGAAACTTCCTGTTTCATCAGTTTAAAATTCCACCTTACAACTATGTGAAATGAATGGGATTTTAATCCTTACAAACATTTCTATGAACAGGTTATGGGTTGCATCCATGGGTGCTTTGATTTGGAGCTGAAAAAAAAAATGTCTGCAGAAAGTGTCTATCTCTCAAAAACCTCTTTTCAACAGGAAACTAGTAGTTTATTACAAGTTTGGGTTGTTTTTTTATTTGATTTGAATAAAGAATTTTTTAAAGGGTTGGAGAAAAACATTCAAAGGAAAATATCCCTGTCTTCTGACCTGCTCAATCTGGCACTGTGTGGCACAGTTCATATCCTTCAAATTTCAGTTATCCAAGTTAGTCAACAACATTTACTTGGTAGACAGTAGAGAGAGATTCCCCTACAGTTTGTCCCATTTAGAGACAGCTTAAGGATAATGGTGTGACTCACACTTTGAAAGCACCTATTTTTCCACTGATGACAGAGGAAAACTGGGTGACTTTTAAAATGGATCTCAAATTTTTACACGTCAAAGTGAAGTAAATTCCACTCACAAGTGTGGTATATTTAAAGTCTGAATTACATTAGCAGTGTTTCACACTCCTTTCTATGTTTTAATTATTTTCAAAGGAAAGCTAAATCAGTACAGCTTATTGTGGGATACTGTAACAGTGGGAAAACATCCCTGTCTTTCCCTTCTTCAGCTGCCTGCAAAGGCAACAATGGCAAAATTTCTGTTGCATTCATAACAGAAGATAAACGTGCGTAAACTTGGTATGACTGTGTAAACAAAAAGATTTGCAGCATTATAATGTGCAAACATCAATATATGTAGATTGTTTTTGTATTTTTCTTGTGCTATGCAAGGTAATTCTGAATTTTAAAATCTTCTGGTATCCTCACACAGTAGAATGTCCTCTCTGCTTCTTGTCTCTGTTAATGAAGAAGGTGGAAAAAGCTCTACCCACCAGTTAACAGTGTCCTTTCAAGCACATTTCTGTCTTTACAATAATGTTAGGCTCTTTGCCTTTTAGGTGAGACTAGCATCTCATCAGCCTTGTAAACATCAATTTTTTCCCACAGCTTGCTGCATAGTTTAGTCCTTCCAAGTTGGGGCTGAACAGTCCCAAGAGGGTCTTCATTTGAAAGAGTTATTTAAGGTAATCTGTGCCTGTAAGAATAGGTCAACATCCTGGTGAGTCTGAAGATGGAAAAGGGCAGTCAGACACTGTAAGAGTTACAGAAAATCTCACCTAAAAATAAAGGTCAATTTTGCTTATTTGTGTGGCATAAGGTAGAAGTGAGGAAACTGTTGCACCATAAGCATCTGAAGCCTTAGAGGATCCATACCTCAGTATTTTAAATATCGAGGGTTAAAGACTTCTCTGTTTCATGCTCATAGGGACCAGTCTTGCAATGTATGTAATGCAACAACTGACGCAAAAATCAAGTAGGTACCCTGTTCCTCCCAAACTTTTACGTGGTCTTATGTGGAAGACAGGGAGGAAAAGAGAAACAGTCTCCTATTGACTGGGAAAATAACCCAGCATGCCACATGAATTCCTCCCTTCCCTGTCCTCCTCTCTTTTTTAACACCAAAGAAAGCCTGATTATGTTAACTCAGCTCCGCATATGAAAATGTCCACCGTGTTCTTACATGTGATCTTTTTATTTGTGGAGGAAGGAGTCTATAAATAGCATAATTCTAAGCTGCTGCTGTAAACAGCCTCATAAAACATGAGCTGTTTGTAAAGCAGTACAGAGCAGTCTGTGCAGATGTGCTGCCGGTGTGTTGCCTGTGCTGACTGAGAGGCTGCAGTGGAGAATTCACTCTATCATTTCATCATAAACATATATTGTCCTCTTCCATGCTTACAGGCTGTAGACAACCTGGTTTTCACTTACAGTTAAGCCACACTATTTCACAGCCTATGCAGTATTGGCATCAGCAGCACTGCTTGTGTTCCCCTTCACCTCAGAATTTACTAAGAGATTGTTTAAAAGTAAACTAGAAGCGACCTTTTTTCCATACACTTGGAACTTGATATAATGCAGTGAGTATTGGTGACACATTTATCCTCTATTAAGACTTCTCAGCAATATTTAAAGCCCCTTCCAGCAGGTAAAGGATTTTTTCATTTTTAAAAAATCCGGTATTTTTTTAAGATATATCCTCCTTCTGCCTTCATTTGGTTCTTTAGACCAGCTCCTCTGCAGTTTGTTTGGGTTTTTCATCTTTCAATTTCAGAAAACATTTTGTCAGGCTCAAATTTTGAATAAAAATGAAAATGTTAATGTGTGGGAGAGCTTGTGCGTTCTTTACTAAACCAGCTCAATGTCATCTTTCATGTATTCAGCATAGAATAGAATTTAACAGTTCAACTTTCCTTTGCTTTCAGTAAAGTTGTATTCAAACACATTTGTGTGCTTTTAAAGCAGCTGTTACACCTGAACCAAAGTATCTGCAATCTAAAAGAAATCCTCTAATACAATAAAAACTTTCATCTGGAAATAATACTTCACTGGACTGCTTAGAAAGAGAATCCTTAATTCTCTAACCTGTTCTTTTTCTGTAGAGGATCGTTCTTGAGATTTTTTCTTGCCTATTTTCAAACATTTCACACTATTTTCCATGCAGGACCTTCAGACTGTACTGCATGGTATTCAACCTGTGATTTGCTTCATAGTTGTAGTGCCAAGTCTTCTGTTTATATCATGCTGAGGCAACTTTTTTTTTATGCTGCACACTTATCTGTAGATTATCATATTCCTTACTTTTCAATTTTTGCCAAGCACTTTGTCTCTTCATAGCATCATAGAATGGTAGGCTTGGAAGGGACCCCCCTGAAGAAGCAGGTCAACCTCTTCTCCCAGGTTTTATTTCTATATATGAGCCCATCATTAGAAGGTAACTAGATATTAAAAAAAAAAAAAAAAAGCCATCTAGATTTCCCTGAACTGCAAAATCTTTCTCAAAAGAGTCTATTTTCCCACTGCTTTTGACCACAGTCCCAAAATATAGTCCCATAAATCTCTGATGTACTGATGCAATCACTTGTGAAGCCAATCCCAGACTCTTGGACAAGAAAATAGAGCTAAGTAAAAAGACTTTTTGCCCATGAGTAAAAGAGGAGACTGTAAGTGTTTTTTTCCGAAATTCAGATTTTCAGTGATCTGGTTTCCAGCATGGCCTTATAAACAGCTGCACCAGCAGACCTGATGGAGCAGGAACCTGCTGCATGCAGAAAGAAAACGTGCAGCCAGGGTCTGTGAGGATGGTATGAACATCTTACACATCTTTGTCATCAAAGAAAACCAAGGTTGTGTACGGGCACCCTTAGGAGTGTGTAAGCATTCTCAAAAATCACTCCTCCCAATCTTTAGTCACTGTCAGCACTGTGTTCTCAGTGCAATTTTGCAGTACATTTTCAATAGCAAGAGAAGCAGACAACCTATGTCTGTACGGCAGTATTGCATACAAAATGGATTTTTTTTGTCTTCATTAAACAGAAAGTACATAGATAGGTAACAATATCCTGAAATGAAAAGAATCCTTTATGGAAGAAAAAACACAGGCTTTGTGTTTTTTGTGTTTTACAGCGATGTCACGTTACAAACTCATGTTGAAATCACTTCTCTCTGAATCTCATCTAAATCCCTTTGCAAAGGGTTGTGTTGTCAAGTCTTGCTCTCTGATTAAACAGTCCAGTTCCACAGTTTTTGGATTGATATATGTTTTAGAATGCTATTGCCTGTTTTTATCCCTTTCTCTTTTCTTCAGACATCATGCTGACCTTTTTTGGGTGTGTCTGTCTTCACTACACTTCTCAATACAATCCTGCCTGCAAGTTTTCATCATTTTGCAGCTGTTTGCTTGAGCTTCCATTTCATTGTAGATGTTAAAAGTAGTTACAGAGTGTAGCCCCTCTCTTCCCACTGTCTTGCTGCTGATCTCACTGATATGCCAAGGGGGTTTAGATTTAAACAATGAAATTTCACAGATATATTAATTCTTCAGATTCATCCTATTATTGCAAGCTATGATTAAAGTCTTACATTTCCAACCTTTGTCTTTTCATTTTTCTTGTAAACTAAGCATAAAAACAGATTTTTCAAGGAATTCTTTCATCCTGGATTAATATACAACACAAAAGGACAAAAGAGAGAAAGGATATAGAATGATAGAATCATAAAATGGTAGAGGTAGAAAGGGACCTTTAGAGATCATCTAGTCCAATTCCCCTGCTCAAGCAGGTTCACTAGGTCGGGTTGCATAGGAACATTTCCAGGCGGGTCTTGAAGACCCCTAAGGAAGAAGACTCCACAATCCCTCTGAGCAGCCTGTGCCAGGGCTCCCTCACCTCAACACCTCAATAGTTTTTTCTTATATTTAAGCGGAACTTTTTGTGTTCCAGCTTCATCCCATTACCCCTTGTCCTATTGCTAGCTACTATAGAAAAAGGGATGTCCCAGCCTCCTGGCTCTCACCCTTTAGATATTTGTAAATGTTAATAAGATCTCCCCTCAATCTGCTCTTTTCTAGACTAAACAGCCCCAGTTCCCGCAGCCTTTCCTCGTAAGAATGTTCCTCAAAGGCAGTAAAAAAACAGATTATCATGTTAATTAAACTATTTGCTATTGGGAAAGAGACAGATTGAGGATTAGGATGATTTGGAAAATAAAAATTTATACATGGTGGTTAAAAATTATGACATTCATCTAAGCACTTGAATGGAAGAAGGATAGGTCTTCTGCATTCCTTCTCTGGATTTGTAGTTTGTTGGTCAACTTCACAGTCAGGAAACTTTCATTTACTTTGAAAACAGCAGCCCTTGCTTGTTTTTTGTTTTTTTTTTTAAAGTTTCAGTTTATTTCATGCAAGAATGATTTCAGTCTTATGATCAAAACAAGTAATGTACTGTAGTATAACATAAATTGTCATGACTTAAATAGATTTAGACTTGACAGACTGTGTAGTATCCAAGTTGTTCAAGTATAAAAGCAATGAATGGCATTATGCCTATCACAAGAAGTGTGGCTGTCAACTGCAGTCACTTCTGTAGCATTCTGGAAACAAGGACAATTCAAACCTTCAAACCACAAAACATCTGCCTCTGCTTTTTTCTCTCTGGTGTTTACCACTGAACTTCTTTCATAAGTAGTGTTTCTTTGGTTTTTACATCCCTTTGTAACTTTGGACATTTGCCTTGAAATTCAGTATATATTGTTGTGTAACTAGAATAATAATCTCTATGTAATTAGAATTGTATTTCCATAGTGCACAACAGCAGGGGAAAATTCCTTGTAAAATCAGAGCACAATAAATTGATAGGACAGACATCAACATTGCCCCTCAGAGAAACAAGAAGAATAAGACAGCCTGTAGGAGGTCATAATTTCTGTCCATAAAGCCATGCAGAAATGCCATTACTGGGAACAGCTTGTGTGACAGCGAGCTTACAGGACGCTTGGTGTTTTGCATTCTTCAAATTGCAGTAAGCAGTCAGAATTTTCAGCACAATGACATTTACTGGAAAAAGGGTTAACAGACACAAACGGACAATCCGGTGAAGTAAAAATCAGCCTCTGCTCAGGGATGTACACATGTAAGAAGCTGGTGCTGACTTAACTCTAATGATTATCCTGTGCTTGAAAAATGAAGTAACACTGCACAGCTGTGCTGGGGACCTGCAGGCCAGCTCTTTACTTTGTTCAAGTAGTTCTTGGAGAAGGGATTGGCTTCACTGATGTCTTCCGGAGCTCCAGCTGCTTCTTCAGTAATTGAATTCACTCTCTGCCTGGCTTGTGCTGAGTCTACAGGCAGCTGAGGCTGGTTCCTGGCCAGCGAAACAGAAACGGAGCCCTACTCCACAAGCACTGTATGTTGTGGGGAGAAGAAACACAAACTTAGGTGCTGGTGTTCTGTATGGCATTTGAGTCAACATTAGCTAAGGCACAAGCCAATGAAAACAGTGGAATGTCCTAGTGTTCAGTCTCCAACAGTGTCTCCCTCCCTGTGTCCCCATGCAAAACAGTGTGGATCAGCTCTCTGTGTTGCGAAGCAATTAGGCACGTCATTCATCAAACCTTGGTCTGTATTGTATCTTGGATAACATTGTGTTTCCTTCTTCAATAGGCCATTTACCAGACAGTAGCCTTCCCCCCTTCCCACTCAAGGAACAATCTCTATCCTCTCAATATGATTACAGTCCATTTCATTCCATAATAGGTTTCTTTTATTATTCCCTCAGGCATGCAAATCAAATTTTGCTCAGTACCAAAATCTTTGTCCTACGAAGAATGCTGGCATCGAGTACTCTGAAAAAAATAGCTTTGCTATTGAATATGAGCTGTGTTAATAGAACTCCACTATCTCTTTTACTCTGAAAGTAAACATCTGTCAAAGTTTATTTGCTCCCTCAGAAAGGCAGGAGTGTCTTAAGGGAAAGAACACAATAAATGCAGATAGATTATTCTCCAATTATACCTTCCTTTGTCTAAATGTTTAATTAGATAAGCTGCCACAGAAGCAGAGATTACTTTGGCATCCATCTGTCCCACATACTGATGTTACAAATGCAATGGAAGTCTTGGCAAATTTGATCACAGCAGCCACAGCAAAAGCAGGGAGCCTGCAATCTCGGACTAGATCCACTTCAAAAAACTTTTCAGCCCAGCTGGGTGACTCTTTTTGGTAGGACAGCTGCCAGTAGTTGATCTTGTGTTATAAGAGTTTGGGATGTATCGGCCTGAGCACAAACCTAAATATAATATTTGAAGCCACAGTATCTCTCACTCCTCTGTGGTTATTGCTCTTAAATGTGTTTTAATGCTTGATTTTAAAAGTGGCTAAATAGCTATATGTGTCCATCAAAATATCAGTTTGATTGCAGGTATTTTAAATGCAATGGTAATCCATGTTTCTACTGAAGGCCTTACTTCATGCTGAGGTTGGAAAAAGTGTAGAAGAGAGGACATGTTTTCCATCACAGAGAGCCTGCAAGCTCAGGCAGTATAGAAGTGAAAGAAGAGAATGAGGCAAATAACTTGCAAAAATTACAGATGTATCAGAGTTTTTCCCACTTGAAATATATGTCTAGCTCAAGATCATAAAGGAGCAGGAGTAGGAGTATTCAGACACTGAGCAGGAAAGATTTTGGCTTCTAAATAACAGAGCTGCCCAGTCCTGTGGTTGCCAAGGGCTTTGCTGTGCAGAGAAGAAAAAAAAGAAGCGCTTTGTACAGATACTGTGTTTTCTAAAATTGTAGTCAATAAATATTTTAGTTTAAATCCTCCATTACCATTAAAGCTCATAACATTAAATGTGTTTATTTTGATGACACCTCATAAGGACAGTTTATGGGTTGTATTAAGCTGATGTGCAGCCCACCTTGGGCTATGGTGTAAAAGTCAGTAATGTGAAATGGCATCCATATGGCCAAACAAAAAGTAAGGGTCAACTGCAAATTAAGATGTCTAAATTTAATTGTTTACCTGAGTGTCTTAAGCTTCCATTACCAAAACAGTCAATGGTGATTTAGCCCATCCGTGAGGGTAGATTCACATGCCTGTGAGCCATGAGCTGAATTATGTCCTATATATTGGTGCCCAAGATCTTATGACATGCTCTAAGAATTCTTACTGAGCTCCATCTTCAGAAAAGCACACTTCATACATAATCCTGTTTAATATCTATTCCTGATTGGCACTAAATCAACCATGAGCCAGCAACATGCCCTCGTGGCCAAGAAGACCAATGGTATCCTGGGATTAATCAAGAAGAGTGTGGCCAGCAGGTGGAGGGAGGTTCTGCTCCCCCTCTGCCCTGCTGAGGCCTCATCTGGAGCCTTTGTCCAGTTCTGGGCTCCTCAGTTCAAGAGAGACCGAGAACTTGTGGAGAGAGTCCAGCGTAGGGCCACCAAGATGATAAGGGGACTGGAACATCTTCCTTATGAGGAAAGGCTGCAGGAATTGGGGCTGTTTAGTCTGGAGGAGAATGAGGAGCCATCTCATTAACATTTACAAATATCTAAATGATGAATGTCAGGTAGTTGGGGCATCCATTTTTTTTTCTGTTGTATCTAGTGACAGGAGAAGAGGTAATGGGATGAAGCTGGAACACAAAATGTTCTATTTAAACACTGTATGAAACTATTTTACTGTTCAGGTGAGGTGGTCCAGACACAGGCTACTCAGGGAGGTTGTGGAGTCTCCTTCTCTGAAGGTGTTCAAGATCTTCCTGGATGTGTTCCTATGTGACCTGATCTAGGTGGACCTGCTTCTGCAGGGAGATTGGACTAGATGATTTCTAAAAGTCCCTTTTATNAACACAAAATGTTCTATTTAAACACTGTATAAAACTATTTTACTGTTCAGGTGAGGTGGTCCAGACACAGGCTACTCAGGGAGGTTGTGGAGTCTCCTTCTCTGAAGGTGTTCAAGATCTTCCTGGATGTGTTCCTATGTGACCTGATCTAGGTGGACCTGCTTCTGCAGGGAGATTGGACTAGATGATTTCTAAAAGTCCCTTTTATTACCCACCATTCCATGCTTCTATGATTCTATGATTCCATTGTGGATAGTCCAGATACTCAGGACATCCCAAATGGAGAAGACGAGTTTCTGGGATATTAATAATATCTTTTCTTTTTCAAAAGGTCTGTGAGATTTAAGTAGTTATTATTTATCACTTTATGTTTGTAAGCTGAGGTCAGTCAATAGCGTAGGAAGAATCTCAGCTATTACATGGTTATTTTGAACAGTAGATTTTTCTCCTACATTGTTCTTTGGACATATTTTTCATTTTTGTATAATAGGGAGACTTTTCTGGGGTTTGAAAGTATATTAAACAGAGCATGTGAATTGTTTTTAAAAGAGGTAAGAAATCATGAAAAGTAGTGGGGGTTATTTCACCCTCAGCAAAGATGTTGAATAATGAGTTACAAGGGGATGAGGTCTCATAATCCATTCATTTCCTAGTTTATCAGTTTTAGATAGCTATTTAATGATTCCGTAGTGTTTTCAAAGTTAGATTTTTTTTTTTTTTGGATGTTGTTTTGAAGCCATTTTGTGAAGGGATGTGTATAGGAAAAATAGAGGAAAATATATGAGATTCACAATGAAAGAAGATAGAATGTGAAATACAGCTGGTTTCAATTTTGACTGCAGTCTTGAATTCAGGCCATAAGCAGTGATAAAGTTGCTAATGAATCTCATCCAGTTTCTGTAGTGTATTAAAACCACTCTCATTTGTAGTTTCCACTAGTTTTATTTTAATTGTACTTTGGGGTACATTATTAACCAAAAACATAGGATGTGCAGTTTGTGTGTTATTTTTTTCTGCTTACTTTACATGCCAAAATAGGATGCTGTTGTGCTTCCAGTGTCTGTATGCCTACAGCCACTGCATAGGAATTTTAGAAATATAATCCTTTCTTTGAACTACTCATCACAGTTATGGTCCTTCATGTCATCACAGGGCAAAACCACTTATTTTTTAAATCAGAGAGATGAAGAGATTAATGTTTATGCATCATCTGTTTTTGCAGATGTTACTGAAACACTTTACAAGAGGCAAATGTCATTGTAAATCAATATTTGTAATTGCAGGGCAGAATGATCTGTTTCCAATGGCTGATGAGCAGCTAAATTCAGACACAATTACAAAACCATAATATAGCAGACAAGCAAATCTGCCCTCTGAAATGAGTATATTGCTTTCCATGGATTCTGTATCGCAAGAACACTACTGAAGTATAAGCCTCTGAATTTCTCTTTTCATTTTCCCTATATAAACACATTCAGAATACCCCCAAACTGATTTTTCTTGTACTGTGTACTTCTGTTCTTGACTTCAATTTTCTCTAACATTTTTATTATAGCATTATTTGTACCCTGGACTCTCCAGAATCCATGGATGTTGTGATTTGAGTCACTGAAATCCTACCACTGGGTAAAAATCATAAGCCCTAAGCTTTTAACAACACTGTAGACAAATCATAAAATATACATCACACACAGACCCAAAATATTCTGGTTCCAATTACTTGTAGCAGTTGCTGTAACAATATTTCAATAGACATGCTCACAGAGCCACATTCTGGGGAGTCACAGATTATTTTTTGTACAAAAATACTAAGTATTCATAAGCAATGGCACCTACAAGACCAGCAAAGGCTTCATAGTGAACCACAAGGTTCCATGGCACATTAAATGCCAGCCAGAAGCACCAAGAAAAATATAAGAATTTTAATGATCTGTTTTCTTGTATTGGGCATATGAAGACAATGATTTCAACAAGACAATCTTCAGGAATAGACTGACCAGCTTGCTAAGGAGACTTTAAACTGAGGTACACAGGAGATGGGGTGCAAAAGGGCAATGCTCATGCTATCCCATATAACAGAGAAATATTTCAGGGTAAAAATAGAGAAACAAAAGCAGTGACAAATGTTTCTCAGCTGGATGCCAAGATGAGACTCAGATGGCTGACCATCCCAAGGGAGTGTCTAACTGTAGAGGATCATCTTGAACCCATTCAGAGAAACCTACACAATTGAGTAAGCACCTTCATTGCCTGCACACAGCTTGGGGAATGAGCAGGAGGAACTGGAGATGTGGGCACAGTCACAGGGCCATGATCTCACTGTAGTGATATGGTGGGACAGCTTGCATGACTGAAGTACAGTACAATCCTTGAGAGGAATTAGAATAGAATTATGTGTGTATTCCCCAGGAGGCAGGGCTAAAACTGGTTACCTGCATGGAAAGTAGATGGTTTGGAAGATGGTTGCATAAATGTCAGGATCCACATATCAAGATGCAGCAGTCCAAGGAAATTCTTTGCTTTTATGAACATTGGTCGCTAAAGACTTATGGACTACATATAGCCAAAGAAAAATTCTTAACTATCCCAGCTGAATTCAGAATAATTCAGTCAAATGGAATTAATTAGAAAACTGAACAAAGCAGTATGTGAGAGAGGGAGGGAATATTTAGTCTATGTTAGACTGCCTGTTACATATCTTGAAAAATGGAATTTTTCTTTGTCTATGTCATCATATTAACTGAAAAGGCTGGACATTGCCTTCTATCTTCACAGAAGGAAATAATGTCACACAAGCTGTACCAGATAAAGTGGAAATCTCTGCAAACACATATAGATCCCACATTCCTTTAATAAGCTGTAATAGCATTCTGAAATGGGTCAGTTGTTCCAGAAAAGTTCAGGGCTTTCACAACACTTCAAACAAAGGTCTCATAGAGTACAGAAATGTGAATACTTCCACAGATCTCTTTTCTAAATAGGACTTTCCTCCACTGCAAAAAAAGCCCAAAAACCCAACTCAACCAACCAAATTTGAATTGGAGAAATTAAGTAACTTTTTTAGAGATGTACACAAGGATTGGGGTAAAAAAAGAGAAGAGATGAGATCCTCATGCATCTGGCAAATAACTGAGCTAAAGATTACTATGGTCTGGTTTATATCAATTTTAAAATCTCTGGAGACATGTACAAGCATATATACATCTATAAAAAACTAATCTTCCTAAAGAACTAGGTATTCACATGAAATAAACTATGTCATTTTAGCTTCAAAATGTAATCTTTTAGAAAATTAAAACTAAACTTCCTGGGGAAATTCACTCTCTTTCTGAATGTGTATAATAACAAAAAAGGCACAACTATTATGATAACAGTTTATTCAGTCATATAATGTTTCCTCTGTAAGGTAAGTCAGTAGCATTCTTGGCAAAGGACATCTTTGCTAGGGGCAGAAGTGATCTGATTCATATGAGAGCAGAGGAGATTGGCATTTTGAATGAACATCCATTTATATGAAGTTATCCTGTAACTGAAGGATGAATATCAGAGACTTCTAGGGTACGAATGTTCAACCATAGACAGAGGTGGTTAAAAATTTACCATTAATCCCATTAGAAAAAAATAAAATGTATTTCTCACCAACTCTCTTTTTCATCAAGTCTGTTTAGGAAAGGTGACAAGAAAGGGGAATCTCCAGTGATGCTGTAAAGACAAATGGAATATTTAGGGAAGGAGGAAAAGGCTGATAAGAAGTGAATAGAAAGGTCACTGTGAGGCAGAGGATGAAACAGGGGAGTCTCTCTGTATGTCTGGTGTTTTGACAAGTTCCCCATTGAGTATGAGTCAGAGAAAATTGATAGGAACTGGTTTAAAGAGGAAAACAGATCTGCATCAGCTTTCCAGAGCACAATGACTCAGCCTGAACATATCTGCAAATCCAAAGTCTCCAAAGTTAAGCTTAAACTCACAAAGACTCAAAGACAGTACTGCATACCTTTGAACATTCAGATTATTTGTATGGTGATGATTCTTTATGATTAAAGGCAAATTTGTATTGAGTTTTCTTTTCATAAAGTGTCTTTTTATATTGCTTCTGTATAAATTTTAATTATGAAAAATAAAAGAGGTTTCTTCATTAAAAAAAGATATTAAATTAGTATTAAATTTGGGGAGTACAATTTAAAACCTGCAGATATTCTGGGAGGATTGCAATTATCTAATTAAAAAGTATTGAAAAATCAAGAGAATGCAGAGTCATAATTAAACCCCAAATAAAACCAGTTTAGAAATAGTATTATGTGGTTTAGCTATCTCAACACCCTTAATTCAGCCCTAAGAGAGTACTTTATAGAAGCATTGAAAAAAATTGCAGTGATCCTAGTGCTAAGTTGCCATGTTTGTTATATAGGAGCTGCTATAATCTTAATCTTCCCATTGTGGTCCCTGTCATGATAGAAGAGAGTATGGATTTTTAAAGCAAGTCCCTGGTCCCAAAAAGATACTGAAATACAGACCTTTAATCAAGTACATATCCAATATTAAGATTTTCTGTTTCTGTTGTTCATATGGCCAACAATGTTACAGCTGTCTCAGTTCGTACATTCCGTTTCACAGACACATCAAGTTCCTCACTGCAAAGGCTCCAAGACAACTCTCTTGCAATCATAGAATACTGTTTGTGTAGAGTATATGCACATGACTGCATAATTACAGGCTTTATTTGCATGAAGATGCTAGAGTAAGACAACCCGAACTATATTTTGTTGTGAAAGATTGACTTAGCAGCTTTCAAAACATTCTTTTGACAGAGCAGGTATTTACCTGTGTCCATGTAGATAGAGCACTGCTGGAAAACTTTTTTCTAAGCAGTGGTTAGGTAGTTAAGTAATATCATTGTGTATTTCTTTCCTGATCAATATTTTATCTGGCTTTTAGGTATACACGATATATGTGGCATTGCTGTAGCTATACTTGGTAGTAAGAATTGAGTTTTACCAGAGAAACAAGACTATGGGTTTGTCAGGAAATTGAGATCTGGGGACAGAAGCGAACAAAGAAGAGGATTGAGGTGGAACTGGTTCAGAAGCTTTAAGCCCCTCTTTCACCTTGATATCACTGTTATTTAAATTAGACAAAGTGTCTGAAAGTCAGTTTCCTTACTCCTCATTAAACACCAGAGAAAGATACTGAATCGTTGACCCTGAAGGCTGATATGCTTCTGAGTATTCACAAAGTTAATGCAGGGAAGTCATTACCAAAGAAGAAAAATCTTCTAATGCTGGTTCAGTAGTTAAAGATTTTGGAGACGATGCAAGCATCTTTTCCATCCCTTGCCTGAAAGTTGACCTTGCTTCTGAACCTCTCCTGTCTCACCTCCCATCTGTAAATTGGAGTGACAGCACTTCACCACTCTGCAGGCACATAGGGAAGCAAAGATATTAGGACAATGCTGTAGGGAAAAGCTGTGGTTTGGGAATCTGTATATTTGAGAGAAATCTGAACAATTAAACATGTGCTATGCTACCTGCAAAAATATTTCTTTAATCTGAAAATACCACAAATAGGTCTTTCTCTGAGGAAAACCAAATGTAGGTATGTTTGATAGCTCTTTTTGGATAGTGCTTGGAAAACCACACTAAAAATATCTAGTCTCTTTCAGTACATGGAAAACCCTGAGCTCTTTGTAATGTCCCCTCTAAACATATGCATGAGACAAATGCCACACTATCTTCAAGATCTGTTTCTGCAAGAGTCTATTTTCTAATTTCAAATTTTTAAACAATTGTAGTTGCTCTTTCCCTTTGAAATAAAATACAGACAGCTCCAAGGCCAGCAGCAGAGGAGAGCTAGAGGCTTCTGGTTTAAAGGCAAGGGCTATGGGAGCTTCTCTGAAATGTTCTTCTTCTTGCATTTTTTCTGCTTGATGTTATCTCTCCTCTACCCATATTAGACCTTATTCTTCAACTGTTGAGATAGTTAAACCTTAGGAGAGGCAATAAACTGATAAAATTTACGATAATACTGTGATATTTGGGGTAGTCAAGGAAAAGTCTTGGTCTATGTCCTCTGTGCATCTCTCATAGAACTTGATGACTGGCTGGGGAAACTCAGTGGTGGTAAATGTAAAGTGACACATGAGATAGAAATCAATCCAACTTACATGTGTAACATGACAGACTCTGAGCTGACCATTACCATTGAGGTGTGATAAGTTGGGCTTGTGACAGTACAAGCATCACCTTGATGCACTTCAACTGTCAAGCAAGCAAATGATGTGTTACCAATTATTAGAAAAAGGATAGAGAACAAAAGAAAGCACGTACAGTTCTGGATTTGTCATCTCACAAGAGATACATAAAGCTGAAAAAAAATCATAGAAGCATCTCAGGTGCAATCAATGTGAGAAGCTACTTCTGTACCAGGAATGACTAAGCTGAAAATCTTCAGTCTGAACACAAGATGACTTAAGATAAGTGCATAACAAGGTAAGAGAAGGGGAGATACAGTTGAAGTATATAAAAATTGTTGTTGGCATGGAAGGGTTTTATAGGATAGATTATTTGCAAGCTCTTTTCAGTGAAATACCTATGGACATCAAATTAAACTGAAGGGAAGGAGATTGAGAAGAAACAAAAAGTGTTTTTCCTTCACACCACACGTAGTCAATCTGTGGACCTCTTTCTGCAGCATGTGGCAGATGACAAGGTTTCCATAGATGCAAATCACTAGGCAAATAAATGAATGACAAAACTTTTCAGCATTCATAAGTTGTCAACAATGATGTTGCCTAATAAAAGAGAAAAGAGGAAAAACAGTAGAAAAGTAGAAGTTCTCCCATAAACAGTTGGAAGAAAATATCTTTCAATTTTTCAAAATACATTTTTAAACTATTTCTTTGTTGCCTGCCTTTATAGTTACATGTAGGAACAATAAGATAGCTTTTACAATGAGTTCACTGACAGGTTATGAATATATGTACCTTTAGTCAATGACTTCCAGGCAAAATAGCCATCTCTGATAATACAAAGCCATAACTTGCTGCAAGGCTGCTGGTGTAAAGTAGTTACCTGCTTAGAAAAGTGAATCACATGGGTGCGCTACCATAATTGGACAGGCAAAACCTGCAATAATACAGGGCAGCAGAAATTGAGGTAGGAGATAACAGTCAGCTAAGATAAGATTGATAAGAAGATAACATCTTTTTATTTTCCATGGATGGTGAAAAGCTTTGCCCTTGGAGTTAACCTGTAACACAGTCAAGTTCTTTAGCCAAGACCAAGTGCAGAATACTGATGGGACTTTGTGGATTTCGAAAGACAGCTGTTCCCATGATTTTGCTGCCAGTGCAATGATTAGAGATTGAAAACAGAGGGAAAGGTTGTCTTCATAACAACCCGGAAGCATCCACACATTCTTAACGTGTGACCATGTCTTAAAGAAAAAAACCTATCCTGTTTCTGTCAGAATAGTATAAGCAGAAATTAAAAAAAAAAAACAAAACCAACTATTCACTCTGACAAGAAAAATCAAGGTTAAAAGATAAACAGTATCTTTGGTCTCCTGAAACCTGGCTCATCTTCATACCCCTGCCTGCATGATAGGACCAGATTCTCTTCAAACTCCGAAAGCCCATAAGACCTGCTGGCTGGAGGCCCTGAATGCAATCTCAGCTTGAGGGTGTACATTTTACAAATGCCTTTGATGAGATCAGATATTTGGCAAGTCACTTGAAAAACATCTAAAGGACTGCAGTAAGCTTAGCATTCCCATCTAAAAATCCTGCACACACAGAGGCCAGAATCTGATGTTGCTGCATAACTAATGTGAATGATATTAAGCTGCAGTTAAACTAGACAGTTGAACTGTCTTCTCTGGACAGTTTCCCTAAATCTCCATGTGGGTTCAGTAGAACCACAGCACGATCACAGCATTTCACTTGGCCCAGAAGAGCAACTTCTGGACATGCTGAATTGAAATTTGTTGTGTCCAGTGTGCCAGCTAAAGGGCTTTAGAGAAGTGTCTTGCACTTCCACAACCTCAAGGCTGCTAGAGGTCATTTTTATGAGCTGCAGAATCATTCCACCTTCCCCATGAGTTTGTCTGGAGCACACCAGCCCTCACTTATCCAGCTGCAATGCCATGACACTAGGCCAGAGGGGTTGTGGATTCTCCTTCCTTGGAGGTCTTCAAGACCCACCTGGACATGTTCCTGTGTGACCTGATCTAGGTGGACCTGCTTCTGCAAGGGGGTTGGACTAAATGATCTCTAAAGGTCCCTTCCAACCCTACCATTCTATGATTTTATGACTTTTTCCAAATAAAAGACAAGTCAATACAACAGTTGCACTGGATCAGAATGAATTCCCTCTACTGTCATCACCTCTCTCATCCACCTTTCACGAGAATAATCTTTTTCAACCCATGATGTATGGAAGAATACAGCAGCCAATGGCAAACAGCACTGGCTGAGTCTGTGTCTCAAGGAGTTGCCATGTTCCTGACATGACTAAGGCAGAAGCTCACGTGTGAGATTGCATTCAGTAACTATAAAGTACTCTTTGGGGCTCCAAGACCTTTAGCTGTGACCTGTATCTATGGCCCTGGGAGGCTCAGTCTTAGAGGAATCACCTCATATTCTTAGCTGCAACATATTCCAAACCTTACAGCGTCTTCTTGGAGCACATTGCAAGCTAGTGGCTTCACAGTCACTAGATGAACATCTTGCACTCATATTTGTGAGCTACAGAGTTATCCACATGTGATGTTACCATTGAGACTTCGAAGTGAAAACTTCAAAGATGATGTCACGACAATGTTAGGTCTAGGTACTCATTGTTGTTACTACTTTCATCAAATATCCTGAAGTCAGATTGTGAAAAATGAAGGCCAAAAATTGCCATTAAAGGGACAAAAGAAATGATTGGTTTAGTATTGACTAAAGTGTATCATTAGAATATTATGTTTCTTCTACAGGTAAAAACAAAGACAAGAACTTTTACCTTAAAGCCATTTTGACAATGTTGCAGAACAAAACTTCTTTCAGTAACAAATTGAAACCTGGGACTGGAACAAGTCAAGGAGTGATGCTTCACCAGCTAAACATGAAAGCGCAAGAGAGAGGAAGCAAAGTTTATAAAACTAAACCTGTGTTTAAGAGTCTAAGTCCTATTTTCAGAAGGAGCAAGTACTTAGAAGACAGGTGTTCAGGAAACTGTTCTGAAAATTAAGTCTCAGTTGCTAAGTCACTTAAGAGACCTGTTGAAAATATCAACTGAGAGTCTAAACTTGAATTAAAAGTCCATCATGTGGAGGGAGAGAACACACAGAACAGAGAAAAAACCACAACTTTCTCATGTGTTTGTGAATACAAAGCTTTCTGCATTGGTCTCGATCACTTGAGTGAGGCATTGATTTTCACCCCCCACACACCCCACTGCTATCCTTTAACCTTAATCAAGCTACATTTTTTACACAAGAATGAGTGGGAGGAAATAGATTATTCCTCTCTGTAACTACTGATTTCTTCAACAGCAGTACCCTGAGAAATAAAATATAGGTGTTTCAGTAACAGCAAAGGCAGCAACAAATGTACTTCTTATTCAATCCACAAGCCTGGAAATTCATTGGGCACAAGGTGAAATGTGGTCATTGCTATCAAAGTATATTGTCTGCTGTGGGAACAGAATTTTGGATGTGAACCAAAACTTTCTTGAGGGAGATAAACTTGTTATTCAGACAGTAAAACGTTATGATTAACACCTGATGAAGCATTAAGGAACCATAAAAATTCTGCTACCTGGGAAAGATTATTTAGCAGGAGACTGCCTGCACTTTGGCAAGCAAGCGTGCAGCAGGTGAACTTCATCTCTCAGCTTTCAGTGCAAACCTGCATTTACAGTCATTTTGTGATGCAGAGAAAAGTAGAACCACCCGGTCAACTGCAGACATGAACAGACAGATTCTGCTTCTGTTCACACTGAACCTTTATGGAAATTCTTGCCGCATCTATGGATTGCAAGTCCAAGTAAATTAACTTCAATTGAAGTGGGATTTATGCTTGCTTTCACAGCTTGTCAGGCACAGCTTTTTGTCGGTTTGTCTATTTATTTCATTGTGTTGAGTCATAAGAATTAGGTCACAGAGTCAATCAAAGAATTATTATGATTGGAAAAGACCTTTAAGATCATTTAGTCCAACCACTAACCTGACACTGCCAGGCCCATCACAACTAAACTATCTTCTTTGATACCTTATCTATGGGTCTTTTTAGTATTTCTAGGGATGATGATTCCACCACCTCCCTGGGCAGCCTGTTCCAATGCTTAACAATGCTCTCAGTAAAAAAATTCTCCCTAAAGTCCAATCTTATTTCCTTCTGTTTTATCATTCATTACTGTAGAGAAGAGATTGACCCCCACCTCATCAGACTTGTTCTCTAGATCCTTCACCATCTTCGTTGCCTGTCTCTGGACATGTTTCAGCACCTCCATATCCTTCTTGTAGTGAGGGGCCCAGAATCGAACAGGGTATTCGAGGCGTGGCCTCACCAGCACTGAGTACAGGGGGACAATTGCTTGTTCCCCCTGCTTGCAATGTCCCCTCTTGCCATGAATCCCAGGTGCTGCTGTCTGTCATGTATTGCCCGTGAGCTCATACCAAGGCCATGTCTCTGGTAACCACACTGGGTGGAACGTTGCAATGACAACATCCAGTTGTCACTCAACATCTGTCAAGACCTCAGCAGATTTAGTAAATGGTAAATTGAGTGCTTTGCTGAAAATCCAGACCCATGCACACGCCTGTATATGCCTGTTAGAATCAAGCTGAACTAGACTCTAATGGGATACCTAGGCTTAAGATTTTACCTTTGCATACACTTACGCTCTTTGAAATTCCCACTTCAGTCTAAAATGGCAAAGGTTCCATTAGGGACTGGTTATGTAAAATAAAAAGGACTCTTGAGGATGACCAGTCTCATTAACAGCCTCTGCTGAGCATCAGCTGCTGAGACATAGGCCTGCATTTTTTCAAAGTGTATAGTAATGCTGAGTTATTGTGTGTTTAGTTTGTTTTGGTTCTGAAATTTAGCTCCTCCAAAATGAGAATGAAAATTAACAGCTAACCCTAGAAAATATAGGTCATTGGTCCTGAAGTGAGATTAATGTGGAGTTATGGTTTTGTTCAAGTGCATACATCCCTGAGTCAAGCTGAACTCAAGCATAGCTAGCATCTGGACAGACTTACACCTGTACAGTGAGATTAAGTGTCCATCAACATACTCTGAGAAAATGGATGATTGAGGTTGTGGATTAAGATGGATGATTGAGTTTCAGGGGATGACCGCATGTGTGATAACAGGTAGGAACAGTACACACTTCTCAGGAAATCAAAACTCTGTTCTTCTTATATCTATCTGCCAATAAAAGTGATAATGCTACCTTCCATGAGCCCTGTTTACACAACAAACCATTCATGGCTGTGCAGAGACTGTCTCATTATATGTAACGAATGTAATGTTTTCCAGCCTTATTTAGGACCTCCAGCAGAGCACTAATCCAAATAATGCTAGATTGTTTTGCGTAGGGGGTGAATGATTCAACAACACAGAAGACTGAGAAAAATCACTCCCCACATAAGAGCTTCAGGGCAAGTGTTGAGCAAGAAGGCTCTGACACCTCCACATTTTCTTTAACTATCCCATGCAGGCTTTAATCAAATGGGCAAGTTTGCATGTACACTAATATCTTCTTTAATCCTCACGTTTCCTGCTTGATACTTGGGTGATTTCATGCTTCTGTAATTTCATTTGACTAAGTATGAGGAATGAGTATTTACACATATTAATAAGTCATATTTTTGTTGAATGCCAGTTGTATTCCAAACTGCAGACTAATGTACGTGGGTTGAAGAGAAGAAAAAGGGATCTGAAATGAAAGAGAAGCGATTCTCAAACCCCAGACAGCTCCATTATGTTGATAGAGAATAATGCAGAGGAAAGGAACTGAGATGTCATATCTATCAGTAAATAAAGACTTTATTTAGGTTATAATAATGAAGTCCTGGGGTGTATTTTGTAGCAGGAGATCAACAGTCTTGTGGATTGACTTCAGTGGAGTTTTTCATAGGATTGAAGTTTATCTGTTGTTCTTTGATCATATGTGGTGAACATGATAGTGTGGAGGTGCCTTATTGCCTTATATCAAGTTATTTTCCCTGTTCTATAAAGAAAGTGTTCACCATCTGAATATAGGAAACACAACAACACACAGTGGTGGCAGGTGAATAGGATTGTGTTAGGGGAAAAGTTGTGATAAGTACAAGAGAGAAAGACTAAACAACAGCTTCTCATCCAAATCCTTTCTTCTATTGTTTGGAAGGGGAAGAAAGGAAAATATAGATTTGCAGGAATTAACTGTAGTGGTCCAATTCAAGGACACTGCTTTGTATCCATAAAATTTTAATTGTTGGTATAGGAGTAGCCATCATGCATGATTTCACTTTGAATGTAAAAATGCTGACCCAGTTTTGAGAGGGTTTTGAATAAATTTTAAGCAGTTTGGAACAAAGTAAGAAGAGAGCAAAATTAGTCAAGTCTATAAGAATATTTGTAGGTTCAAGGGCTGTTTAAGGATAGAGAATAATAAAGAATAGTATGCCAGGGAAAGATCCTCAAATAATTACTACAATTAACAAAGACAAGTAAGATTTACATTGGTACATGCATTGAAACATAAGAATTTACAAGTATCTAGGAAAAAGAAAATTACTGTTAAGTGTATTTGAACATTTATTTTGTCATCTGGGTTTTGGGAGGCCTTGGATTTAGAATGGGGAAGGCATTTTATTTGCCTTCTCGGGTGTTTTAGCAACCTGATGCAGTTCATTCATGCCATAGTCCTATTTTCTCTATACAGTGATATCTCTGAGTGCAGACACCCACATTACCATTCACTCTGGGCAATATATATTCCATATTCTCACTGACTGTTATTTTTTGCTGAATATAAGCAGGGAACACCGAGATAAGCACTTCTGTGACTTCATAACTTGATAAACTGTATACTTTAAGTGTCCAGAAGAGCCTTCAGACCTCATCCAAAGTAAATCTGTATGTGATCCAAGGGTGGGCCTGGAAGCCAAGACGATGGTTTTGGGTTGCAGTTTTAGCTCTTTAGATGATTCCTTCCATGACTTCGGATGAGTCACAAAAGCTGCTTACATTCCTACCTGTACACAGGGATATTTATTTTTGCCCTACTGCTTTGAAGTTGGTCTCTGACTAAAGAATCGCTAGCCATGCTTTAGGTACATTATTTGGCCTTGTGCATCAAAATTGAAAAGCTGTGCATACAAAACAAT
Source organism: Urocolius indicus (assembly GCA_013401255.1). Taxonomy (NCBI): domain Eukaryota; kingdom Metazoa; phylum Chordata; class Aves; order Coliiformes; family Coliidae; genus Urocolius; species Urocolius indicus. Next base: position 109,514 of record WBNH01004728.1, on the reverse strand, counting down.
CCTGATCAATAAAAAATATTTGCTCTCAAAGATGGTTATTTTTATTACTTTTGATGTTGGCCAATTGACATTTCTTGAAGGTTATTTTGGACCTTTTCTTTTTCCATGATCCACTATCCTCAAGCTTGAACTCTCATTTTAGAGACAAATTTGAAGCAGGCAAATATTGACATTTTGCCTTTCAGATCAAATGAATGCTTCTTAAACTGTTCTCATTTTTCAATTCATGGCGTAAAGTGCAGAGAGGAGATAACATAAGGAGACAGAGAATGAGGAATATACATTCTGTTCCTCTGCAATTCTCCTGTGAACTTCATGGACAGTTCAGGAACATGGGTGTGTTTTTAAAGCTAAGCCAGCATTGCAGGTGCTGACAGATCAGAAACTTGCTGGATGCCTTATAAATCAGATGCAGAAATAGTTTTAGAGCAGTGTGTATGAGCCAGCATGGGGATATGACTACAGGCACATATGGAGTTCTTTCCCACTCCATATAAATCAACGGTACTGCAGTTTGTGTATCTGTCCTCTTCTGAGCTTATTTGTCATCGAGGTATTGAAGGGTCTGATGGTTGTCAGTGAGATAAATCAAAATCCACACTCTAAGTGTTGTGGTGCAGTATTTTCCACCATTGCCTCTAAAGTTAGACATAATCAATACTAAATTTCCAAGTTTATTTACAGCATCAGAGGTTAGGAAAGCAATGGTGCATTTTTTTATGTTGCCTGGTGTTTTCCAGCTGTTTTTAATATATGTATCACTTGAAGGGCTCGGTATGAGTCAGTACAAAGTCATATATTTCATTGTTAACTTCTCATAACTTACCTTAGCAGTGCCTGCTGCACTTTTCAAGCAGAGGTGATACTAACAAATCCATTATGTTAAGAGGCAATGTAATATGATGATGCTGAAGGAAAGTGCTTTGGAATTCTGTTTATTTTATTAGTTCAACATATTCTTCCATTTGGAAATGTTGCTATGCTTATTGAGTCAATCACTTGATAGCTTCTGCCACAGAGAATGTCACAGCAGGAGACAAGGACTGTTTTTCAGGATAATAAGGCAGTGGAGGCAGGACAAATACCTTAGGTCAGGCTTCTCTGTTTTATCAGGTGAGAGGCTGGAGGCTCTAAATGACACTTTCCCTCTTGTCTCTACTCTCCTTAAATCTTTCCAGAAGCATTTTCAAACAACATGGCTCTACTCCCATGCATGAAGAATAGTGGAAGGCAAGCAGGAAACTGCTCTCACTTTTCTAGGATGGGATAATGACAATGAATCAAGGAATAGTCTCATTTAGAAGAGGAGATTATCTGGATGAACCTTCTAAGCAGACCCTTAGGTTAGATTATCCAGGGCCTGAACTATTTCCTCCACTTCTCTGGACAATGTATTCCAATGTTCTGCTCTTTCAGTGGAGCGTTTTTTCCGTATATCCAGATAAAACTTCTCCTGAAGCAACTTGTGCTCACTGGCTCTTGCATGTCACTATACATTCCATGTGTAGAGAGCACCTCCACTTCTTTACAACTGCTACCTAGGTACTGGAAGACCATCATTAGATCTCCTCAAGTCTTTCCTTCCCTAGGCCTAGTAGAACAAAGTTCTTTTTTGGTTTGGTTTTTTTTTTGTTGTGGTTTTTTTTTTTTTTTTTGTAAAACCAATTTTCAGCTATTCTTTATGTATCAAATTCTCCAACCATCCAATCATCTTGGTCACCTTCCCATTAGACCAAGTCAAGTTATTCAAAATTTCTCTTGAGCTGAGAGGACAAAGTTTGGCCTAACACATGCTGAATAGAATGGGATGATCGTTTCCCTTAATCTAATGGCTACAGGCTTGCAGGTGTGGCCCAAGGCCTGCTCTGCTTTTATTGCCACAAAGGCACATTTTTGCTTCATGTTTAGTTTGCTACCTGCTCGGACTCCCTGCAGAAAATAGAAGGATATTTATGGGCAAGTCCTGAACCAGAGCTATCATTTAATCAATACTGGTGGTCACAGTGTTGGTGCCAATAGTCCAATGCTTCCCTAGAACATAACATCTAGGATGCCAGTGTTGATAATGTCTTTATCAACATCTTTAATGCCAGTATTGTTGTACTACTTTGATTATAAACTAAAAGATCCTTGTGGTGGCAAAGCCAAACCTTCAGACATTAAGCAGCAGGTGGGTTTTAAACAACTCATACCAGCACAGTTCTATCCCTGCCTGAGTCCATCTTCACCATGCTTAAGGAAGGGATCCTAGACAAAAATTAGACTGTGGACATATAATTAAAGACTAAGCACATTATGTATGCCATGTCAGGCATCCAATTAACATTTGTACTGCCTAACTAATACTTGGGCTTCTTTTTACATTCCTCTAAGCTGCTAGGTACTGGTGAAATGTTGTGACAATATGTTTCAGGTTAATTATGCATTATTCAGGTTTTCCTTTATAAGCTTTGAATCATTGCCTTTTAGCTTAATTGAAAGTCCCCTTGTTATGTGACTGACCTTTTTACTATTCATTGTTTTATAAAAGCCCCTCACTGTCTGCTGCCCATCCACACTAAGTGGTATCTGGAATCTTTGTTTTGTGGTCTTCCTCTGAAGCAGATGCTTGATCACATGGCTGAATCTCTCTCACTTCTTAGATCATCTGTACTACTTTCTTCCCTGTTTCCTGTACAGTCAAACAACATCTTTGCTTTTCTCTCTGCGGTAAAGCTTTCTGCTATTATTAGCTGGACACAGCAATATTCCTCACTTTCTCTTAAGTACTTAAAATTAATTTACATGTTATCATTAAGAATAGCATTTAAAATCTTCTAATGTAGATGAGTATTTCAATATAGATCAAGTCTGTCTGTTTTGAGAGAAAATGACTTCGACTTTCACTCCCAAGACTGCTTCTGACTGATTGAGGAAGCTGTGCTTCCCCAATGCAACCGAAAGGATATTTTGATGGCTACAAAGTGATGGTGAAAAAAATAAAGAAGAAAGAGTAACATCTCATTGGAAGTAAAACTGACATTTGCTGTTTCTCCTTGTCACAGATGTTCAACTAACATTTCATACTGAAGGTAGAAGTGGGAAACAGATTTAGTGTTAGGAGCAACACTACTGTTTACCCCATAGATTTTCACCACTTTTTTCCAATATTCTTGCCAATACTAAAGGCACCCACAATTCTATGTGTCTCTCAAGCTGTGTTGCTAAGGGATAGACTAGACACACACTGTGATTTGCTGCAAGTAAAGCTTAAAATGCTAAATTTGTTTAGTTATCAGCACATTGCTGTTACAAAATAGCACTGCATTTTCAGCCATGAAAAAATGCAATCTGTATTCTACTCCCAAATAAAGGTTTTAGGATTAGTGATCTTAGAGTACTATTGAAGTTGTAATAATGAAACACCAGTCTGTGCTGCAAGGTGCTGTTGAGATTTCAAGTGCAGTGCTTGTAATTTCAGAAGATAATTACTTCTCTGGTAAGATCTTTCATGTAAGAGACTTTACATGTTTTTGTATTGATGCGCTATACAGACAAATAGTTTGCATTTTATATCCTAATTACAGAGTAATGCATCTTGCAATATAGTTATATTTTGCCACCCAGTTCAATGACTCGTAGTTAAACAACCCATATGCAAAGCAAATAATAACAAAGGCAAGTTGGTGAGAAGAAGTACCTAGACAGTTGCACACAGGTGCATTCCCTGGAGTCAGAGAAATAAGGTCTAGAGGCCTTTGGAAGATAAGAGCTATCTGGAAGAAGTAAAGGATGCCAGCAAACAATTCTATGATCTCACAAAGATTTTCATGTGGGAAGGCAACTGTAAGTTGCAACAGGTTCATTCACACACAAATAGATCAGCTGAAGTTAATTAGTGCAGCAGGTGGCAAAACATTACCCATCAGTTGTTGTTAGTGTCATATTTGTGTAGCCCCTGGGGTCTGAAACTCAGATAAGCAAGAACTCTTTGCCACCATCTACTGATAAACTGAGGAAAGAGATATAGTTAATTTTCAAAGACCACAGAATCACAGAATCTTAAGGATTGGAAGGGAACTCAAAAGCTCATCCAGTTCAACTCTGCTGCCAGAGCAGAACCACCTAGAATAGGTCACAGAGGAACTTGTCCAGGTGGATTTGGAATGTCTCCCGAGAAGGAAACTCCATAACCCATCTGGGCAGCCTGTTCTAATGCTCCATCACCCTCATGGTGAAGTTTTTCCTTGTGTTTCTTTGGAACCTCTTATGTTCCAGCTTGTAACCATTGCCCCTTGTCCTATCATTGGACATCATTGAAAATAGCCTGGCTACATCCTCCTGACACTTGCCCTTTACTTATCAGATAATGTTCATAACAGGATGGACACTTTTGTAGTTTTGCTTACAACTCATTCAACGATAGGAATAAACAGACAACAAACATTCATTTTCTTCATAATACTTCTAAGAAGCAAAGAGTTAGCTCTTGTGTCACTGGGTTACATGGGACAGGAATTCTGCATGGGAAGAAATATCAACAAAAGAGTTTGATTTTCAGCCTATTCTTTCTGTTTTATAATGAATTGAACTTCTCAAAGTGAGATGGAAGAATGAAGTTGTGCTGGAAGTGAAGAGACAATAAACAGGTGAAAAGATATCTTTATTCAGTACCAGATAAGTTTTAAATACCGCAGAAGATCCCAACCTTGCACTGCACCTAAATGTGATGGGATTCTGGACAAGAGTCAGAGCCATCAAGGTGCTGGAAGGTGAGAGAGAAAGGAAAAATGGTACAAAGAGGGTACTGTCCCAAAAAGACACAACAGCACAGGGGCAATATGTCAAGGGACAGCAGCAAGATGGCTGCTGAGAGAACACCCTTCTCCACCAGACAAAGTCAATCCCTCTCAACTTCTCTCCTACTCGGAGAGACAACTCCCCAGGGCAAATCTGTCCTACTGAGATCATTTGGGGAAATTGCCTCATTTCCTTATTTTTGTGGCAGTGTCTGAAACACATGTTTCTGTAGTGGAATCCCGTGATTCCATGTGATACCTGGATTTCTTGATGTCATCAATTTCTCACAGAAAATAATAATAATAATAAAAAATTCACTTTGTAAATATACCATCACTCTATTTTGTCAAGGTGCCCAGTATGCAATATTGGATAATAGATTGTGGAGGCAGTCTCATAGGAAAGAGAAATTCATCTGTGTCTTGTAATAACTAAGCAAGTACTTCTCAGAATTGAGCCTCTTTTTGTTTCAAGATATAATGTGCCATAGGGACAAATAAACAGGGCGTAGATGTTAGAACCTGGGACAAGGTCTCTAAATAGTCTCTTGTAAATACATATGGATGTATCATTTATATGCTTCAAGCCATTCAGAAGTGTGTAAACATGAGTAACCATAGCTAGGGCTGCATAAATATAGCGCATTTCCTCATAAAGCCTCTTGACAGCTTGAAATGAAAACTCTTGCCTGACTGCCAGAGGCAGGGAAGAGAGGCAGCAAGGCAACTTCAGTGTAACCAACAGGGGAAAATATGTGTTAGGGCTCTTTCACTGACTTCTAGATTTTCCTACCACTCTTTTGTGCAGTTTCCCTAAGAAAAATCACAAAATCGGGGAATATGCTTTTTCATTTAAGGAAGGCACTTTGCATTAGTACAGAGACCTTGAAGGACTAGTTTCTGTCTGTTCCTCTCTTTATCCCTTTAGCAAAGATGAGCAATTAGAAGAGCAGTGCTAAAGCCTAAGGTGATCCAGACTCAGTAGAAAATGGTTTTGTTTAGAATGTAAATGTAAAAAGAATTTCTCCTCTACATCATCCTCCCCAAGTACATCCACTGAAATCCAGGACACACTCTTCACATCATATTTCACCTCAATCATCAGGCTCTGACATCTCTGTCTTGCATTGAATTGATGCAAAAATAAATCATAGAATCACAGAATTGTAGAATGGTCTGGGATGGAAGGGACCTTCAAAATCAACTAACTCAGACCTCATTGCCATGAACAGAGACATCTTCTGCTATACCAGGTTGGTCAAAGCCTCCTCCAACCTGGTCTTGAGCACTTCTGGTGATGGGGCAGCCACATTTCTCTGGGAAACCTGTGTCAGTGCCTCACCACCCTCACAAGGGTTTTTTCTTATATCTAATATAAATCTACCCTATTTCAGTTTAAAACCATTACTTGTTGTCGTCACACTTCTTCAGGGTGCACTCAATCTCACTGTCCATGTTGCTGACCCCTGAGGAACATCACTCATCACTGGTCTCTACTTGGACTTCAGGCTGTTGACTACCACACTTTGAGTGTGACCATCTAGCATTTCTTCAATGAGTGGTCCATCCAGCATGGAACAATGTCAAGTGCTTTGCACAAATCTGGGTTGATATTGTCCATTACACTTATCCACCAACACTGTAACCCCATTGTGAAAGACCACCAAAGTTGTCAGGCACGATTTGCCCTTAGTGAAACTGTGTTGGCTGTCACCAATCACCTCTTTGTTTTCCATGTGCCTAATTCATTGTTGGTCTCCTAAGGTGAAATTTTTTCTGCTCTGTCTGCTTTACAGCAGAAGTATCTGTAAACACAGCTAATTCTCATTCCTATTGTATGAAAACATGTTGCTGACAGTTTTGCTCTCTGCATCTTCAGCTTCTCGCTGGAAGCATAGGATTAAGATGGAAGGTTTTAGCTATCTTACTCTCCTTTAACATTTCAGCACTTTTTATTTCTCCAAACAGTGGGAACTTCTTAACAGTAATGCAGGAGTCTTGAAGTCTGAAGAGGTCCAAAAGGGCAAATAGTAAAAGAAAACTCATTAACAGGAATTTTTCCACCTCAGCATTTTAGTTCATGTGGGATTAAGCTGTGGAAAAGTATTGGGACAAGCGTGTAGTTTTATTTACTTTAACTTCTTCTGTTCTTTATCGATCGAAACTTGATGACCCTTGAAAACATTCTGCCCTTCCAAACTCCAAGCTTTTATAGAAAATACAGAAATAAAATCCAAACCATATGAACCAATATTCAAGAGCTGAATGATATTTCCACCTACCCTCCCTGCACCTGCCTGAACTAATATTTTCATTCTGTCTCAGTCCTCCCTTTCAAATTTCCCCTTGCCAAAAAGTGAGCTAATGTCTTTTGGCATTCCAGGGCAGGAAGAGAAATGTGAGTCAACTCTGCATGTCCAAAATATTTGATGACCACATTTCATTTTTAGCTGTCCTATTCTACAGTGCTTGTCTCTATGAAGAAAATGTAGGATGACAGAAATGCTTTTCATGTCAACCAAGGGCCACTGAATCAAAGTCCTAGCAATCCTGGAGGGTACAGACTAATACTTTGGAATAAGATGGAATCTGCATGTCTAAAACTTTCCTATCTGAACCCTCCAGCAGGGAGTCATAGTCTGAAACAGGGCTGGTTTAGCCTTGTGCTGCATTGAGGAGGATATTGAACAAAATCCTTATCCTATAGAAATTGGTGTGTCTTCTGTCCTTTGCTTCAAAATGAGTTTTGTGTCATAACTTCCCCAATGATTCAGATTTCTCAGACATTTGGACTTTCTTTGCTAATTAGATGTCCCTTAGAACTTGCTGACAGCCAAAACTATTTCAGCTGAAAATATTAATATGATATATTAATCAATTTAATTTAGCATGTTCTATTTGTATGTCATAACATATGTTTTGCCTGGTGGCACAGAAATCTCAGAGGCACTACTACTGTACAGAGGCAAGAAGGGCATTTCTAATTAATACAACTTTTTAAATGCCATTTTCCTAACTCAGCACTCTTGTGATTGGTACAGAGAAAAGTTACTTATAATTTCCAATAACCTTATTATCTTTTTCTTTTCTCACAGCTTTCTGTCTGAACTATTTGGAGGGTATTTTCCCACAAAATGGTACAACCTCACCTTTCCTTGACATCTAAAATGTAGCAAATTATAATATCAAGAATATTTTATAGCTTCCCACTTTTATCATTATGAAATGCATCATTAAGTGTAAACTGATTGCAACAGAGAGTACATTAATTGTGACTGCAGTATAAAGCTCCAATTTTCTGCTGATATCACACATCAGGATGACTGTAACTATCACCCCAAAAGAACCTGACTATCACTTGTGGGATGATCCAGTACCGTGAGGATCCAAGAGTCCCTGGAGTTCTCAAGGGCAGTGGAATTTTATCTGGCAACTCTGTGAAATCAACTTTAGCATCTTTCTTCCAGCAATTTCTCTTCTCACACTCACACAGAGTCTTTCATTCTCTTGTTACTCAGATCCCCACTTCTGTGGTTCTGGATGCCATCTCCTACATCTTTCTATAGAGTGTTATTTTGTTTGCTCCATACATTTCTGTGACAGACAACAATCATGTGGTATATGGAGATTTGATGACCAGAATGCTCTTCTCCCAGCACAAGTTGTGATAGTATAGACACATGCAAGCTAGTTTTCAGCCAATATATTGCAACAATACCTGTACTGGTGCTACAACTACTTGGAAAAGAACACATGCCAGAGCCTATTTCAGTCCCGTCACCCGCCCATATGGAGCCCCAGAAGTCCTGGAGCCAGCCAGGGTCATGATATGAATGACAAAAAAAAGGCTGCTAGACTATGTTCTGGTAGATACCACACCTATAAGAAAAAGAGAAGCAGGCACATCATCTTGAACCCTTTAGAAGCAGAAAGAAGCAACAATAAATATTCTTTCAGTATAAAAATATCTCTTTTTTCAAAACACATAAGTTGCAGCTAGAGTCAGAGAATGCTCCTGATATATTTTTGCAACCTGACCACTGTCAGTGACGTCCCAGTCTGAAGTAGTTAGGCTGAGATGAAAAAGTATCATTCTCCTCCTCATGGCTGTCTCCAGGAAAAGCCTGCTATCAGGACTTAGCTGATGATTGCTAATGTGCACACAAGTAGAAGAGTCTAGCTGCAGTCAGGAGCTTTTAGAGAAAACTATTTGTCAGAAAACTGTTGTGTTGACAACACTACAAAAAAGATGACTCAAGCACCAAGAGGACATATACTTATCTTATTTACTAAGGTAAATAAGTGCAATTTGAACTCGGTCCATTTTCTGGCTTTAGTTTAGAGGTCATACTCAGGCTAAGCCGTTGTCCAATATTGTATCTGGCAATAAATAACAAAAGGAGAGGGCAAGCTTTCACCAAAGTCAACTCTAACACTTTCTGTGATCGTGAACTAAACCTTGCACTCATATTTTTCTTTTGACAGTGGAATTTCTCTGCTGAGAGTGACATTTTAAATCAGCCAATCCACCTGGTGTGGAGCTGTAATGCTCGAGCAAACCAGCAATTCTGCTGTTGTCCAGACAACAAATACCAAATAACTGTATAATGTTTTCATTTCTCCAGGAATAAGCACATAACTGCAGACCTTCAGTTTTGTCTTATAAGAGCTGACTTTTCAGAGCTGATGGCTTTTGACCATAGTAGCATCTATGAACTTGTGTGCACTGTGTTTGTACACACATGTCCTTTTGCAATTTTCTAAATTAGGCTATATCCTGAAGAAGTTAACAAAAAAAAAATCTCCTTACAAAATAATACACAGCTCTGTTTTCTTCCAGGCTAGGTTTCTGTAAAGAACTTATCATGATGGTACCTTAACTTCTATAAATTTTGAATTGATATGATATATATTATTTTTAAACAGATAAAAATTAAACTTCTCCCTGAAAAAAAGGTTTCTACAAAAATAGACTAAACTAGCAATAGAGATTGTTTTATATTTTTAACATTAAAAAAAAAAACAAACAAAGAAGCAAATAAACCAAGCTAGCAGTAGAAATGAGCTTTATTCCTAAGTGTACAGGGATTTATCATTTCTGCCTTCCTCACAGAGAACAGAAAAACTACAGTTTCATAATAATATTGAAATATATTTTAATATTGAATATTTTAATATTGAAAATTAATTACAAAAGATAATTATTGACCATCTCTAAAACTGATACCACTTTTGGAATGTTCTCTGAAATATACCAAATAAAAGTAGTAATAATAGGCCATCTCTTCACTTTTATTGTTTCTGTCTCAAAGTTAAGAAACACTTTGAGTTTAAGCATGATAGTAAACCATAAAAACTTTTGCCACTAAACTGTAAATCCTTCTGCTTTATTGCAATAAACATAAGGGTTTGACTTTGTTGGCATGAGTAGTTTTACTGCATCTATTACTAACAACAGATGTCAGCTAGCAAAATCCAAATCATCAGGAAGGAAAAGTTATATAATCTTCAGTGGGTTTTACTAAAAGCTGAGTGTTTCAGAAGCTCAGAGAGTGTGGGAAATGTTATATATGGAAAAAAAATGTTATATTCTCTCTCCTTCACTCTTCTATGAAATATTTTCCTCTAAATGTTTCTTGAATAGAATCTTTTGTGTTTTCCAATACTAGATCTGACATCATATTACTTCTTTTTTTATCTTGTGTGTTTATGTCCATTCAACAAAGACACACAGAGGTTTTGCAGGTCTTCTCAGCTGGTGATTTCTTTTTTCTTTTTATTCAAGAAAGAAAAAGAAGTAAAGAATCCCAGTGTGTAAGTACGTGGCAATTGACAATGCTTGTTTGGTGAGAGAATGTCTTAAAAAGGATTGAACATAAACCAAAATGGATTTTTGTCACTGCAGGCTTTGCCTTTTTCTTTCTAGGCTGGCATACATTTCTAACTGTTGTAGGTAATCATCTCCTTCAGCTTGAATTTCCTCCAAGCAAGGTCGCACTCACAGATGAATGCACTCCATGTCTCCCACCTCAGACATCACAATCACTGCACATCAGGCCCTCACCCCTTCAGACCTCAAGGGAAAACAATATTGGTTTCTACTCTCAGTTTTGCACAGATCTGGGAATAATCTTAAAACCGTGCTTCCTTTGCAGACACACTGTGAATACTTGAGCCCTGATAACGAGGTTACTTCAACCATTCTTTGGTTTCTTTGGTGTTTTAGATTGGGGTTGGTTAGGGTTGGGGTTTGGGGGAGTTTCAGAGATAGAACTGATATAAAATATTTAAACTGAGATCCCAGTTCTCCCTCAGGGTGGACTAGGACATTCTTGGGTTAGTTAATGCTTCTGCAAAGTTTAATTTCATAAAAAAATTGTGGATGAAGGTCTTCCAGGTGATGCTGAAGTAGCAATCAGAAGCGGAGATGGAAGTCCGTGGCTTAATAGTTGGAGGGCTTAGGTTCACTTATTAAGTTCTTTCTTCTCTTCATAAAGTCTGTATAGTAAAGGAAGTGCAGTGATAATAAACCTTCTTGTACCAATTTTTCTATCCCATTCTCAAAAATGTGTCATTTTATGGTGCTTGTGTCTCTGAGATTTTTTTACTACCTCTTTACAGACAGTAATGTCTCATTATCCTGCTCATGTGTCAGGAGAATAGACCTTACTCCCATTCCTCAGCTATTTTAAATTATGAGAGGCCAATTTCTTCTAGCATTGAGTGAGACAATTTATGGGGAGATCACCTCTGAGTACAACATCTAATTTGACAGTGATCAGCTGTTCTAGAAAGAATGCTTTCCTCCTTCTCTCAACTTTGCTTTGGAAGATCAAAGCTGTGGTTTCAGTGATCTTCTGCCAACTAACTCATGGTACACTACATAGAAGACCCAAGATGAGATTCAACAATGACAGAATCTTCAATATATGTATCTCCCAGCAAACTACTTTGAGTTTCATATACAGTCAGTGCAGAGCTGATAAATGGAGAGAGTGGATTGCCTGGTGCTATTCGTTCTTCATCTGGTTGCCTAAACATCATTTGAGATTTCCTGAGTACTTCATTCCCTGAGTTCTTCACTCCCTGAGTCACTCTAAGTTCCTACATCTAGTCAAAAGACTCTGTCCTAAACTTCACTGGCTGTTGACTTGCTCCCCATGAAATGCAGTGGGAGCCAATGTTCAGATAGAAACACATGGACTGAGAACACCCAAGGTAGGTCTTGAGACTAAAACATGTAATATAGATATCTACCTGTAAACATGTGAAAAAGCACTGACTTTCTCAGACATCAGCCTAGCATCATTTATATTTATGATACACTACAATATTAAAGACCTCTATGTGGAGCTGGCTGATGACTAACAACCTTATGGGAGATCTTTACTCTTCTCTCCTGACACACAAATGCCAAGCAAGATACCCACAAAGTCTAAAACTCACCTATGTGTGGGCTATAACCTCCCACACTGGGTGTCTGTGGTCTGTGATAGTCCACGAGGATCTATTATGTACCTTCAGAGGGCTCTAGCACACAACGCAGCTAATAGGTGTCTACTTTAATATGAGCTAAAATTTCCCAGAGTTAAATCCCACTCAAACCTAAGGAGTCAAAAATGTCTAGGAGAGAGATGAGGTGTTTTGTTCCATGAGTCTCCAGTCTCTGTATAGCCATTTCAAATCCAGTCAATTCCAGATCCTGAAAAGCAGTGTGCACTAAGTTTTGAAGTATATCCATGTTTTTCTGGTTTGTTTTTTTTTTTTCAGTCTACGTAGTCTTTCCCCACAGTATTGCACATTTTTGAGGGGTTCAATGCAGACTTCGCACCCACTTGTAATCTGTCTCTGGCACGATGAATAGAAGGCAAAATTGTTCGTAGCAGTGCAGTTCAGAGATCTCTGATTTTTCAAAACCCCATGAAAGAAATATGCTGTAAATTACATACTGCAATGGCCAGAAAGAACATGCAGTCATATAATCAGCCACAATATGACTGTAAGAATGCATTGGGCTGTATCTAACTTTTATTGAAACACCAAAGTCATCTAAAGCTTCATATCACCAGGGATATTTTCAGACCAAATACATGCTACAGCCTGTAAAAATTAAGCTAGTCATTATAAACTTAATCTGCAGTGTGAATAGCAAAATTGAAAAGCACTCAAGCATCAAACTGCACTTCTTAAAGGTAAAATAATAAAGCAATATGGGCAATACATAAATAGCTTTAAAGATTGCTGTGAGTAGGATAGCTAGGATGAGCATTTCCATGGAAATTGTAATGTATTGTGGCTCTCAGTAAAATTGAATGTCTTCAGTAGGCTGCTTTCGCCACTAACTGGTTTGTAACCATTACTGGAGAATCCTTTGTACTCTGCTGCTGTTTTTTATTGCTGGATAGTAATGAGATTTAAAAAAAGAAGATCAAAATCTGGCTGGTTTTGTTTGTCTCAATGAAACCTGATGGTAACTATTTGCATTTACTAATGATGGCTGTGTTTTATGCCCAGAACTTTGTAGTAGAGAAAATACTTCAGATGAGGAGAGTGGGTTATTGTGAACTGAGTAATTAAGATAATGAAGAGATTACAATATAACTGGGATTCCAATTCATGCCTTCTCAGATCCAATGACCTGATAAGTTCCTTGAGCTCAGATGCAAAAAGCAACAGAAGCACAATGACAATTGTTTGTCAATATCCAGACAGTTTTCAAGCCCAAGTCTCTGATTTTGCAAATAGCACGGTTCCACTATTCTGCTGAGTACATCTACAGAGATATAAAGTGCTGTATCACTGTAGTTTAACCATTTGCCTGCTAAGCCACATTAACTGACTGCATGCTTGTTCCTGCCAAGTTGTAAGTGAAGAAAGATCTCTCTCCTCCTGATCCTCACATAACAAAATGTTCAAAAGAGCAGAGAATCCACTTCCCATGTTGAAAACTGTTTCTACAGCTCTGGCTACTCAGTTTATCTATAATTGGTGTAAACAAAGTGAATGTTTTTGCAGGTATATGCTTCAATGATGAGGCAACTGAAACCTGCAGGACAAATTCAACTAAGCTGAACTTCAACTAACAGATCAAGTGTGGGGGGGGGTTTCCCTCTTAGTTTTAATTATATTTTCACCTTCCCAGTAAGTTCTATGTTGAAACAACCCAAATACTCCCATGTGAAGCTCTTTTGCTTTCTATGCTTCACGTCCTAACATTTCTGATTCTGTGTAGTTACAGATAGGGCTGCTGTGTGGTTATGATGTAAAACTAAACCAGACTTTCTCAAAAGGCTTGTTATCTCAAGTCAGCTCTTCTGAGCCTGAAGCTTTAACAAAAGTAAAAAATAAGACAAAGTTGCATGCATTTTAGGTCTTTTTAAACAATATTTTTCTCGAAAAGCAACAATATTTTTCTCCACTTAAGATTTTTGTTAGCCACAGACATTTTCCTCCATTATCTGGAATTTATGTTAATTTTGATTTAGTTAAGCATCATTAGGTGCAATCGATCCCATATACAGTGGAATGACCAGGCACCACAATTAGGCAGTTTACCACAGTAAATTCTACATGAATGTAGGCAAAAGAGGACAATTTCATATGCAAGGACACATTTCCCAAAGTGTTGCTGAAAAACATTTCATCTATTTTTTTTCAAGACAGACTTTACAGCTTCCTTCACCCAAGTTCCATAATGCTGCTGAAACCATTGTTTGTGAGACAATAGCCACTGAAGGGACTGCTGCAGATGTGCTGTCTTTCAATTCTTAGAAGAAGCTTCGTGTTCTCTCGTGAAGGGGAAGAAGACATCAAAGCTTAGCAGAGTTGTTAAAGAAGTCTGACAGGAAAGTAAATGTTGGATGAGATAACAGGAGTGCAGGCTGACTTATGCAGAGAACAATGAGATGGAGTGACAAAATATTTCAGCAAAACTCTATTTAAATCCCATTTAAAATGTATACATTGAAAATGTATGTTTGTCTTCTGAGTTCAGGTCTAGCTGCAATCATTTTAAGAGACTGAATTCACAAACAGGTTCAACATGATCATAATATGAACTGATGCCTGTATATGCTGCATAAATGCATACATATATAATACACTGTGACAGTCCAGTGCCTTACAGTCCTGTCAAATTCTAGACATATGACAAAGCATCTTCTCCAGAATTAACAAATATCTCAAGCAGTGCTAGTGAAACTTGGAGGAAGAGCAGTGGGAAGATAATAAAATATTCCTACCCTCATGTTGAATACAGAATCATGGAATAAAATATTGGAAAGGAATTCTATAGATCATTTTCTCTGATCTTGCTCAAAAACAGGGCAATTTCAAAGTCACAAGAGGTTTTTGAAGGCCTTGTCCACTTCAGTTTAGAGTAACGCCACGTGTAGAGATCCCACGATCTCTCTGGATTGAGTGTTCCATTCCAATATTTATATTTCCTGTCCTACAATTGTGCCAGTTGTCCAATTGTCCTTTTTGTGTGTACACCTCTGAGAAGTTCTTTCTCCTTCTGCTTTACAGCCATCCATTAGACAGAGGACAATGGATCTCTCCGTAGCCTTTTCTCTGCTACGTCATGTGTTATGTGTCTTACAGCCTCTTAACCAACCTGGCTTCTCTCTGATAGACTATCTCTAGTTTGTAAAACTCTTTCCTGCACTGGGGGCTTAAAATATAATTTATTTTACCAGTTAGATCCTGCAATTAATCTGAATTCCTCTTTTAATTCTTCGAGTCTCAGGTCTTTGGTCTCTGAGTAGAGAGTCAGTAAGTTATCATTATCAAGAACCTATCAATGAGAAGATTTATCTGAGAAACAAGATACTGTCAAATTAAAAGATAAATCACAATGAAATCAATGAGAGCTGAATCAGAACCTTGTTTCAACACTCCAGTGTTAAGAGGCAAACCAGGAAATACTACTATACTCTCCAGTGTTTCCCTGTTGCTAACAACCTTTCAGAGAGACTTTTTGGTCCAGGAGAATCAATAATAACATGACTTGTTGGTTTCATCAGGACCTTCTGAAATCCCTGAGTGCTGAGTACACCATTAGGGCCATCACAGGGTCAGAGATCTCACCTGTAATAGTAAAAGATGCTCCAAAACACAAAATCCAGGACATTTCTTCATCATGATTAGCTGTCTGAGCATCAGCTTTCTTACAGGCTATTGAGAACATGTGAATACATCCAGTTTACTCATTCCACACAGGCTTTAGCAAATTTGTACACATGGAATGATTCAAAGAGAAGGAGAAAGAAGTATGTAACAGAAGAATATATGTCTAGTATGGGGCAAGAGCCAGAAGCCTTCTGGAACTAAGAGAAAGTGGCTTTTAGACACTGAAGTTCTGAGAAACTGCTTAACCTGCTGGCTGTGGTTCCACTCTCTGCAATGTCTAGCTAGTGTATGAAGAGTCACAGGACAAAGAGACCAGAATTGGAGCTGACTCAGCATCAGTGAGCCAAGAGAGACAGATTGGATTTACACCATATCAAGGGCATGCACTCAGTCCTGAAGCATCAGATACATATGCCAGGAGCTGATGGGGCATTTGTTGCTCCATCCATGCTGATTCAGTCACTTTTTTTACTGAGAGAACATTATTCATATTAATATGGACCTCCATTCAACTATTAATACGTTAGAGCCAGATCTTTTTCCTCAGAAGTTTCTCAACATCTCCATTTGTGTGATGGTAAATCCCTTGAGTATGGGAGGCTTCTTCTTTAATTAGCAGTAGGAGCAACTTTGTAATGTCCATGTGTATTGGAGAGCACTAGATATCTGCTGTGCTGGTTATAGATCCATGACTTTTAGAGGTCTGAGCCATGTTGTGCCTGCTAGAGGATAATACTGGCCACAAAAAGAATGTCAGCAGTGGTTATTTCTCTCCTGACTGACTCCTCGATGGATTTAGATTTATAATTTCACTATTTCTGAAATAGCAAGGCCTGGAAGCTATCTTTTCTCCTCTCCTTCAGACTATGCTTGCATTAACACTAATATGTGGAGTGTCTTGAAAACCAAACAATTTTAAATGGGAAGACTGTAGCACTTTGGTTTTAACTTTCTAATTACAATACAGTAGGACAATATCTCATTAGCATGTTCCCCAGTTGAGGGAAATTTGCCAGGAGATTTCACAGCAAAATTCTAATTCATTGTAAGTGTGGACAATATGCTAACTCATTCTGGGTTAGTATTGGAAGAGGCTGCCCAGATGAGTTGTTGGATCTCCTTCTCTGGGGATATTCAAAACCCACCTGGATGAGTTTCTGTGTGACCTACTCTAGGTGGTCCTGCTCTGGCAGGAGGGTTGGACTAGATATCTTTCAAAGTCCCTTCCAACTTTGTGATTTTGTGTAATTAACCAGCAACCTAGGCACATTAAAAAAAGAGATGTTTACAGAAAGGTCTGTGTTGCTTTTTTTTCCCTAAAGATGTCTTATTTACCCAAAGCTCCCATAGATTTGAGCTTGCTTCCAAATTGTGGAAGATACAGATGTGTGGAAGTTTTGAAAATCAGATAGATGCTGTTGAGCACAGGACTTAAACTGATAATAGGCATAATCAGCTACCAGATTTTCCAAGACTTTCTGTGTGATCTTACCTTCTCTCCCATTCCTGTAAAATGAGAATGATTTCACTGACTCTATTTTTTGAGTCTCTTTTCTATTTATATCTTCAATGCTACTTGCTCTGGATTTGTACAATAGTCTGGAAACAATACCCTGAGCTCAGCTAACCTTATTAAGTAAATCACAGCAACCATTTTCCATCCAGCCATTAATAAAGAGCATTATCTTTCCTCCGCATTAACTGAATGTCTTTCATTCAGGGTTAAGAACTTTTCTTCATCCTTCTTTTGCAACAGTTTGCAGGTAATGTAGTTTGATTATGTTTTTTTTTCCAAAATAGATAAGCAAAGAAATTCAAACTTGTTACCATGTCTCAGCAAGACTCCATTTAAGAACTCAATGATACAAACAAACCAGAAAGACAAATGCAAATGGTGTTTCAATTAAGTGGAACCCAGGATGTCTCCACGGGTACATTATAGGATGCAGTGGAGGTGGTAATGTTGAAGAGGTAGCTAGGAATAGTCTCCAGCATTAAAAATTTAAGCCTGCAACTCGTTCACAGCTGTGACTGTGCATACACTGGGAGAGAAATGGCCCAATTGAAAACAGAGTAGGCACATATCTGCCAAACTCATCCTGAGGAAGAAGGAATTTAACCCATGTGTTCCCAGTAAGAGTGAGAATTTGCTGCAAAGGTCATCAGGGCTGTATAATGTCAAAAAAGAATAGGAACAGCAGAAGCTGGTAGAGGAAGAGCAATAACTACCACTTTGCGTTGTATAGAAAGGCTGAAAATTAGAATGTGACCTTCCTCAAGGTCAGACTAGTCCTGTAAACTGTGGATGAATTTGCATATGTTGGAGGTGAATTGGGTCTGACTCCAAAAGCTGCTTGTTGAACTGTCTCTTTATGAAGTATCCCAACAGTCAGCTTTCTCTGAAACCTCCTTAAAGGAAATGTATTCATTTATGATTTTACCTTCCCCTGGGCTATGTTTACACATACATTTAGGATGGAGGAAACTGCACTATTGATGAACTTTGTGTTTGGTGTGGGTGCATTGTGTTTTTCCATTTAGTATACTGTAAAGTCTGATTCTCAGTGGAGCTCTCAGCTGAGCTAGCCTCATTATACTGTTATTGTTACTCTTTTGTCTTTGGATCTCTATTGTGTATTGCAGCTCATGTGAACATTTCAATAAAATACCAGCTCATGTGGGCAGAACCATTGAGCTATCAATTTTGTCATGAGCTGGATGCTCTTACTATGCTGAAGCAGTCACTCATCAGAGGAAATAAACCACAACCACAGGAGGTGAGGGAAGTGTTCAAGCATCTGAATGCACATAGAGAGGAGCCTTGACTTTCAGTATCCTGCCAACAAACAGACACTGCCTGAAAGATCATGGCAAGAGAAATTCTGCAGAGCTGTCGGTTAACTTTGCATTTCCATGAGACTGCAAAACTGTAAAGATGGAGTGTTAAACAACCCTGTGGACTCCTTTTCTTACACTCGTTTCTGAAGAAAAGGTAGACAGAAGATGAGCCCAGTTCAGAGAATGTCTGGATTACCAGAGTACTGTTACCTACCCAAAATATTCCTTCATTTCAGTATTGAAAATCAGAAATATTTCTGAAAGATTCAGCAGACTAAACAGATAAATGAAATAAAGAGGGGGTTGGACTTCATGGTTCTAGTTCAATTTATTGCAAATGGTAGGTGGACAAAGAAAGCGAAGCAAAGGTAGATAAAACACTGTTAGAAACAGCTCAGATTCAGATGAAGGTGTGTCTTCATGTCCTCCAGGTCTGTTTCTTACCAAGTCTTATCCTGCTCAGGGCAGCCAGCTCCCATTCAGTTCAGCAAGAGCTTTACATAAGCAAAAGAAAGCAAAAACATTTGAGGCCTTCCTTCGTACTTTTGCCCTCCTGTCCTTGCAGTAGCCTTCATTTTAGCATTTTTATTGTTCACAGGTGATTTATCTCTAGCAATTATAAAGATTTAGGCTGCTTCACAAAGTTGCCCCAAAAACATTGGTGAATGGAGTTAAATGTAGTTGGCAGTCAGTTATAAGTGGTGTTTCCCAGGGCTCAGTGTTGGGACCTATTTTGTTTAATATTGTTATGAAAGGTCTGGATGTGGAGATCAAATACACCTCTAGTAAGTTCACAGACGACACCAAGTTGGGCGGGAGGATAGGAAATATCTACAGAGGGATCTCAACAGGCTGGATTGATGAGCTGAGGCCAACTGTATGAGATTCAACAAGGTTCAGTGCTGGGTCCTGCACTTGGGACACAAAAACCTCAGGCAATGCTACAGACTTGGGGAAGAGTGGCTGGAAAGCTGTCCAACAGAAAAGGACCTGGAGCTGTTGGCCTGAGTATGAGCCATGAGTGTGCCCAGGTGTCCAAGAAGGCTGATGGCATCCAGACTTGTATCAGAAGTAGTATGGCTAGTAGGATCAGGGAAGTGATTGTCCCCCGGTACTTGGCACTGGTGAGGTAACACCTTGAATACTCTGTTCAGTTCTGGGCCGTTCACTACAAGGAGGACATTGAGTTGCTGGAATGGATCCAGAGACAGGTAACAAACCTGGTGAAGGGTCCGGAGAACAACTCTGATGAGGAGTGGCTGAGGGAACTGGGGTTGTTTTGCCTGGAGAAAGGGAGGCACAGGAGGTTGTAGTGAAATGGATGTTGGTCTCTTGTCTCTCATAACAACTGATAGTATGAGAGGAAGTGGCCTCATGTTGTGCCAGAGGAGATTTAGAGTGGAGATTAGGAAAAACTTCTTCATTGAAATGGTTGTCAAGCATTGGAACAGGTTGCCCAGGGAAGTAGTTGAGTCATCATCTCTGGAGGTATTTAAAGTATGTGTACGTGAGGTGCTGAGGGACATGATTTAGTGGTGTGGTTGGCAGTCCTGCATCATCTCTGGAGGTATTTAAAGTATGTGTACGTGAGGTGCTGAGGGACATGATTTAGTGGTGTGGTTGGCAGTCCTGGGTTAGTGGTTGGATTCGATGTTCTTAAAGGTCTATTCGAACCTAAATGGTTCTGTGATTCTGTATTTGCAGAATCAGCCCTTGAAAACTGAGATAGACCATTGAACTTCTAGCACTTGACTGACTACAAGCAATTAAGTAAAAAAAAATTATACTGATAAAATAAACAGAGTTTACACTGAACAGTGAATGCCTTGTGGTCTCAAAGTTACTCTACTTAATGAAGATCAGACCTTTATAATTAAATGACTAAATGCTACAATAGCAGTTAAATATGTTTCCTCTCTAGAGACCACAATGATGATAATAAGATATTTATATTACACCAATATTACATACTCTCTTTGTAATAGAACTGTGACAAACATGTCAAAATAGACACTGATCGGCCTGAGGAGTGTGAATCTAAACAAAGAGGAAGAGGAAAAGAAATGGAGAGGTGACAGAGGGAGCAGATGAGTGGAAAATCCAGCCTTCTGGAAACTGCTGTAGGTGATGGTATCATAGCTCTGGGAAGTTTATCTTTCTGTTCAGGAAAGAAGCTATATCCCAGTTTTATGGGGGATAATTTTGAGGCTGAATGGGATCATTTGAATGTTTGGCAAGAGAAATGTCATATACTAATTGAAGTTACAGGTTTTTTTCAGATATACTTTATGTTCTCTTGGTTTTAAGAGGAGCCTAGTAGTCCTTGGGGATTAGAGAGAAAATAAATCACACATGAATTACAAAATTTGCTCTAGAGGTGTTGTGAGCCTGACACTTTCTTCATGCAACACAGACTCATGTGTGGAAATGTTTTAAGTATTTATTGTTATAAAATTCATTACAACTACTTAGAAATCTGTTCAGCTTTGAAAGAACAGGGTGATCAAATTGGTTGTCAGAACTGAAGTAGAGGTATTCTTGATCTTATAACAGCTCCATAATGATAATTTCTGAGAAGGGAGGAATGATTCCCCAAGTTCACCTTGCCCAACTTTCTGAGTGCCCTAGGGATGAAAATCAGGATTTTTTTCAGGTTTTGAAGCAGACTTTGAGTTTATAATGAGGCATCTAGAGGTGAAAATTACCCTAAATAACCTGTCTAAATTTCCTGTCTTCCTCTGAAGAATATGGTTCTGGTTTGTGTCAGTAACAAGCAAACAGAGTAGATGGCCATGGTTCAGAGCCAGGATTGCAGTTCCCATGTCCCAAGCAATCAGAGTAGACAGCCGTGGTCCAGAGCCAGGATTGCGGTTCCCATGTCCCACACTAGCTAGACAAAAAAGAGATGAATAGGCTATGAGAGGAGCTGACTGAGCATGAAACGGTTTGTCCGACACAGAGTGAGGCTAAGGAGAATTTTCCTATGACTGTTGAAATCTGACTATACTCAAAGTGCTGTGGGATATACGCGAGATCTTGTTCTGCAGGTATCACCAGCAAATTGTCCACCGACTTCCTTTCAAGAATGCAAATAGCTGGGACTCATTCTTACCAAGAAGCTGGTAAAACTCTGACTTTACCTTTTGTAAATTAAAGATGGTCAGGAGTTTTACGGAGCTGAGGCAGAGTGGAAAGATACATATCTGACATGCTCTTATTCCACAGGAGCAGACTGGCTCATTGGGAAAATGTGCAGACTATCTACTGGAAATTGGCCCTGTCGTGCTTGGGCCAGGGATTATATAGGAGAGTGCTAATTGGTTTAGGTCAAGATTATGCTAGGAACTACTGTTCCAGCAATGTGTGTATGATTGCACTCAAGTGCTTACAAATGTACCTTGTTTGATTTACTGTGCACAGACTGTAAAAGAAATAGAGATATTTGCCTTTGAGTACACTAGTAAGATGAGCCCACTTTAAAAGCTGGGATAAGATCTGAAGTCCTCCATATTGCAAAGTGTCTGAGGCAAAAACTGGCTGAAAAGGTCTCAGTATGAGCTCTTTGTGCTTGACAGAGGACTGACAAGCATCACTCTGCTGGTCAGCTGTGCTCTTCCAAGGGCAGGAGGCATATTTAATCTTTAACAGGGGCCATTCACTGTAATGTACCTTCAATGCACTGTGGCATCTCATGACTCCCGTTGTGTGGCTGTGCAATGTAGAGAAATTGGATTCTCTGAGACAGATTTGTTCCGTTTTGACAAGGAAAACACATTGCACAATCAATAACTCAGTCCCTCTGTTTGTCACAGTATTTTTTCACACTGTTCAGCTACTCTCTGCACTGAAGAGTACTGCAGGTGGCTCTTCGCAGATGTCTGTGGCAGTGACATATTAGGAGTTTCTTCACTGTTTTGATATCAAATGATCCTTGTACAAGCCTCCTGTTAAACATGAACCTAAACTGCAGGATTAATAAGAGTAGCAATTGAGATGCTCATCTGTGTGTGATTTCATTTCAGTCATGATCCTGTTAGTGTTGAAATGAATCAGATGTGTCTCTTAAGTCCAGATTTTTGAGTAACTTATTTAGTAACACGAAGAATGATTTTTAAATCCTGTTTTGGGATCTCTAAGGAAACTGTAAGTACACACTGGGGAGTGAGTAAAGCTTAGGTGCATAAATGCAAACATCTTCCATTCAAGGCTACTTCACTCTGCTGTCAATTGTATTTCTGTGTTTCATTCTGTGCAGGACTGTTCAGATCCACAAACTGCACATCATCAGGTCTACTTGCCCTGAAGGATCTCAGAAGGCAACTTCCCTGAAAACCTGGCTTCAGACTTTGCATGGGTTTAGCTGCAGCATACCACTTCTCAAGCAGATGTGTGGATCTACTGTCTAGAAATTGGGAAAGAAAAATAAGTAAGGCCATAAGTTTGGGGTATGGGGTAAAATATATGAGCAGTTCTTCAGTGACAAGAAAGCCCCTCACAGTGAGAGCCCTGAACTCCAGGCTGCAAGGAAACTCTCATATATTCCTTGCTTTAAAGTGGTTTCCATGTAATTCTAGCACCATAGACTCACACAAATGTGGAAGGGATCTTGTAATGTCATCTAGTTTCCTCCCCTGCTCCAAGCAAGGCCAGCATCCACGTCAGTTCAGGTTGCCAATATCATTTTCCAGTTGACTTGTCAGGATTTCCAAAGACAACAATACCATAATTTCTTTGGTTTGTTTTCATTTTGGTTTCTTTGATTGTTCTTTTTTCCCCCCATGGGAGAACAGCTTCAGCAGGAAGAATAGAAACCTCTCTCCTCCCTTAACCTTAATAGGTAGATTTTGTTCTTAGAAGTGGCTTTTAACCACTCTGTGCAACTGCACGACATAGTGTTCTCAGGAGTGAAATGCACATAAAGGGATGACACCAAAACTGCTCTCCATTAAAAAAAAAAAAACCAAAACAAAGAGGTCTTAATTTAGTGAAGGACAATTAAAGACATTTAGCAGAGAGTGAATGTTGCCTACATAAGCATCCACATGACAAGAGTTAATATGTGCCCTTTTCTCCACTGTTTTGCTCCCCACAGGGATGTCCTCAGTTGACATAACGGCTGCTTCTCTCTGATGCTGGGTAGAAAGACCAAGCACCTGTCCCCAGGCTCTGGATTGCAGCCTAGTAGCCAAATCCTGGAAAGAGAAATGTCTCTGATTCAGTTTTATAGTCTTCAGCCCTTTGGACCTAATCCTAAGAGAGTCACTCAGGCCTGTGCCATGAATTGATTGCAGAGCTAGATAAAATGCAGAAGCCATGGCTTTTCAGTGCCAAGCACTGAACCATTACTCCTCTGGGTCAGGCAATGAACAAGCTAGAAAAGCCTTTGAGGCTCTGAACATGATTAATAGACCTAAAGCTTCAGCCTGGAGCCAGATGGAGAACATACACGCTCCTGCTTTTTGTGTTTGCATATGCACAGGTGCTGCTCTCAAGGAGCTTGTCAGCTATCTGCTTCCAGGGAGCTGACAGCTCTACTGCAACACTGTTTGACCAAGTGTGCAAACATAAAGTAGAGATTAACCATGATAACCCTTTGATAACACCATCAGTTGAGTGATCATGCTGTCTGCAGTGGTGACTGGGCAGGGATACATATGTATGCAAGGAGAATTTTTATTGCGTTTTTTGCAGGTATTTCTATGCACATAAATATTTGCAGGTATACCTCATGCTACACAATCACACATTTCTGTCACCAATCTGTCTACCTATCAGACACCAGGCATGAATTCCTAGCAGCTGATTAACCTCTTGTGCCAATCTCCTCACAATTTACTGTATGATGGTTTGATCTGCCACATTTCTAAACCAATATCTCATCTGCTTTGTCAGGTCTGTCCTGGCAAATCCTATACCACACCAAAGTATACTGAAATACCTGAAATGAGCTCTCTAATAGGCAGAGATTCTTCAATGCTTTTCACTAAATTACCAGACTGTGCATTTTAACTCTCCATGGCCTTGACAGCTCTTACTAGACACGTTTTGGGCAAATACAAGGCAGCTTATCAGACTAATAAGGCCCTGGCATATTCTGAGCAATATAAAGCCTTTCATGAAAGCCAGAGAGAGAGGGAGCTGACAGAAGAGATAAATTCCTTCTAATGGCAAATGTTTGAGACAAATTAACAAATCTCAGAAAGCTGCTTTTATGAAATGAAACAATGAGTAAAATGTTCCCTAGTTTCTTTATTAAAATGAAATACAAAATCTGAAGTGTTGCTGAAATAGATTATTTGAATGAATGTGTCTGGATGTGGTACTCATCTCCCTTAGGTAAATGTTGGCTCTTCTGTACTTAACAGCAGCACAATTATTACAGCAACTGTTGTTCTGTGTTGTCAAGTAAGTGGTTCTTTGCAGCCCCAAGTGAGATAATGAGGTGTGCGTAGGTGCTTCTGAAAGGATGATTCAGTGGCCGAAACTTTCATCTCTTGCAAAAGGGTCACCTGAAAGCCCGACTCAGCTTTGCCAACAACTTGCTGTGGGCCTTTGGGAAGAACTTCAGCTTCCTTGCCTGTTTATCTGTGCTTCTGTGATTACTATTCTTGTCTACTCTACTAAGAAACTAGTGATGCAAAAAGCTGCCCGTGTTTATGCAAGGTTTCCTGCCGTGTGCCTGTATGAGACCCAGCAGAGCTGCCATGCTCTCAGTTGCATCTCTGAATGTTGCTATTAAAAGAGAAAGATGGAAGGTTATGCAATGAAAAGTGCCAGAATTCATTGGCATCACTTGGAAAAAAGGGATCTTTGAAAATTAATGAATGATGGTTTCTAGCAGAGACTTCTTTTACCACTACAGTTGCTGAACTAATTGCTTTGTCTGCTTTTATAGGTTGCCTTTAATTAAGTTGAAAATTAATAGCTTTTGTAATAATTAATAATTTCTGCTATGGAATTCTTATTTTCTTCTGTCTTTTCTTCTCCTTCAAGGGTAAAGCTTAATGTCTTTGCTCCCATAAAGCTCATATCCATGTGCATGTATTACATGCACATATCTATACATATGGATATATATACATCAGGGTAATGAGAACAGGAAGAACAAAGAACAGAATTCTATGCCAGGGATCAATAAAGAAAATTAAAAGGTAAAATGTTTTTGACGTTTCTTTACTCTTTTTTTTATTCATTATACTTCATTCAGAAAGGAAACAGAACTTCCTGAAATGTCACCTCGAGAAATTTCCAAAAAGAAAGCTTTGAGTTTTGTTTGTGAAATTTTCTTCTTTTCTCTAGATATCTCTCTTTATCTGCTCTGTGATACTTTCAATTTACTGTCACTGGGGAAGCTTCCCCATCTCACACAAGAAATAACTGTGACAGGAGATTTGGTACTTGTGTAGAAAGAACTTTTGAGGAAACTGACCTTTGAGCTGTGACTACAGCTCTGGCAACTCATCTCCTGCCATGAAGACAGACATCAGCCTCCACCACCACTGTGACTCCTAATACTGGATCAGTCTCACCCCTAGTAAGCATCCCCATCTGGTGCCTGTTTAACACCTATGTAGCAGAAGATGGAAGCCAGGGGAAGGAGGTAATAAGCCGCTTTGGTTATCTCCTCTCCTTCCCTTTAAATCTCTGCCTGATGCCTTCCACTGTTGTGAGAAAATTGAGATTCAAGCATCTGGAGAGTAGTGGATAAAAGGTGCTCTAGAGGAATGTATTGTTACAGATGTTCCTCTCCTTACTGCTACAGCAAGTCAAGATGAAAACATAATGCATAAACTGTGACGTGCCTGAAATCTAATGTAAAGTGTTCCCTTTCAAGCAAGCAGTAAACCCTGGAAACTCAAATTGTGTCCTGCAGGCAGCAGAAAAGAAATACTCTCTTTTTTTCTCTTTTTTAATTATTGTATTATTAAAGATAAAACTGTGCTTGAGGACATTCAAACAATGTGGTGTTGAGGAATGTGCATGAAGCAGATAATATTATTTCTCTCCACCAGGAGAGAAATATATGTAATAACAGGAACTTTAGTCATTAACTTGGAGAAAATGATGATTATATTTGTGAGACTAGAGGACTTGAAATACCTTCTGCCATTGGATTTTTCCAAATGAGATTTCCCAATGCTGGGACCAAGCTCTGGAAGTTCCTACTGGAAGAAATAAGAGATGAATGTGGGATTAAAAGAAGGGAAGCAATTCCCAGGTGATAACACTTTAACTTTTAACTTGGAAATGTTTATTTTTAGTTTTATACCCTGAAGAGAAAACCACTTGAGGCAATGCCATATTCTTGGGTCTCTAGTGGGTTAAAAAAACTTGTTGTCACAATGCTTTTTATTTATTTAAGGGGCAGCTAGTGCCTTGGACTGAATATCTGCTCTGTAGCAGTATAACACTGATCCTCTTAAGCTAGCTATTTAAACTGTTACATGCACAGTACTTTCCCAATTCCTTTGTTTGTAGATATACAGGGAGCAGTCAATCAAGAGTTTTTCTACATTCATGCAGTGTGAGAACCAGCAGGCATTCCCCAGTGCAGGTATATCATGGTAATATTCTGCAATCATTTTGCCATCTAAAACATGTTTTCTTGGCAGTGGGGGGAAACAGGGCTGAGCTGCACCTCACCCAGGATTTCATAGGAGAATAAATCTCATCTATCCCACCAATTCTGTCACCATTGAATCTGGAGCCATCACACTGCACTTGTGGGATTCATTACGTGCTATGGCATTTATTTCTTCATTTAAGTTTGGAACACCTATTTCTTACTCAGGCTCCACTCTGCAAGTTGGAAGGAGTAGTGTGTTACCCGGTACGCCTTTCAAGCTGCAAGAGAAGAAAGTTGGAAAGGGAGAGGAAAGATCACAAATTGTCAGTTCTAATTTATCTCTTAAAAAAAGTATCTGGATTCACAGAGCAAAAAACAAGAACTATCTGTGATGAGTGTCAAACAGAGGGAATGAATATTTAACTATGTGGAACTGAGTTGTAGTTGGCAATTGAACAGTTTTTCATTGAAGCAGTAGATAACAGATGATTACTGCTTTTTACAAGGTTTGCTCCACTGCAAGTGGATAAGAAGATAACAAGAGGCCTGAGAACTAAGCAAAGATGTGCTATTTGAGCAGTGGCTTTGACATTTTCCTGGTAGTTTCTTGACCATGGCTACACCAGGCTTCCCATGACTGCTCCTGCATGAACTCTCCAGGTCTGGCTGGTACTTGGAGGACCACATGTAAATCTCAAGTAATGTGGAATAAAACAATGAGCAGATAAATACTAGACTCCAAAACACAGGCAAGTTGAAAAGCTATGTTCCAGCCCTGTTGTGATTGCAGAGAAAGCCTGAGGAGGTTACCTGATTAAGCAGCTGTGGAAGAAACTGGAATTCAATCACAGATGTAATTCACATAAAAGATTCGGCTTCTCTGTACTGAAAAATGATATTTTTTTACTGTGCAGAACTGGGATAAATGAAGTCTTCAAGTTTATTGCTTGATGTATGGAATAAAGAAGCTGTATGTGAAACCAGAGAGATCATAAGACAATTTCTAATCCCTGAAAGGGAAAAGGAAAGTCCTGTATCTGATGTGACATTTGAGCTTAGTTGTTGCTGTGCCATTTACTGATCAGAAGATTCCTGGAAAAGAAAGTATTCCAAACTTTTAAAGCATGTTTTATGGATAGTTTATTTTGTGAGATCTATAATCCCTGTGGAAGTCTCAAGGGCCATACTTGCTGCACATCCAAGGACCTCCTCTCTACCCAGAAGTAATAATTTCCTCATTTTCTCCCCAACAATACTGGGAGCTGCACTTCCTTGTTTCTTCCCTTTTCCTATGCCCATGAGTTCAGTGTCACTCACTCATGAGCTCTATTTGTCATCCATTCTACCACAGCTTTCTATTCCTCTCCTCCCCTTTTCCAGGCAAATCCTCCAGTCTGTGTTGTTTGGTTTACTTCAGAATAGCTTTCATATAGAATACAGAGATTAGTGATGAAGATGTGAGGATGAAGAAAGGGATGCAGTATCACTTCAGGTGACTATCTGAGTGAGCTTGAATGACAGATCTCAACTTAGATCCCCAAATATAATTCTGGACAGGAATATCTACTAGAGCAAAGTGAACAAAGTCCATCCACCTCTCAGGTCCCCACAAAATATTAGTCTCATGACAAACACAGTCTATTTTCCCTTGATCACAGGGTATTGACATTTAAAATTTCCTAGGATAATGAGAAGGGAATGCTATTTAGATAAATTTGGTGGATATCAACAACAAGATATTAGATTTGTAAGCCAATGATTCTCAAAATGGGGTCACTACTGATAAAGCAGCAGGAAGATGGCAGTAATGACAGCAGTCACTCTTAATTTATGATCTCTGGGTTCTTTAGTTTCCTCTGTGGAATTCATTGCTGGAACTATACAGGACTTTGTTGTAACAAGCAGATTCTTGAACAAGAGAGTTAGACAGGCTTAATCTTAAATACATGAAAGACCCTTTGTAATGGTTTAACCCTGACTGGGTGCCAGGTGCACTAAATTGTTCTGCCACTCTCTCTCCAAAATTGAGCAGGGCAGACAGAAATATAACAGGGCTCGTGAGTCGAGGTAACGACAGGGAGATCACTCCGCAATTAGTTATGGGCAAAACAGACTAAACTTGGTGGGAAAAGGTTTGTTTAATGAAAAATCAAAACAGATTAGGGAAATGAGAAATAAAAACTGAATCTTAAAACATGTCCCCCTCCCCTTCTTGTTCTTCATAAGTTTTTACCTCCTCTGCTCCAGCAGCACAGGGGGACAGGGAATGGGATTTATGGTCAGTTTATCACAGATGAACTTTGCCACTGCTTGCTGTCAGTGCAAAGACTCCTCACACTTCCTACTACTACAGTGTGGGATCCCTCTCACCAGAGACAATCCTCCACAAATGTCCCATAGGCTACAGTTCTTCACGAACTGCTCCAGCATGGGGCCTGCCATGGGGTCACAAGTCCTGACAGCAAAGCTGCTCCACTTGTAGGCTCTTCTCTCCATGGGTTTCCAGGTCCTTCCAGGAACTTACTCCAGTGTGGGCTTCCCACATGGTCAAAGTCTCCTTTGGGCATCCATCCATTCCAGCATGGAGTCCTCCACGGGCTGCAGGTGGCCCTCTGCTTCACCATAGACTTCCATGGCTGTAGGGGCAGGGCCTGACCATGGGCTGCATCACAAATCACAGATCAGGGGAATCTGTCTTCCAGTGCCTGGCCATCTCCTCCTTTATAAGTCACATAATGTGAGGACTGAGTCTGTAATTGCCTGTCTTCTATTGAGCATCCTCTCCTGAAAAACGGTTGATACTGATGTTGAAGTAAGAGGGCTACAGTCCTCAAGTCTACCTGCATGAAAAACCAATCTGGAGTCATTCCAGCTCCCTGTGAACCTCAGCAGAATAGTGGGAAAGAATTTCTTTTGTCAATAAGATTTTCGCTACTGCATTGCTTCCAGACTGTCATCTCTCCTTCTTGCAAAAAGTACAGTTTATTTTATTCTGGCAGTGCTCTATAAGACTATAGTGTGTCATGAGACATTGCCACTTTGTTATGTGATCCTGGGGCTGCTGACATGTGGCACACTGTCTCACCTATGCCCAGGTGCCGCATATTGGCTCCTAGTAGCAGGAATGACTGTGTGCTGGGCTGGAAAGGACTTTTGAAGTCACCAGTTCCAACCCATCACTGTTACAGAGACCTGTAAGCCTCCCAGAAAATGGGAGCTCCCTCTTGAATAGCAGCTGCCTGTTTTTGCCTCAGCAATACGAAGATTTCACTATTCCCCTGATTTGTTAGAAAATTTCTTCTAGTTTCCACTATTAAAGGTTAATTTCTTCCCAGCTATCTTTATGTCAACAAAGACTTCTGGTCAAAATCCTTTCCTCTCTTTCTGGTGTTCCCAATTCTGCCGAACTTATCAGCAATATTTATACTACAGGCTGTCTCTCTAATCAGTAACATCCTGCTTCTGTGGCAACAGGGTAGGGAACTTAATTAATACATCATTCCATTATGGGCTGTGCCCAAAGACACAACAGTTAGAGCAAGGAACAGGACAACATATCAAGGGAAAGTTTTTATTTATGATGCCATAGAAATACCATTCCTGATTCACTGGGTGGAATTGTCCTAGAACAGGAAACAAAACCATTGTGCATAGAAAACAGTGATAAACTTCAAGCTGATAAATGTTCCTAATTACTTTGGAATAGCTTGCTTTATCCCACTAGCCTGCTCCCTAACCTTTTTGTACCAAAAATAATTTTCCATGAATCACAACCATATCATGGTAATGAGCTCAAAGAAATATCAATTTGTGTAATCTCAAGTTAAGTAACAGGAAACTTCCCATTAAGTATAATCTAATTAAAGTTGTTCAACAACAGAAGGAACAGATTAATTTTTCAGATAAGAGTGAAAAGCGGTGTATAAACATGTGAAACTCAGAGAGGGGATTACAGCATCTACCATTAGGCTTTGCAGAGTCCAGAAACCCATTGAAAATACTTAAGACAGCAGTTTCTCCAAAGACACTGCTAGGAGTGCAGTTCTTAACCAAACACTTAGATTAAATGCCTAAAGCTATGCAGGTAGGCACCTTTCTTTCCAGTAAAAAGTAAAAACTCTAAATACATCTTTTCTAAAAGCAGGCCTTTCCTATAGCAGCAGCCCAGAACTCTGAAATATACCCAAAGGTCCTACCATTTAAAAATGTCAATATGTTTATGCTCCTGGAACTCCACAAGGGGATGATGAGTCATAAAATTTATGCCAACAAAGACTATTATCAATGTCTTTTTCTCCTTCATAATCGACGCGGGTATAAAATTTAACTCTATTCCCTGCATTGGTCCATGACTTGCTTGAGAGATACAGGTTTTCTTTGGCAAAGATATCTAATCTTCACCTGTATGAATTCTTATCTCTCTTGCAGCCTCTCTGTAAGGTTCAGGAAATGTTTGTGAAGAGCTTTGAGAGCCTCCTTGGGGATGCAGTGTAGAGAATTCACAGGCAAACAAATAAAAGGTCGATTTCTATCTAGTTACTCTCATGTTGTTTTTACTTGAAAGCATTGCTCTTCATACAGCTTGAATTCAAATAGGTGATTAACAAATTATAGTGCATGTAGTACATTGCCACAGTGTGATGCTTTCCATCTTTCAACAAACACCATTTACATAAGATCAAATTGCACCATGAATCACACCAGACTGAAACCAAAGCTGAAACAGCTTTTCAAGGCAACAGAGTGACTCCAGATTAATTCAGAGAAGTGTAAGTTTTCCAAAGCTATTGTGAACTCACTCAAAGCTTTTTTAACCTCCAGGGTTAATGTGTATCAATAATTCAATAGCTTGCTTGGAAAACAATGCCATTGATTAACAGTAGAACCCCCTGAGTTAAATGTAACTGAATTGGAAAGAAAAGGTACATACTCCCAGGGAAGTGTAGGCAGTACAAAGAGCTACACATCCAACCAAGCTCCTGTATGAAAGCAGTGACAGCTCTATTTATGGGCACAGTGTGACTGTTAAGGACACAAATATTCTTACTAGTTTGGAAATCTCTGTGATATTGGCACAGGACCCTTGATTGCAAGATTTCATTACTGACCTCAGTCTAGTCCATGAAGCACAACTCATCTCATCCCATCCACAAAGGAGAATGATCAAGTTTACTCCAACCTATTGCAGATACAGATGACTTATTTTAGTCAATGGCAGCTCACTCCTGTTGCCCACATGGTTGAAAGAAGAGTAAACCCCATAGTTCCAACCTCATTTGTATATGACTCATGCATCACAGAACAGTTAATTTTCTTTGGGAGGATAGACCTCCCAAGCATTTCATTAACTACTCTGTGGAACAGCACACCAGTGCTGCCCAACAATAATAGGAAATACCTGTAAATGAAGTCATCTAGAAATAAATCTGTTGTTTAAACCTGTCTGGCAATTAAGCATCACACAACTGCTCACTTGCTCTGCCTTACCTATTCAGAGTGGAAGAGAGAATCAGGAGGGTAAAAGTGGGAACCAAAATTGGGGTTGAGACAGTTTTGTAATTCAAAAGAAATAATGATTATTATAAGAAGAATAATTTATTCTTTCAGGAAGAAGAGAAGGCTGAGAGGAGACATGATCACTCTCTACAACTTCCTGAAAGAGAGTTGTAGTGAGATAGGAGTCAATCTCTTCTCTCCAGTAATAAATGGTAGAACATGAGGAAATAGATTTAAGTTGTGTCATAAGAGGTTTAGATTGGACATGAGGAAGAATTTTTTCACTGAAAGGATTATGAAGCATTGGAACAGGCTGCCCAGGGAGGTGATGGAGTCACCATCTCTAGAGATACTCAAAAGATGCACAGATGAAGTACTAAGGGATATGGTTTAGTTCAGGGATGGGCTTGGCACTGTGACATTAGTGGTTGGACTGAATGATCTTGAAGGTCTTTTCCAACCAAAATGATTCTGTGATTTCTTTATTATTTTTAAATCAAAGGAAAAGAGAGAAAAAAATAACAGAGAGGGAAAATAAAACCCAAGAAAGACAAGTGAGGCAAATGAAAACAATTGCTCATCACCAACTGACTGATGCCCAGAGAGTCCCTGAGCAGTGTCCCCTCCCAACAGCCTCCTCCCTAGTTTTACTGCTGGGCATGGCATCACGTATTATGAAATATACTTCTGGTCACTTGGGGTCAGCTGTTCCATCAAAACTGCTATGAGGAAATGTAACTCTATTCCAGTGAAAACCAATAAGAAAACAATCAGAGGAACTGGAATTGGAGTTGTTTTTTCTAGTTGTTTGTTTTTTGAAAAAAAAAAGAGAAATGTTGATAAATAACTGCAGATATGTTCTTCATGCCCAATGGATTGAACAAAGACTGTCTTAAATTGAAACAGAAAAAGAAACCACTAGCCATTAAGAAAAACTCTCTAATGAATCAGAAAGCTAAGCACTGGCACAGGCTATGTGAAGAAAGGAGATTTTAGCATATGAGTAGCTATACGCCGCAGTGAATGTGCACTGGACAGTTTCTCTCGGTCCTTTCCAGCTCTGTTTTCTCTTGTTCTGAATTATATTCACACAGTTTCAGAATGAGTTGAGGAAAAGGAAGAGAAAAAAATTCTCCCAGCGCCCTGCTCTGATTGCTAACAATTCCTTCCCATTAATCTGAACATTTTCAAACTCAGGACCATGTCCAGACTCCAAGTCTCCAAGAATGGAGACTCCACAGCCTCTCTGGGTAACCTGTTCCAGTGTTTGACTACCAGTGTGGTTAAAAAAACCTACACATTTTCTTGTGTTCTGATACAATTAGCCATGTTTTAATTTGTTCTCACTCCTTGCCCTCTCAGTGGCCACTGCTTAAAAGAAGGTGGCTGCTACTTCTTCATTGTCTTCCATCAAGTATTTATACAAATTGATAAAATCCCCCTAAGCTTTCTCTTCTATGGTCTTGAGAGTCAAATTTCTCTCACTCTTTCCTCATATCATAGGTACAAACAAAACTAACAGGGATCCTGAAACAGCTCTCTGTCCTATCACCAGAATCAAGGCTGCTGCATGTACTGACTGCTGCTGAGGATGCAGTGGCAGTATCCTTCACAGACATGACTGAATTAAAATTAACGTGGAGAACTTGGATGTAGTATTAGCATGAAGAATGGAGGAAGGCCTGGCAGAAACATACCATAGGTTGCTCTGTCTTAGATATGGTGTGAACACTAGTCAATCTATTTTTAATTACAGCTCAATCTCTAAGCCAAGCAGTTGATAAGACTCTCTTGCTTCAATTGCAATGACAGTGGAGTACATGAATCCTTACTAAAGAAGAGATAACGCATCTCCTGTCTGCATGCTTGGCACATTGTGCCACCTCCTCTTTCCTCCACCTTCTACAAAAACATCTTATGTGTATGCTCTTGTGATGTTAAAATTCATAATGTTGTGCAGCCCTGCCCTTCTCCTGCCCTCCATTCAAATCAGTTTTCAAACGCTGTGACTCCAAATACTAACGTTTTAGACACACTTGAAGCAACTGAGACAAGGCTGTAAGCTGAAAATAATGTGCAGCAGCATAGTTGAGTGGTTAATCAATACATGAGCTGTCAGCTTTTCAGATCAAGGAATTAACAAACTTATTTTGCAGTAAATAAAATTATTTTATGGGGGGAGAAAAATAAAAGCTGCTAACAATACAATGTCTAAGTTTGCTGGGTTTTTTTAAAAGGAAAAAATATTGAAGGAAAGAACTCAAACATTAACATTTTAATCTTTTGGTACTCTTAGTTATGCTTGTTGTAACTAGCCTTGAGGAATTATGAAGGCAAATTTTTAACTGATATATAATGATGATGTGGAAGAACTTGGAATGGCCTGTTGTTAGATCTCCACACATATCTTTACAGTCAAAAATGTTCTCTGATGCCATCAAAAACTGGAAAAGTTTAAAAACTATTGTATCACACAATATATTCTATCTGTATATATATTTATATCCTTATATTTATCTCTTTATAAATAGCTTTTTATATAAAGAGAATTCATGAACCCTTTTCCTCTCCCCTAAAGGAAAGTATTCCCTTTTTTTTTTAATGTCAAAAATTATAAATACTGCCTTTGTTATTTGAAATCTCGAAGTCAAAGTGGGGCTGGAGAAGTCAAAATGCACCAAGAGAGAATTCAGGCAGCTGTCAGGTGCTTATTTTACCACCACAGCCCTTGTCCCTGCAGTCCTGCCCACAATTGGAAATTAATTAGTCAGGGCCACGTGTTAAAGATAATATTTCTTCTATAGATGAACACTGTCATGGAGGAACTGTGCTCTGCATGCCTGCATGACCGGATGGGAAGAGAAATGTAGTAGTGATGAGGTGTTACTTGAGCCCTATGATCACTCTGCCATGTCCCTGTAAAATTTACAGACATGCTTTGTGTTGTAGCATCATCATCTGTAAAAATTAACTTCTCCTGTGTTCTGGCACACTTTTCATGGGGACTGGAGACTGGTGTTATTGTAAGCTTCAGTTGCATGACTGGGAAACCTTTGGTGATACCCATCATGAAAAGCAGACTCTAAAGCTTCCCAATCAAACTAAAACTTCCTTGAGAGAGAATCCTTGGCCTTCAGTTGCTGGTGAACAAGGTAAAATGATTGAATGCTACAGACTTCACCTGCACATCTATATGAGACATCTTTGTTGAAGTGTCATGAAATTTTGTCTAGTTGTGTCCAGCACAAGACTTCAACCTAAACTTTGGTGCAATCTGTGCTAATAAGCGTGTCTGGGCAGTTGGGAGAGAGACTGTATCAAATAGTGGTTATATGAGGAAAATGCTTATACAGGATTGTACAGGCAAGTGATCCACTCTGTAATGAGCTGAACCTCTGCAAGGAATGCATGAAGATGATTGCTGCAAAATGATACCAGAGGTGGGGAAAAATTGATCTGAAATTACTGAAAGTAGCAATGGCTATCATGTTCTGGGAAAAGCCAATCTACTCAGGCACCAGTTTAAGGCTTAAAATACTTTTGTGAATAATTTTATAAGAATCTCTAGATATTTTTACTTCATTAATGTATCACTTAAAAGTACTATAAATGGTATGTCATCTTGTTTGACAAAACCACTAACAGAAATAGAATTCTATATAGAATTTAGTCCTAATATGTTGAGTAAAAAATGTAATCTGAGTAAGGCAACATTTACATCATCTTTAGGGGAAGAGAAGGGGTTGCCAATGCACGCGCTTTTTCAGGAGCATCCCAGAACATTTTGCAGCACCTTCAGCTTATTTCAAGGCTTTTCCAGGTAATGGATGGAGACTAAAGCATGACTTTGTCAGGCAGAGACAACCTCAGACAATTCTCTGTAGCTCAGTTGATGGCATAGCCTGGGGAATGCTGTTTGCAAGTATAAAATGCGTAATTCCCATCACAGAAGCCCAATCCATGATATTAAACTTTCTGTAAAAGGCCATCCTCAAATTAGGCTCATTATCTCTGACACACAATCTCCACACAAGTGAAATATTTAGTGCTAAGAGTTTATGGCATTTCCCTAGGCAAAATTGTATGCAGTTCACAGAGCTTTTGCTTGCAGAGCACAGCTTGGCAGCATTTCTCAGCCAGTTTGACCAAGACCATGAAACAGATCTTGTGCATACAGTCTCCCTTGCAGCATCAGAGCATTAACACAGAAGGCTACAGATCTGCTGAAAAAAAAGCCCAAAAAAGTACACCCTGGGCTTTAGAGCACTTCATAGCTTTGATATGTGCTCAGTGTAAAGGACGATGAGTTATTGTGCTGCCCCAAGGGCATAGTGGAATCATTTTTCTAGAAAACATGACTCTTTATGTGGCAAAAAGAGAGGCACAACAACATCAGACTGAAGCTATAATAACGTGTTTAATGAGATATCCCCTGATATTATCAAGGATTATATTCCTACAGCTGAGGAGGGTCTGCTGGTGCAGAGCAGAGGGAGGAGGTAGAGGGACACCTAATTTGGTGCCTGGAGAGATTTTATTTGTCCTATCAAGAACCTACAGGACAAAAGATCTGTAGCTTTAGGTAATATAAATGCACTCATTGAAAAAGTCTCTGAAGACCCTTCTCCAAGATGAAAATTGAGGTAAGAGATGAATAGTGAATTGTCTATGGCACATTCCACTTCTGCATCAGCAGCTTATTCCTGCCTGATGCCTGGACAGATCCATTGGCTGTCTGTGACTATATTTAGTTGTGACTATAAAGGGGTTAGCACTATCATTAAACAAGACTTGAGAGTTTACTGTTGTTTTTAGTTATTGCTTCTCTTGGAGAAAAAAAAATAATCCTTTCTTTTACCCTTTCCAAATAAGAAAAGGCTGGGATCTCATACTTGCCTCTAATTGCAATGCATTTTATTGAGCAGCCCCAGTGAGAGGAAAAGGATTTTAAAGCCTACAGCACTGAGTAAGAGTTGATCGCTAATTAAATTTGTCTCTGGGAAGTTAACTATAACTAAACTATAACTAAACTAAGCTATAACTAAAATGTACTGAGTAAAAACAATCAATTATTGTTTTACTAGTGATGCATATTAAATAAAACCTGCATAAATCAAATGCTTTGAAATACCTGGGAAAATCAAGCCCAGATATGGTGGAAGTCCTGGAGGGCTCTGACTGTAATGGATCAGTGAAGCATCTCTGTGTGTTTGTGGTGATGATCAGCTGTCATGAAGAACTTACAACTCTGTCCTCTTTGCATGGGAAAATCTAGTTATGGTGTTCGCATAGTTACACAGAGATAAGCATATCCACTTGCGTAGAAGAGAGTCTTTTGTCACTTTCTGGGTTCCACTGTGAGCCTGGGACTCGTTTATCAGTGTATTGTGGAAGCTGGGACTGGAACTGAGTAGGAAACACAAGATATGCAGTGCCTTTACTTTCAAAGGGTATCATTCTAAGATGAATTAAAATATTACCCCAAGGGAAAATCAAGATCTAGCAGAAGACAGCTGTAGCAAGTGATTTTATTTGATGACTTCTTGTTTAAGAGGTTTCAGAAGTGGGCATAATTTTTTCTGATTTATCTGGTTTATTAAAAAGTGTCTATTTTTTTTGTCCAGGTAATGTTTTTTATTTATTTCTGCCTATTAACATAGTAGCAGATGGTACAGGCAGGTAGGTGTTAAGGTGTATGTACATATGTCTCACTCTGTCTTGCCGTGCCTCTGACGAGATAAAGACATGAGTAACTGCAGGATGCTACAGATTACAAAGGGGAGTAATGTATATGCAGATGGCCTACACTGACCTGTGGTGCCACTAACAAGATGCCAGAATGAGAAACAGCGGGACATTAGAGATAGCAAAAAAGGTAATAGCATGACAAAACTGCTGTCAAAGTTAGAAATTACCAGAGCAATCATAGCATTAATAGCAAATGAGGTTATGAAATCAGCAAAATCATAGCTGATGAGGAAATGGTACACAGAAGTGAGCTGTTCATTTGGGAGATGAGAATGGTAAAGGGGAAGATGCTATGGGGAGAAAGGGGAATATAATGTGAGCCAAATCTCATGTTCAAGTCTCCTTGTCAAGCAGGTCTGAGCCTGACAAATTGGACGAGAACTGTAAACATGCTGTGGCTCCAGCTGTGCTGGCATCTGACTGTCATGCACTCAGGAGGGATCTGGATGCTTTCCCTGCTACTGGGAGGTAGCACCTGGAAGAGGTGGCCAGGCATCCTGACTTCCAAATGCTGTGTAAGTCAGAGTGATGACTATCTTATAAAGAAAATTCTTCTTTTCTGACTTTAGAGGTGACTTTGATGTTGTGTATGCTCAGTCTGGTTTTGAATCTAGAAATTCCTTTTCTTTTATTCAAAGAAACCCAAGCCTCACCTTACCAAAGTTCAGCTTCTGATGATATTATTTATACACTACACACTGCTCAGAGATGTTAGTATTGCATAAACAAAAACAATAGTGTCTTGGACAGTTTGTTTAGGAACAGCAATATGTTATTTGTTAGAATGCAATCAGAAGTACTATTCCTGTTTAGTATAGGAAAATCCACAGAGATATATCTGAGTCTCTGTCCTCAGAGACTGCCTTGAGATTACAGTAAAAATCAGATTTGTAGGTTAACATTGAACCTACAAGATGAGGTCTATCAGATTATAAATAGGTCAAGCAGGGCTAGAACTTACTGCACCCAGAAGTTTGCTAATAGGACAACTCAGTACAAGAGACTTACTGCCAGGAAGAGGAACTCCTAAAAAGCAATAGTGGGGTCAGAGCTTGCTGTGGCCAGCTGCTTGCTCTGGTTGTAGTGTGGTGGGCTTCACTGTACAGCTCTTGTTGTGAAGCTCTGTTCCAGGTCTATGAAGTTCATTCCTATAGGCATATAGGGCTGGAAGGGAATAGCCTAGTTCTCTCCAATCAAAGGCAGAAAAAAAGCAGTACAAACACACCATGTCTCCTCCAGTGTCATCAAAAGCTACAAAACCTTTCTGATTGATCTGGAGCAGTTTCTGTCTGTAAAGAGGCCATCTGAAGTGAACAGGAAAGGCTAAGGAACCTCTACCACCCCATTTCCCCACTCAAGCAGAGAGGCAGTGAGAGACTATGTCTTAGAGGACTGTACCCCAGCAAATAACACCCCAGTTTACATCTAAAGGGAGCGTAACAG
Organism: Urocolius indicus; assembly: GCA_013401255.1. Taxonomy (NCBI): domain Eukaryota; kingdom Metazoa; phylum Chordata; class Aves; order Coliiformes; family Coliidae; genus Urocolius; species Urocolius indicus. The sequence goes on along the minus strand of WBNH01004728.1, from coordinate 69,515 downwards.
AAAAGTCTTCACGACTATTCATGTGCTAGAGATATGGCATCCTGGCCTGTATCAGGAACAGTGTTGTCAGCAGGAGCAGGGAGGTGAACATTTCCCTGGACTTGGCTTTGGTGAGGCTGCATCTCAAATACTATGTCCAGTTTTGGGACCCTCTCAAGGACATTGAGGTACTGGAGAGAATCCAGAAGCTGAACTACCAAGCTAGGAAAGGATTTGGAATATGTCTCCTAGGAGGAACAGCTGAGGGATTTGGGGCTGTTTAGGCTGGAGTAAAGAAGGTTCAGGGGAGACCTTCTCTACAACTACCTGAAAGGAAACTGTAGTGAGGTAGGGGTTGGTTTGTTCTCCCTAGTAACAAGCAATAGAACAAGAGGAAATGGCCTCAAATTGTGCCAGGGGAAGTTCAGGCAGGATCTGAGGAGGAATTTATTTGCTGCAAGGGCTTTCAGGCATTGGAATGGGCTGACAGGGAGGTGGTGGAGTCACCGTCCCTGGAGGGGTTTCATAGAGAGGTGGATGTTGCACTTAGGGAAATGGTCTAGTGGTTGATAGGTCTGGGGCAAAGGCTGAACTAAATGAGCTTAAAGGTCTCTTCCAGCTGAAATCATTCTATGATTCTGTGAATCTATGTGGACATGTTTGAGTATGAATGTAAATGCACATTTATCTCAATAGTTACTGCCTTTATTTGTTGCAGAGTTCAGTCCTCAAGAGTCAAGTAATTCTGCAGGTAGTAATTACTGATTTTGTATTTGCAAAATGCAGTTTTAGTTAACAACTAAATTGAGATTGACTTGTCTTGAAAAGATTTTCCTATTCTGTCCTATCGTCTATTTTCAGTGGCATTTGGTTTCCATGATCGTGTTGCTTTCTTGGCAAAATAGGCTAATCTCAGGATGTAACTGTAGTGACAATTAACTATAGCCCTACACCATACCAAGTGGACCAAGTAAGGCAATAGATGTCTTTGTGTTTCTCATGTAGTGCTAGGACCTTCTGATGATTCAACACTTTCCAAAAGATGAGACTTTAAGTAGATTATAAAAATAACCATATAGTGACTTTTTTGCAGCCATGACTTTGGCAATTGATTTAATTACTTTCAAATGAATACCAATTTCTAATCACTCATTCATTTACTGTGAAAACAAAAAAGAGATAAAAACAAACAAACAAACAAACTACCACTTCAGCAAACACGATTCCTCCCCCTTCTCCAGGCTCATCTTAAGCCAAAAAAACCCTGTTCTACCCATTCACAGTCTCAGCTTCCCTTTTTTCATTGCAGATTATATTTATCTGTCCCAATCCCTTCAGTGAGGTGAAGGGGCACAGGAGATTGGAGTAATTTCCATAATGGATTCTGTCTGTCTTTTTGCTTCTAACTGTTTTCTTTCTACCAAGCCTTGCTTCCTACTGGTTTTCCTCCATGGTTCCCTGCTTCTTACTGTTTTCCCACTGCTCTACTTTGTGTCAGTGCACCACAATATGTTGTTCACAGGCTGCAGTCCCTCAGGAGTGTCCCCACCTATTTGATCTGACAGGTACGCCCTCTGAGGTATGGCTGCCTACCTGTGATATCACAGTTCTGAAATAAAAGCACCTCTAGAGAGATCAAGAGCCTCTCTTTACCCCAGGTCATGTTAAGCAGGGCTTCTCATACTGACATTTGAGTTCCTCACTAGGAAGGATCTATCTTCCCTAGCTGGGCTTTGTTACGCTAAAGCCTACCTAAATGCCATTGCATTAAGTTGCTGCAATGTGCCTCCTGATGACCTTCACCTCTTCTGGAAACTGGTGCTTTTCTGGCCAAAAGCCAATTGGTTTTAGTGCAGGCAAACAGATGTGCAATACTTAACTTTGTAAATGGAAGAGGGAAAACAAGATGCACAAGGCAGAGACACAGATGGGTTTTATATCTTTAAAGACTATCTGGTCTTACACATGAAAACACAAAGTCATTCATCATTGACATACAATCATGGGTGAGTTTGCCTGTCATTGGTTGTTTTAATGGCAGGGGATAACATCTGCATCTCTCTTTAACGGTCCCCCAAAGCCAAAGAGAAATAAAGGAAGGCAAAGGAACTGTCAGTAAAAAAAGGAACGATTAGCAATTTGTAAAAGGACTATCTGAGTATCCCCATGGTCTGTAAACATCTTCTGGTGATATTTCACTCATCTGCTGTTTCAGACCAGTTGTTTCCCCAACGATATGTCTATTCCCAAGCACACACCTGACCTTAGGCATAGGGATTAGATGTATGACAGCACAGTGACCTATTCTGGCATACTGCTTCTAGAAAACACTTACCTCTTTGTATGCTTTAGAAAATAAGGTGCCTATTGACACAGAGTTTAAAGAGATTAACAAGTATTAAACAGACAGACAGAAGGTGGTTTCAGAGTTCCCCATTTGAGGCTTTAGCTTCAGTGTTTTCAAAGGAATTTCCAGCAGCACTAAATAATTAGCTCCTGTACCAGCCACAGCACCACAGCTCATCTTCACAGCTGTAATTACTGCACGCTTCTGACACCATAGATATTACCATTAACCCTGCATGTGAATCATCATCTACTTTATTGTTTGAACTGAAAGCAATTCCATCTTTCCAGTTGAAAATTTGCAGTGGTGTTTTGTCATGTTAATCTTCAGGTTATGATCTCCTCCTCCATATGCATGCGCTGCTTTTCCAGATGGGCATTTACCAAAGCACCTCCCGCTGTCGGTTTTCATGTGCAGTCTTCAACAATTTTGGACTTTTTCCTAAAAGCCCAGGAAATCTTTATTTCCATGTATAATGAAGAAGTTCATTTAGCAAGCACTGACATTTATAGCACAGAAGGAAGGATGTTCTGAGAGACCTGAAATGTTGAAATGGCTAATTATGATAATCTCTAAAAAAAAAAAGAAGAGGTTTGTATAGTGTCCTAATTGGTACTGCAGAGTTGACAAGTGTACATGATTCTGATCTTCTGTTGGTGAATCTGCATAGGAAGCTCTTTAGACCACGTCAAATTCCAAAGCTCTCTATGAAAAGATGTTTCACAGGCATATGCCGTGTGAAAGTACCACAGTAAAAAATCCCACCATAGGCTGAGGGGTAAGCACTGTTACTTGATAAAATATTTCTGCAGGAAATTTGAACAAAAGCAAAATTTTTCATCAAAAATGTCTCGTCTACTAAATTGTGAGGATTTAACTGAAAAATGTTAGCTATCAAGTGAAGTTAGTTTCAACTGAAGTTAAATATTTAATGCCAATTTCCTCTGATACAAGTCCATTTGTCTAATTGAAACAAAATGTTTTCTTACAAGGAAGAAAAAGTGCAGTGTCTCAGGGCTTTTTTTTCTCCTTTCTCTGTGAGTCTGCCTGCGTAAATTATATTTTCTATGATGCTTCACAGGCTCTGCCTGTGCTGATAAATTAAACAATACCAGAAAACATTTCCAGGCAGTGGACCTCAAACATCATTTAAATGGTACTGTTTGCAACATTAAATTGTTAAACATATCTCTGGTCATGGTCCAGCCTCGCTCATGCTCTCCCTGGCACTCCCTATGCACAAGAAGGAGTTAGAGTGAGTCAGAGACTGTTTCCTTGCAGGTGGTTTGGATGTAAATATCAGTATTAGGAAGTTAAGAGAGTTAAACAGTTACAAGGGTGCAAACTGTATTCTCACAGTTCAGTCCTGAATTTCCCAACAAAGTCTACACATGAAGATTCACAGGGACTTAATTACTGATTTTCTGAATTCCTCATGATCCTTAACACTTTCATCCTCACATTTGTCCAGAGATATAAATTAAGTATCATATAAGGTCATTCAAGAGATCTGTCATTCTATCTCTCCAAGTCTGTCCTAATCTCAGTTTAGCTGCAGCAGAAGTACAGGCTGACAGCCAAAAAGGCCTCTTGACACAGAAGTTGGAATTCACCATATGTGAGTATAACTAAAATTTCTGTTTATAAAACAACAAAGTTTTCTCATTCATCTACTGCCAGTTAATAATCCTTATTTAACTGGAAAGAAATGGCAATATTGAATGATTACCTTTCATTTCTCAGGCTCATCTGCTGGTTGAACTTGAAAGGAAGTTAATTCAAATGTTGTGGCTTGTTGTCAAATTTCAATTCACACCTCAACCTCTACTGCAAATAAAACTATAAATGCAACTTTAGTTTTCCAGCTGGGCATGTTTCTTATGTCCTCTTGTTTTTCGCTTTTGGCTTTCTAGACATTGGTCTGAGTTGGGAAAGTGACTCCAGATTCTCATAGCATTAATAGCATAATGTCTAGGATTGGGGAAACCCATTTATTCCAGGGATAGTGATCGCTGTAACTGGTATGATGGTGTATGAAGGTCACAATTCCTTTGGTTCTCTGAATATCAGGCCTAAGGAGCCTGTTCTTCATGTCTTTCCTCCATCACACACCACACAATTCTATCTGGACTCTTTTCAAAGAGTATTCAGCAAGGACACAGATAACACTTTCGTTAAAAGATAAGGATATGCTTGGTCTGATGGCTGTCAGCAAGGTTAACCCAGTATTGATTTCATACAGACTGACAAACCACTTATTCATCAAAGACTATTTTGCAGTTACCTAAGGTATGTGCAAAGATATTTGTCCACTTTTTGAACAACACTAATCAAAATACTGGAGTTGTCAGAAAGATATGACTTTGGCAAAGATCCACCATGGTGTTACAGTAAGCAACAGAAAAGATGCTTTCTTGGAAATCTTTTTGTGTTCCCAGAAAGTTATGTAAGAAGGGAATCTGTTCAGAAGCTGACTAGGACACAATTTAATGGTGCAAGCAGGTGTTTGATAGAATGTCAGGCATCTGCTCAGGATGGGTAAGATCTCCATATGATGGTCACAAAGAAGATACTAGACTATCAGCAAGTATCAAAACAGGTTGTGTTTCTATTTTGGTGTACAATGCCTAACAAAGATTCATTATAAAAACAGGTTTTGGAAAAGAAATACTTTTCAAAAGGTTAATGTAATTATTGGCACAACTTACTGAGAGCATTTAAGTGTAAGATCTTAAAGATTTTTCCTAGGTGTCCTAACCAATGCCCCAAGTGTCACACACTTCCCACAAGTGAGCAAAACAGGCTCTTCTGAGTGAAATTCATCTAGTGTTACAGTGTCTAACAGCATTGCAATACTGCTAAAATGCTTTAAAATATAGATGAGGCTGAAAATAAGAACATAAAGGGCAATGGATATGAGCTTCAAATTAAAATCTGTCAGTGACTGATAGGAGAGGCGAATCAGTCAATGCTAATATGGTTAGAGAAAATAACAAAGTATCCAAAAGAGCCCTTACTGGGAAAAATGAGCTCTTGGGAATTAGAATTACAAATGAGTTACAGATGAAATTACAAATAATGAAGCAATATCCATGATATAAAATAGGATGAACTAATCTTTTTCCTCAGTAGTAACACAAAGCATAGGCCCTTCAAATAAAATATTTTAAAAAAAGTAGACTCAGGTAGCTACCTGAGTTACTATTTAGGATTAGTTCATCAACATCATAATCAAGTTTTTCTGAAGACATTTTCAGGAATAGGGAAATTCTGGAAGGTTTTCTATATTATACTAGTATTTGAAAGAGTCAAACATTAGGCAGACAGATTTAAATCCCTACTGAAGTAATACTAGATATAATTAATATAATTATATTACTATAATTAATTGCAATTATTATTGCAATGTCCTTCTCCATCTTTATTGATATTATTCATTTCAGTTATCATCACTTCTTGTAGAATGTGCTTTGTCAAGCAAACCTCCCTTTTTCCTCTTTACAAATAAATTACTGGGATGATTCAAAGGGTAGCTGGAATGACTAGCTTTCCCTACATCTTTTGAATGGGGAAGAGTATATTTTATTAGTGAGAACAGAAAAGGGACATATTCAATACTAAACACAGAGCACTGAAAGTTCAAGATTTGTGTTTTAAAAGGAAAATATTCAGAGTATTTCTCATTGGGTACCCCAGGAATTAATTGGTAACCCCATACTCTTTGAGAGAAGGGGGAGGGGGGAAGAGAAAGAGAAAAGTGATTGTAAGGATCCACTAATTAACTTTGCCTACAAAATTGGCAACTGAGGAAATACTGGTGGAGTAGCAAATTAAAAGATAACACTGTGTTGTTATTTTCTGACCTTGAGTACTTGAAGAAACAAATGAAGAGCCACAACATATGTTTTACCACAGACTCTTTGAGGTCCTCCATGTCATACACATTGTGTTAAGAGGATAGGAGCTTTGTGGAAAAAGTCAGTGTAGCCTGAGACATGTACAATGAAGCACACTATTAATGACAGTCATTGTGACACATATGCACATGTAAAGGGTGTCTTATTCCTGTCCCCCAGTTTGAGGTGCTTAATTAAAAACTTAATGAATGATTTTCTATAGGAAGCCTTCTCTCTTCTCTGACTGGAAAGAGCACTGTATAATCTGCTTTGACTAGTGGCTAAAGTTAGGAGAAATTAATCTATCTTTTGCCATAATAACTGCAAGAGATACTACAGATTACTGTAATGCTAAGTGTGGGGTGCAATCACTTAAGCTTAGGCACCAGCATTATTTTAAGCATCTTCCTCAGGCTTCAGATGAATGAAGCTTTAAAAGTCTTATGGTCTATCAGAAGTCAAACCAATGACTGAAATGATTAAATGACCTTTTCTAGATCTAACCTGCAGGAAATTCTGAAAACTCAGCACAATTATATCTTGCAGTCAAGGTCACATCACAGGAAGAACAAAGCCCCTAAACGCTTTCTCAATGGATATTTTTAGAAGACCTCTGTGTCCTTTGTATTGGTATTAGATTCCTACATTAATCTGTGCTACATATCTTAACTGTTATCCCTCTTTAGAGACAAAATTGACCTTACATATTTGCTGTTTCCTCTCAGCTATTGCAGAGGGCTCCTGTTGCTTTTAGGCATCTGTATTTTTGGTGCCAGCATTCATTTGGGATAAAAAAAAATCAAGTTTTAAAAAAAGATATTTAATTCCTATTGGAAACATTACAAATAAAAGAATAAATATTGATTCCATGTCTTTAACCTATTTAAACAGGAAAATGGCCCCATATTAAGTAAACACATTCTTAATGAAGTTGATTAGACCATTGCAAAAAAATCTTAATTACAAAGAAATTACAAACTAGCAAACACAGACATTTCTCATTTAAGAAGAAATAGTTTTACGTGCTTCTAAATAAAGTCTATCAAGTGATTATGTAAAATCTGCAACTAATAAGGAAACAGAGTTTTTGCATCAATAAGAAATATGCTAGAAAATTCAAGAAAAGAAAGAAGAATCAAATGTCTTACCTTCCACAGGAAAAAAAAAAACAAAAAAGCAAAATAAATAAATAAACAGGTTTGAGGTCTTACTTTAAGCAATTTCTCCTCATTTCATCCAATTAGAATAATGCGTTTAACCTTGCCATTTTTGGCAGAATCTTGTATCAGTAAAACAAGACATTTAATTTTTCTGAGTTAATTGAAAGGTTGTAATAACAGTAGAGCCTTTTGTAGAATTATTAATAGTGTAATATTTAAGGCAAAACAAAGCACCCTTAAGTTTCTTCAACATGTGTTCAGCTTTTTGCACACACTGTAAAAACAGCAATTAACCATTGAGTTCATTTAATTAATGTTTTTTAGTACTATTCCAGATCAAGATACTCTAGAGAAAAATCTGATCATTTGTAAAAGGAATCATAGAATCATAGGATGGCAGGGTTGGAAGGGACCTTTAGAGATCATCTAGTCCAACGGCCTTGCAGAAGCAGGTTCACCTAGATTAGGTCACATGTCCAGGTGGGTCTTGAAATTCTTCTCGACAATTGAGATGCCATTGTCGCTCTGAAAAAACACTTTGTCCTTCCTAACAATAACTATTGGTGCTACTTAGCAGTACAGACTTGATAAATTTTCGGACAAACAAAACTCCTCTCATAGCAGAAACTACACTGAAGTCAACTGTATTCAGGACAATAATAGCAGAATTTGACCATTAGCTGAACCAATAAACAAAGTAAGTAAAAAAATCCCAATATGTTGTACACAAATTATGATAGACATTAAAAATCAAAACCATAAATGCTTTATTAAACCAAACGCAGTTTCATTTCTCAGATTTATCTGAATTATCATGACTTTCTCTTCCCAAAGCCTATTTCTATTGATATTATGGCTTTCATAATGAGATATTCTCATAGTCTCTGGGGCAGATTATTCTGCCAGTGATGCTGATATAATTCAGCACAACTTTATTAAAATTAGCAGCATTATGCTGACTCAATTTTAATCTGGCCAAAAAATCTAGAATATAAACTTTGTCATCCTACAAAGACAACTGCAGGAATAATTTCAATTCACAATGTTCAGTTAATAATGTTAATTTTCTGTCTTTCAGTTGCAGACCAAAAAGGCTTTTGTTAAGCAGAGATACACAGACCTGATGATCACAAATTGAGGTTTATTTGAAAGCGGTTGATTTACCTCATTGTCTCTGGACAAGAAAATATATCAAATATTTCGATTGTAAGAAATAGCTCTTTTCAGAAAGAGGAGTTAGTGCTTGGCAGTTTTCCATTCTCATTTTTCTGCTCTGCATTAGCAACAATTCTGCATGTTTCTGATCAAGGAGGGTTGTGGCAAGGTTTGTACATATAAGGCAGTCTATGTAGCTTTGCTTTTATTCAGGCAGGCTCCAAGACAATCCACAGGGAATAAAAACTGCAACACTTTTAGGGTAAATAACTGCCAGCCAACTCTGTATTTGCCCGTGAAGATCTATTTCAGTCCTAAGGGAGGATTTGTTTACCGAAAAGTTTGTCTTGTTTTTCAACTATACCAGTTGGTCTAATAAAACAGATTACATCTGCCTATAAATTTTGTTTTGCCCAAGTCCTTGGACCATCATGGATATGGCAGTCATGACATAGGCATGATAAAAGCTCTTTTCAGTGGGGATCAGTGATGGCACAGGATTCAGTAAGCACAAACACAGGACATTCCATATGAACATCAGGAAACTGTTTTTTACTTGGAGAGACTGAGCAAGAACACTGACACCAGCCAAGAGAAAATTGTGGTGTCTCCATTCTAGGAGATATTCTAAAGCCAAATGTAGAAATCTTTATCTGAGACTCCTTTCATCCCACTAGATAAAACAGTGACACATATGGAGCTTTGTGATTGTCGTTACTGACTCCTTGTCAGCATAATCCAATGTGATTTCGCCGCACGTCAACAACAACTCTCATCGGCAGTGTTAATGTTTTAGAGAGCCATCCCAATCAGAAGCATTGAAAAGATTTGACTCCCTGCACTCTAAGCCCTCCTCTAATCCTACTACACAGGCTACAGTCCTTATTTCAGTTAGCTATACAAATGTAGTTTATACTAACAGGAACCTATAACAAGTGCAGCTGGTGTTGGCTCTTCTTGCATAAACAATGCAGAACATGGGTTCGAAGGCCTGTCATGACTGATGTCTACCTCAAAACTCTTACTGGTTTAAGCAAAGAATTTCAACCTGGCCATTCACCCAAACTTTTTGTGTGTAGCTAATACAATTACAGATCTCAAGGGTGCATATTTTCTTTAGTGTAGAGAATTTGTCTAATGAGGATAGAAATATATCTTTGCTGCACAGGGACTCTGTGAGGATTGATTAGGTAATAACTTGAAAGCACTAGAGGAACAGCACTGTACTATTTAAATGCTACGTATTGTTATTTTTCCTTGAAACAATACTTCAGGAGAATCTGACAGATTCACAACTAAGATCTCAAGTATAAATACCAAGATATGGCTATCTTTGATTTTGTAATAGTGCACATGGCTCTTAGGAGAATATTAAGATAGTATTACCTGAGATTGCTTGTTGGTTTTGATGAGGTAACAAAATACTGGCTGCAAATGAGATTAGGTAAAGTAATTTCAGTGGTTCAATTTTAAGATTTAACTCCTCCTTCCTTTTTTATTTCTTCTTATACAGACAGGCTGTGTGGATATGTGCCCCTTCAGGGGTATGAGAGACCAGAGAGAGAAGAAGCAATGCCTCCTACCCATCCTCAACATAGCACTGCTTCCTTAGGCTGTTTGTGTAGGTCTTCTCTGCAACCATTACCCTTCCTTTTTAACACGTTAAGGAGGCTGATGTATGTCTAAAGTGAGGGAGGTGGTTATTCCTCCCATCTGCTTCACAATATTATCAGCTGTGTTCAGAGAACGTAGTGGGATGACAAAGCTTCTTACAGTTGATAGAAAACAGCAAGCATTTAAAGACATTGATATAATTTAAAAGCGTGGAATGGACACTTTGAACACATCTTTCTCACCAACATTTCAGATCTCTTCTCTGTCAAAAAAGCACAGGAGACAACTGTGAGTTAAAATATCTTCAGCTGTTCTCTTCTCAGTACAGTCCATCATCAGATAGAAGTCATTGTGTTAAAAATTAAGAACTAGAGATAAAAAACAAGAAAAATAATTTTTAACCCACAAACAAACAAAAAACAAAAAAAACCCTGACAAATAGAGGCTCCAGGAGGGATGGCAGTCAGTTTACATCCTACATCTCTGTTTATCTTTCCCAATTGACTGTAGTGAGAATCTGGGACAACTGCTTTTAACCCGGAATGTCTATAGGACAAATCCACACCCAAGATACTTAAGCTAGTCAGACTCATGAGCAGAACCCAGAGTGTGTAACTGTCTGTCGTTTCTTAAATCCAAGAGCAAGACACTCAGCCTAATGACAGTGGCTACTAGCTGCAATTTGTGTGCAGTACTGACCCTCACTCTCATCTTCTGTACCTTTGTATGATCTGGTTGTAAAAGTCCTGACTAATTCTTAGCATTTGTTCTAATACTTTTGTTTTCTTGCCTTGCTTCTCAGATATTGCATAGAATATTTTATTCTTCCTGAAAACAGTTATGATTCCCTTGGGTGTGATATTGAGCAATCATGCTTTAATCAATGATACTAAATCCAAAGTATCTCTTGTGCCTCTAAGTATTGATTCTAGTCTTCACTTATTTCATTTCTGTAAAGCACTGCAGTATTTTCTGCATATGGAATAAATCTTCAGGCTCAAATGTCTCTACGATTATCACCACCATTCAGATTCTCTATACAATCAGAAAAGACCTAGGGCCATGAAATATTCTTAAGTCTTTTCCCATGCTGACAAAATTACATCTATGGTTGCTGAAAGTCCATGAAGTCTCTCCCATACACAACATATTTTGTGGTCCATATCTATATTGTTGCTTACCCAGAAGTAATTCCTCTGGTGTTATTGAAATTCAGTCTACAATATTCAAATCAGGCATTTGAATCATGGTTCAGCCATGCAGTTGGTTGCTCAACTATGTGATTATTTCCAGTACAATGTCTAATAGCAAAGAAATTCTGATTAATGGGATTTGTGTTTAATTTCAGACCTCAATGGCAACCTTCTTATCACTGCTGACTGACATAAACTAAAGCTGGGCTTCATGACAAGCACTCCAGTGCAAACATAACCAGTTTCTGAAAAGTGGCTGAGTCAGAGCTTGAAATGGTCATGGCCACAGATATTGGAAAAAGCACTATCACCGGACTGAATTAGGATACCACTGACACACTGAAATGTTTTCAAATTAGCACTGTCTGGTAGAGAGTCACAGGATGACTGAAGCTGGAAGGAATCTTCTCAAGCTGTTCTAGTCCAAATCCCTTGTTCAGGTAGCATCATCTAGAACAGATTGCCTGGGATCACCTCTGAGGAAACCTCTGATATGAAAGTTGTAGCAGGAAGGAAATGTAGGCAAGATAATTTAAGTATATTTTTGTTAAAAGTTCTCTAATAATATCTAGCCAGACAAGTTATATAGGTGCATCTTTTCACTAAGACAGAAGCATCAAAGACAAATAACACAATAATTTGTGTCACACATGTCACAGATGACTTTCACCAGAAAGAGATTGTGTTTCAGCCCAGATCTGCACTTAAAGTACTTAAGTATTAGACAGTTTCAGGCTTACTTGGGTTGCAAGAATCGACTGTTATTCCTTTGAAAGGAGAAGAAAGATTAATGGATTGTGGAAAACTTGCTGTTCAGGCAGCAAAACACTGAAAGACTAACATCCAATCATGTCATTACAGTCAAGTACATTCTGTTTGGCTCAAATATGTGTAATATGCATATTTAAGCTACTATGAACCATGATGTCTTTTCCTTAGTTTAAATATATGAAAAATTATTAAGTATTATTTATTCATAAAACAAGAGAAGATTCAACTGTTTTGTAGGAAAAGTTGCAATCGTTTTACGTTAATGGAATGGTTTGTCCTGGTTAGCAATAAGTTTCTTTGGATAACTGAAAATATGCTTCTTCAAAAAAAAAGAGAATTCTTAAATGTGTTGTTGCTTTCTGTGATTAAATCTCAATTTTCTTTTTTATTTAATGATATTTTCAGGAAATCTGTAAATACTGAAAATCAGGCTTTATTATGTAATTTCATATACTAGCAATTTGCAGTTGTGCTATGGTTTGACTCAAAGAGTGATTCTGACTTAAACACAAGCTGTTTTAAATATGAAACTGTGACATATCATTTATTAAGCTAATTCTTAGAATAATTAGAGATATGTTGCCCATGGAAAGTTTCATAATACACATGAAATTATTTACCTTAAATTATGAAAGTACCATATGTGCCTATGAAACTCCTAAAAAATTACTTGTCAGTATAAAGCAAAACAGTAGAATTGTTCATTTAAGAAGGTGAACTTATTATTTGGCCATACTCTGAGCAGTTGAGTTGAAGAGATGAGTTAAACACACAGTGTGTGTCTTTCTGTTTGTACGTTAGTACTTCATGTTATCCATTAAATAAGGGAAGACAACTGGCTAGTGAACACGTGCAAGTTACTTTGGTGAAATTTATTATCTGAAATTTCTCATAAACAATGCAAGAAGAGATAGAGTAACGTGGCAAATATGGAAAACTAAGAAGCCAGTTTTGCAAGGCAATCTTTGAGATATGGTGGAAAGGATTATGTGAACTTCTTATCTGGACTCACATATGAGACAGTCAAAAATCTTTGCCAGTGAGAGTGCTGCCAAGTTTCTCACAGCTCAATACCACTTGGTTAATACTCCATTAACAAGCAAAGTCACCAACTGAAGAATTGTATCTCTGTTCTTGTTTGCAAAGGGATAAGGGCACATGATTAACAGTTTTAAACCTTATTGCTATCTTTTTGTTAGTGAATAATGCCTGGAATGCAAATGAATTCATAAAGTTGTCTGCTCTGGAGTTTCTCTCTGAACAGTCTGTAACCTGTATCAGTGTTCACAGGGAATACATCATTCACAAGACAAGAAACAGTAGAAACAAGCCACCTGTCGAGAACACAGTGCTGTGAGGCTTTCTTCCTCCTCCTTCCAAGACACCGTTTCATGCCATGAAGACTGACAATTCTTCCATATTCTTACTCTTTGGTACTGGACATGCACTGGGAAACCAGCCACATGCATACACAACAACAAAAATTATTTAATGTTTTAATCTTGTATTCATGAAAGGTACTTGATGGAGAGCATAAATTGTGTCCCTGAATCCCAAGAACAGGCACTTGGAAAGAGGAGTTGTGAAGGCAAAACTGGCTCCACCTGAACCTCCGGTGACCTGCTGGCAAGAGGCAAAAGGAAGGAAGGAAGGAAGGAAGGAAGGAATGACTTCAAAGTTTTCATTATGCTTCTAATTTCAAGTGCCTCTGAGAAGTTGCTCCTCACTATTTTTCTGTCTTTTGCAAAATTCTGTTTTTCAGTTTATTCTTCACTGGGTCACCGGTCATGAATAATTTAAGCCAAAAAATAACAGACTTTGTTTTGTTTTCTCAGAAGTGCAGATCCTACTTCTAGCAGAGTTAACAGTACTTCTATAACTGACCTCAGTAAAAGTGGATTTTCTTTACTGAAAATGTGTGACTGCTTCATAAATTATGGGTTTGCTTTAAATTCCACATAAACATGTTTTTTCCCATTATGTCTTTGTATGTATATTAAATGTGAGAAAGTTGCATTCCAATGTACATGCCTTGAAATTTACAGCATGCCCATGATTTTTATTTATTGTCTGAATTTTTCTGCATTTGGAAAAATATAGTAATAATAATATCTGTTTTCCCTGAGAAAATCTTACAAAAACAATACATAATCTCAGCTTTTCCCAATTAAATGTGTTTTAAAGCTTGACTACAATGCCCTCTTATTCCTATTTTCAGATCTATTACCCCATGAAACAAAACAATGCTACTTTAAAAATGAACCCAGTTCTGTTACCCAGCTCATGACCTGATAACACTTTTTGCCTCCAGGAATAACTCTGCTAACTACCAGCAATAAGTGATGTTTGCCACTTCATTTTTCTTCCCCAAAAGCCAAGCTGATGAAAATAAAAATCCCTTAGACAATGACATCTGCAGCACAATCTGTCATGCAATTCCTTTGGAGTCAACAAGCAACTCATTATCCAGACTGAATCATCAAGCTAGACAAGGAGCAGCATGCACCCAAGCACTTCTTTCTGCACAGTGCTCAACTGCTTACCCCCTTCCATTTGGAAGGCTCTTATTTTGTTGCCTATATTGAGTCTGTCTTTTTCCTTGCACTGTCCTTCTGCCATACATTCCTCTTAATCTCTCATAATTCCTTGGCAGATTACTTGTTTTCTTTTGAGGAATGTTTAATGTGGTGACCTTTGGGATGGGATTCTGCTAGTGTAATGTCAAAACAGACACCTCCAAGTGGTCCCTGTCTGAAGACAAGGATGTTTCTGTGGAAGAGAAACAAGTACAGTTGCTGCTAACCCAGAATATATGGTAAAAATATATCCTGTCTCTGGGAGGACCAGTGGTTTAGCTGCTGCATGAGCCCTCTAAAAGTCTAAAAATGCTTCTGTTATAAAAGTGAGTAAACCACAGAACTATATTGTGGAATGAAAGCATCTCACAAGCAGCATGGCTCAAATCATCTTCATCTTCTGAGCTGAGAGCAGCCCTTAACTCTCCTCATGGACCAGGCTGGAAATGTGGGCTGAGGGTTTATGTGGAGCTGCAATAAGATGTCCAGAGCAATTCCTTCTTGTCTTAGCATGAGTTAAGAAATTGTTTTCTGAAGGATAGCAAGAGATTTTGACTGAGACATATATGAGCAAAAAATCTTTACTTTGAGCTAAAAAAGCTCACTTGTACCCCACACAGACCTATATTGTATGTATGCTTAGGTCATTGAATAGGAATAGGCTGTCACACTATATAAGGGTGGGCTAGATTCTCAGGAAGGTCCCTTGATGCTTCAAATGATCAGAAATGTTGAGATTTTTGCTTATTTGCTTTGTTCATTTTATTTATGACTCACCTGTGTGACAGTGCTTCCAAAAATTCATTGATTTATCATGAACCTGAAGACTATCTCAGGACCTACAGAGACTTTGCAAGACATCTGTTGATTCTCTTGGCCTTGAATCAACCCTGTATACTCTCCTTTGCCACTCAAAGATTTTCCCTAGGAGCAGCACTTCTATCCAATAATCACATTTAACATCGCTGACCTTAGTAAAAGCAGGGAGTTCACTTTTCATGTGGCAACTCTGCACCTCTGCATGGGGGAAACAAACACTTTTATCCTAAATTCATTTCTCATAACATACTTAGTGAGTTTCTTCAAGATCTCATATCACATATCCACCTCGTTATTTTTATGCTCAGTTGTGTACTACAGTTAAGAAATAAAGCTGCACTGGTGATCTGGACAGCTAAGGAAGTAGGTTTTGCTGAAATAATTACAAAGGTCCAATAGCCAACAGAATCTATGGAGTCAATAATGTTTGACATCACAAAGGAGTTAGGCTCCTAAATAGACTCACAGAATCATAACATCATAGAATCATTTTGGTTGGAAAAGACTTTTAAGATCATCAAGTCCAACCACTCACCTCACACTGACAAGCCCACCACTAAACCACGTCCCTCAGCAACTCGTCTATGAGTCTTTTAAGTGTCTGCAAAGATAATGACTTCACCATCTCCCTGGGCAGTCTGTGCCAGTGTCTAACAACTCTCTCAGTTAAAAAGTTCTTCCTAGTCTCCAATCTAAACCTCCCCTGACACAATCTGAGACCATTTCCTCTTGTTCTTTTCCTCTTACTTAGGTGACTGACCCCTCCATCTCACTACAATCTCATTTCAGGTAGCTGTAGAGAGTGATCATGTCTCCCATGAGCCTCCTCCAGACTAAACAACCCCAGTTCCCTCAACTGCTCTTCATGAGACTTGTTCTCTAGACCTTTGAAGCATCTGAAATTTTTGACAATACAGAGCCTGGTGTGCCAGGACTCTAATGTTATGGAAGTCTACATTGGCAGTCTCTTTCCCACAGGTAACACTAAAGAACATATTTTCCTTAAACTAATATGTAGGCAAGATGCTATATAGCCTCCAGAATTGGAGACTTCAGTTTTTAATTCACATTTTTAGTTTAATGAGTTCAGATTCATAACAGTTCTTATTCGACTCAATTATATGATTGGGGTTATGTTTATAAACTTTAAACTCATAATGTTTATTTATGTACAAATTGCAATCTAACAAGTTTGTTATTGTCAAATATAATCAGAAAATAACTACTGTCTTATTGCCATCTTAATTGACATTAATGTTGCATGTAAATTATAGCTGCTCATTCGAGTTCAGCTGGAGCTTTCCTGGAGTTCTAAAATATCTGTCCTATAGCTTCCTAAATGAACAAATCCAGCAGTTCTTTCAAACTACTGCTTCTCATTTCTCTGCAGCTATTTCTATTTGTAATCTTGGTTTTGCAGTGTGATACTTCATCTCCTATGCCCTGGACAGTGGTCATTAATTGTAGATGAGGCAATGAATAAGGATCAAACAGAAATTGCAATTTTTAGCATCAGTCTGAACGATATGCTGCTAGAAACAATTTCTTGCTTTCCTTGACAGTAATTAATATATTGACTTTCAGCACTAGTAAATTAAGGAGTCATGCACTGGGACTGTGTTCTAAAAATACATCATTTATGAAAACCAGAGTATTTAGATGAAGATTTACTAAGTCTCAAATTACTTCAGCAAGATGGAAATTACCTCTGACCCCAGTGTGGTGCCTAAGAAATTAGTATGCACCACTTAAAAGGAGATTTTGGTCTGTCACATGGACAAAACAAAATAAAACTAACAAAACATAAGTGAAAAGCACAACATTTCTGTTGACCAAAGTGTCAAGGGACTTTGCTGAGAGTCTGGTCCACTCATATACAATGTGACAGCTTATTCCCATCTGGTGACCTATATGCAACTGAAATGATGCACAGACTTAATGTTAACCCTCTGAGGGCAGGAATAACTTCAGTAGATTAAATACTGTAATCCCTCTGAGTTTTTATCCAAATTGTTGTCATTCATTTATTTTGTCAAATTAATGAGTAAATGCAGTTTAAAAACAGAGCTGTTACATTTCTGATGTTCACTTATTTTGATAATTATAAGTTAGTAAGTAGAAGTGATAAACTTAGTTCTTCAAAGGGCATTTGTAATTACCAAGATATTTACAAAAATAAAGGAGAAAATCACAAGTACTGCAAGAAACAGTCTTTTCAGGGATTTCTGAAGTCTATAGATTAATGATGAGGAGATCAACCTAGTCATACTATTGTGTTTTATTTCTCTCTAAAAGTATGTTTTTTGCGAATTCATGATAATGAAAACTTGTTTTTTAGAACTTTAGGAAACCAGTGAAATACAACTTATATTTGCTTTAGATCTCTCCATGAATATTCTATATTGATTTGTTATTCTTTCAGTGCTTCTTTCTTCCTTTTTCCCAGTCTTCCCTTCACTCCTCTAATTCTGATTGCTGGAGAACTAGATAAAGTGAGGAAACAATACTAAATTACTAAAAATTATTGCAGAGAAGATGATCTGTGGATTTAAAAATGAGAAAAAGTGCATATGAGAAATAGCTGCAGATATGCACAGGCTTCTGGGAGGACTGAATCAAGATGGCCAAGTACTGAAGTAAAAGCAGTCCAGTATCTGGGTATGAATGTGGAATCTTGGATGGGAATGGTTTCGTGGTTTGTAGGATATATGAGACAAGGAGTTTGAGGATTATGTGGGATTATGCTTACCTGAAATTTAGAGGATATGGAGTCAGGAAAAGAAAAATAAAGGTTTCAATAGGATTTGACTCAAAAGCCAGTGACAGGTTTTTTTGCAGGTTCAGAAAAGGGTGTTTGAAACCTGAAACAAGAAAGGAGATCTGGAGGAGGTAATTTGCATTGTATTAGCTCTTGCTATCAAAAATAATGAGGATCAGAGTTATTTTGTACACACAGAAACAGATGGCAAAAGCCAATATTTGCCCCAAAGAGAAGCTTGCCAACACAGAAAACATAAAGACAAGAAGGATAGAGGAAGGACAAGAAGTAATCTAATGTATTTTTATAGTCTGGCTGTCTGCAGTGTGTACCTGTCTATCCTTAATAAAAAGACATCTTCCTGACCCATGAAAATGGTGACACACAGGGACACAGAATTTGTTTCCATGGCAAAGACTGTACAATGAGGACTCAGGGGCATGGTCGTTCCAGGCACCAGAAGATAACAACAGTTCTCACTCATATCCACCCATAAAAGAGGAAGTTATGGCCTAAGAATGCATATAAAATCTTGTGCTTTAAAGAGAGTTTTCTCTTAATCTGTTCTGAGCTCTCAGCTGCTCACGATGAAAAACAGGCACCTAACTGAATGCAAGCAAAACATACAAAACTACCTGTACTTCCACAGTGAAATAGTGTACACTTGAATTCTATTTACTGTTCTGATTTTATGTAGAGAATACATTTCTCTGGTTATAAAGAATACTTTCTGACTAAAACATACTCCTGAAGTAAATAAGAGCTACAGACTTAAGTGTTTACAGTTCCGAAAGAATGACTTTTTTTGAAGAGCAGCTAACAGCCTGAAAAGCCTCCTCTGTCTCCTTGTGCTATGTGGGTAGTTTGAAATGACCCTCCACGTTCCAACAGCTTTCTCCACATTGTCTGGTATTCACCAAACATTCTCAAAACAATATGTGTTGCAGAAAATATTTCATAGAATCATAGAATAGTAGAGGTTGGAAGGGACCTTTAGAAATCATCTGGTCCAAACCCCTGCTCAAGTAAGTCCATCTAGATCAGGTCGCACAGGAACGTTTCCAAGTGGGTCTTGAAGACCTCCTTCCTAGGAGGTGTGATGTGATCCTCCCTCAGCAGTCTGAGCCAGGGCTCGATTACTCTTACAGGAAAATAGATTCTTCTTATGTTTAAATGGAACTTCTTGTTTTCCAGCTTCATCCCATTACCCCTTGTCCTGTTGCTACAGACCATTAAAAAAAAAAAGGGATGCCCCAACCTCCTGACACCCACAATTTAGATAGTTGTAAATATCAATAAGATCTTCCCTCAGTCTCCTCTTCTCCAGACTAAACAGCTCCAGTTCCCACAGCCTTTCCTCATAAGAAAGATGTTCCTGTCCCCTGATCATCTTGGTGACAGTCCCTTGATCATCATTTATCCACCATAGGTTACTCACTTCACGTAACCAAGTATGCAGGGAGATATTTCTCCTTCCATTGTTGCTGAAGCCCCCGAGGCTCTCTACAAGTTTGTGCCATTCAGAATTGTAAAGGACCAGGTAACCAAAAACAGATTCTGTCAACAGAGGCCAACACTCTTGCGTTTTCTGTTGTTTCAGCAACCACATTTCTGATCTTGATGCAATTCTCAATGGCTGAAGTTCTGCATGTGTCAGTAGCACCATGCAGGAACCTGCAGGATGTGCAAAACAGAGGCTGAGTTGTAGTTTGAACATAGCCTTTTCTGTGAGCATGGTGGTGTAATCACACATGATGCATGAGATACATAAATCAGAGTAGTGGATGTTGTAGGAAGACCTGCCTCACTAAGGCAAAAGGGATGGACGTGATCTGCCTGCTCCAAAAGACCTGCAGTTTGTACAGTAGAGAGATAAGAAGGTTTGTGCCTGTCAGTATAAGAAGTTACCTGTCTAGATTACCAAAAGCAGAAAATATGTTGGAAAAGACTTCTTTTTTGTTTTTTTTCTTTCCAGTACGTATTTGCTGTACATGAATTAGGTGTAAGAGTATAAGACAAAACACTCACAGTTCCTATCTGAAGTTGTCATCTGAAATCTTCCTCAGTTGCTCTGTTTATTTAGGAAGCTGGAACCTTAATTTATCTTTCTACCCAAGTGTGGCATGACTTGGAGTGACCTTGATGAATTTTTGTCTTTGGGGCACTCTCTCTCATGCAGGATGTCTGATCCTTTGTTTTCTCTGAGTATCTTATCTATTTCAGCCCACACTGCCATCCCAGCTTTCTGGTTTTCACCTTATCTCTATGCTATCCTCTGTCTGTAGTGTCTCAGCATTGGGGCATCACTTTTAATCCTGCAAGAACTCACATCACTGCCTCTCCCTTCTACCCTCTTCTATTCAATTACAATTGGAATATTTCTACTGCCTGCTTGATTTCTCCCATTAACCCTTTTGGAAAACACAGTGATAAATTTCCTATCCTGTAGCTACATATCTTAAGAAGCTATAGTTTTGCAATTAAAATACATTAGTTGTCAGGACACTCACCGTGAATTTCAAACAATCACTGTATCTTATGCAAGATGAACTGGAAACTTGCCATGTGATGGTTGAGTAACATACTCTAAAATACATTGCTAACCTTGAGAGGACTCCTGTGGGGAACCTACCCATGTGGATTGGCCAGGTACTGCCTTTCAGGAAGAGCTTGATTTTTAGCTCCCACTCACCGAAACTCTTTGAAGTCCTTTGGTGTATCAGCTGTAGACAGGCACCGTTTTAGTCTTCTCTTTTGATCACAAAAGCTTTCATGCAGCATTGGTTAATAAAGGAAATCAGGCACAGCTTCTGTCTGTGGCTAAACTTCTACATGCAAAAGTGAACAACATCCTCCAGATGTGAAAGAAGACTTCCCTTATCTTTGTTGTTCCTCAGGACATGAGGGGCAGGAGGAGAAGGTGCTAGTGCCAACAAGCATACTTTATCAGAGTAAAACCCTGCCTCTTAAAATTTGCCTGTTGTTAGGCTGCAAGCACAGTGTCAGCTGGAGCTGCCTGTGTCCTTAGAGAGTGCAGATCATGGTATATATTGTCATTAACACCATTCCGTGGCATATCCTAGGCAGCTTGTTTGATAGCTTCAATGCAATATCATATATTCAGAAAGTGGGCACTCAGTGCAGCAAAGCATGCTCAGTGCTGCTTTCAGGTTCTTCTTACAGGATAGCAGTGTCTTCTGACCAATAGTCTTACTTGGTTTAATTGCACTGGATCTTCATATATCTCAGCCTCTGATATCTATGAAACCAAAGATATTCAAATTCACTTCTTGTCTGAAAGAATACATCTCACTTTAAGAAGAAACCAACAAATAAGGTTTATATTGTTGCCTAAACCAATCCCATAATTTAAACGCTATGTTAAACTAGGGAAATTGGTCCTACTTTTCCTGAGAAAGCTTTTAATTAAGTGGATCATCATAATTGCAAACCAGCAGTAATTTTATATCAGCAAGGGCTTGGCATATACAAAGACAAGAAGCTTACAGATCCTAACCAGTGTTCTTTGAAATGGATGAACTTTTTCAAAGTTTTAAAGATAAAAAATATGATCATGGAGTTACATATTGCTTGTCCTTAGACCAGCCTTTACAGGAAGTTTTGTTACATTCCATATCCATTACAAAGGGTTCCAAATACCTGCTCTAACAGGAGTATTTCTTTGGATTTTCAAACTCTCTTCAGGGAGCCCCTGTGCCCTCAGTTTACTGTACACACACTTACAATTCTTAAATACATGGGTTCCCAAGATATAATTAGGAAATATGGCTCAATTAAGCATCGCAGGCTAAACCTTGTGAGCCCTGGTGATCCTAGTGCCGAGTTCTCATGCATGTTTCAGCAAGTCTTGCTAACTTGCCTTTGAGTTGTCATTTAGATGTTTGTCATTCAAGCTTAGACAGTGGCAGTTCTTAAATTTTAACAAACTGCTTTCGTACCTGATTGCCAGCAGAGATGGAGATAGATATTTGATCTATGTCATAATGGACACCCATATTTAAAAGGTAATCCTGGATTCTGCATGGGAAGTATGTTGCTATGGAAATGCCAGTGAAATTGAGCTGTAGGTTTTGCAAGTAAGGAAGGATGTATCTATGTTTACTTAATATTTTCTTTGGTCAAATAATGGCTTCAGGTTACACCCACTGAAAATAACCAGTTAATTTATAACAAAGAGAATGCTTTTATTCACTAGTTTGGGGGTTGTTAGTTGTCAAAACTATTTGAACTCTCCATCTTTAGATAACAGAGATCACTGAGTTGGGTCTCAAAGACTTGAGTTTTTTGTATCCAAACCTCTCAATGGTGGTCTAAAAACATCATTGTTCTTTACTAAATAAAGCAAAGATGGGAAAGTACATACCATTTCCAAAACATTGAATGGTCATTTTTTAATAACTCCTTCAATTCCACTCCTTTGCTGAGGCCCATATTCATGTACACTGATTTTTTTTCTCTCGTCAGGCTTTTATTAGTGAGATTTACTTCATCTTAGGAAGATGAAAACCTTCTTCCCACCACCATTAGTAAAATATTTGCTTCCTCTTTGCATGATTTTTCATCTCTCTCTCACCTCTAAGATTTCCTGATTGTTTCAAAATTATCAACCTCTACAGCTGACAAACCATTCCAGGAAAGGAGCAAACATATTAGTGCTTTTGCATTACTGTGGCTATGTGTTTATATATTTTCTTAACCTTTTTGTCACAAGCTTTCAAAATTGCAGTCTAATATCAGTGAAAAACAGGTAAAGAGAAAAAAAGAAACAGAAGAGGAAAGAGAAGAGAAATTAATATCTGAAATAGAAACCATAGTCTAAAATAGAAAGAACTAGTCCCTCTGTCAGCCTTAATAATCAGTGGACAGTCAATATTGTGAGAAGCTGCACTGGCATGCTCAGCAGCAGGAAAAACTCCTCTACAGTCTGGAACTCAAGAAAGTAGATATGGGAGTTTCTAGCTAGAAAGGTTATCCTCATCAAATGTTTCCCTTCTTCCAATGTTCAAGAGGTCTGACATTGCCTCCAAACTATAAACAAGATGAATTTTCAACTACAAATGGTCTGAGGATGTTTATTTTATTAAAAAATAAAAAAATAAAAAAAAAAACAAAAAACACCCTGCAAGTAAGACCAGTCAGAAGCCTCCAGACCCTGGACCAAGTCATGGCATTGACTCCCAAGATCTGCAGTTCCCCATATACAATATGTTTTGATACAGCTTGGTAGAAATTTTGCTTTGAATGAATGCAACTGTTCCTTGATTTCCTTTAATAAAAGTGTTATCACATGTGACAGTAAGAAAGGCTGTACTGTTTGAAGGGACAAGTCAAAGACTCATTCGACAAGGAAATGGTTTTGTCCTCCTTGTTTCCAATCTTATCCAACAGTGGGAATCGCACATAAAGTGTTAAAACTGCCAGTACCTGCTTATCTCTGATGGAGACCTGAGAGGTGCAGGCCTGAGAGATCAGCATGAAAAGCAGTGGAGGGAGGAAGCCTTGCAGAGGCAAGATGGTCCCGTTTTGGCTATAAATCATGGGGTCAAGTAGAAAAACAACTTCAGAAGAGCCTCATCAAGGCCACAATGCCCAGAGTGAGATAATTGTTTCATTCACCATGAAATGAATATTAAAGTTAGTACCCCTTTGACACCTCTAAAAATGAAAACGAGCAAAAATAGATATAAACTAAACATATATGAATATGTTCCTCAACTCTCCACCCAAACCATGTCAAACACCACCCTACAAAGAGGACAGAGAAGTTTGGAGTACAAAAGTCTCCAGGGAGAAGGAGGTAGAGCCTTTTAGCTTTTGGGGCTCCTTTTAGACCTTTCGATGTTTTGAGATCTTCTTCTCAAGTCAACTGAGAAAGAAAGACAAAGCAAGGAGAAAGAGACGACTCAGACAAGACAGTTGACTGGCTGTACTCCTCTTCCAAGACAGGGACACCTTCTTGGTAAGAACTGTGCATTTTTCTGCTCTGTGGCAAAAGAAACTCTGGGATAAGTATTGCTGGCATTTTCTCATATATTAGTGCTACTGCAGTAAGTGTATTTATCAATGGCAATCCCAAATCTGTTATATGTGTTGCCATAATAAATTCTCATAAATCAAATTCTAATCCTTGACTTTGTAAAACTGCTTTTGGTGATAGTCCCTGGGAGAGATTCTGACAGACAAGTTAAGCTCTCATCCTTCACATGACACCAACAAAATGGAAACATAAGCAGTCTTATGTGGTGCTAACTTTATGATCCTCTCAGGACTTGAGCCTATGTGATAAAAAACTGTTGAATACACAAGGTACTCACTTCTTCTCTTTCTCCACTCAAACAAACTATTTAGTAGGGATCAGTTTTCAGTGAGACTCCAGGCACAAGTCAATGCAGATCCTCATGCATGAGAGCAGCAAAATCCCTTCCAGAGGTTCTCAGGACAGTTATTTCCGTAGAGCCCTAAGGGCACCTGGCAGAGACTGATTCTCACCCAAAGTTTACCTCTTGCTTCAAAGCCTCCACACCATCTGGAGTACTCCATGTAGTTCTACCTCTTCCAGTGCAAATCAGTCTGTAATGGTCCTTCTGGGGTTTTTTTGTGGAGTCTGAAGGTTGACAGGAACAAGGACTTTGTGCATTGGAGGGCTCATAGCTATTTCCATTTGCACTATGCTTGTGATGTTCTGACTCAGAGAGCTACTTTATGTCTTTCTTCACTTCACAATTTATGGTCTTTAACAAAGAATACTATAATAAGGAGACAATACATGCCAAATGTGTCTGGGAAACTGTTGAGAATGCATTGCATCATAGGTCTAAATTATTCCTAGTAACCAAGACAAAACCCCATGAAGCATTGCATGTCTCTGACTTTCTATAGACTTCTCTACTTTGAAGGATTATGCTTGAGATGGGCATATAGCCATGCATCACTTATACACCATTACTTACGATCTGAATTGTAGGTGGCAAGCAAAGACAATAGCCAGGCCTCATTTTGCTTCCAGACATACAATGGAAAAAGTCTATTCCCATTCTGAGCCATGTTCACTTTAAGTTTCACATAGTAATTGCTCATCATAACTTTGCTGCTGGTTAGCAGAGGCATTTTCTTTCAAACTTCATTGTATTGTTCCTTTTTCATGGAACTGTAATATACAATGTCATGGAGAAAATGGAAACAGAGACATGGTGTAGTTATATAGGGCCACTCAACATAGAAAGCTTTTTTTTTCCTTTGAATGTTACATCTATAATTAAGCCATCAACCCACCTAAGAGAAATAAAGCTGAGTCTTTTAATTAGCTTCTTAAATAGGAATAAATGCTTCATTATTCTTAACCATATCAAGCTGAGAAAATTATTAAAGTCTGAAGAAATAATGAACAACATGACAGGAAACACATTAGAGCACATGCAGGAATACATTTGCCTACAAAGCGATCTGCATAAATATGTCTATCATTGCTATCTAGGAAGACAAAAATACCAAAGGAAAGAACAAAAACAAAAGGACAGTATAGGTAAAACAATGAAGAAAATTAGATGAAGTCAGAGGTAGGGAATATATTTTTTGACATTGTTGCTGATAAGCATTTAAGAGTTCAGTTGCTCTGCCAAAACTGGACTGGTCTGTGTTTGCACTTGGTGCATTTTTTTGGCTCCTAAGTTTTGCCTCTCTGAGGTATTTAGAGGGAGAACATGCCTTCCCAGAAGATGTAGAACAAAACAGGTGAGAGAAGACTTTTGGACAAATTTGTCTGCTCTGAATCTGTAGGGAGGATGAGTAATCTTAACAAGTTTTCAGAAATCCTTTTGCAAAAAGGAGACGTTATCCTCTCTTTAGAAATAATGTCAAGTGCACAAAAGCACTTTCACAGCATGGAAAGTTGAAGGTACATATCTGATCATTCATTACTGGATATGTTATCACACAACTCCAAAGAACACTCTGAAACTCAGATCCAGCAAAGCCTAAGTTCCTGTCTTGGAATTAATGATCATCGATGAGCTATTTGTACTGACCAAAGCTCATTAATATCAACTGTATTTAAATACATTCTTAGCTGCATCGTCATGGACAGCATCTGCTAAAAGGACTTTACTGGATCATAGAATTGCCATGAGATCCAGATTCCAAAGTCTAAATTGTGCTGCTGGAACAAGTAGACAGAGGGAATTCCACATAACTTTCCTTGTTCTGACATTAGTCTGAAACTGCTGGATACAAGAGCTGGATCCATTGTCCAAGAGAAGCAGATAGTAGGTTGCCTTCCCCCTATTTTGCTTCTGTTCCTTCCTCTCCATCTTGTGCTCTGTCAAAGTTGTGCATGGCAGTGCTCTGTGCCATGTGTTTAGACCTTAATTTGTTCCCTGGACATCCAGGTCCATTATAGTGTCATAAAATCACATCTGTGCAAGCTCCTAGGCACTTGTGCTCTGACATAAGCAAAAGCAGAGACATGAAGAAAGGGGTTTAATTTGTTTCGCAGAAGAGTGTTCTCTTCCTCTTACAAACTCCTGCTTTTAGTGGAAGTAGTGTAATATATTGAAATTGAAACGACCAAGAACTTAAACTTTCAAAGTTAAATAGCAAGAGCTGTCTTATTTTCCATTCACAAAGCCATCAAATTCTGATAAGAACATTTCCCAGGAAAAAACTTGAGAAAAAATTGACTCCACAATGCGGTAATTGTCAACCTTTGCTCTGTTTTTGACGTTACTCCAGGTCAATAACATACTCTACCTTTTAACTACAGGAAATTATATCTGTTCTTTCAAGTTGAAAAAGGGAGAATTTTGGTATTTATCCTTGGCAATTTTACCCATGAGGCAACAATAGCACTATAGATACACAACAGTAATTAAGACAATTGGAGACAAATATTTTAAAGTAATTATGTCTGCTCCAGTCATGATAGTTTGATCTCCAGCCTTCTCTGTTTCTCTTATCTGTTTGGGTGGGTTTTTTTAGAAGCTCTACAATAGTTTATATTTAAAATGCAGTGATTGCAATAAATGCTTCATAAAGTTCAAGCAATTTCACAAAACATGATCTTCATTCCTAATTAATGTAATGGGATAGAACAGCTTATGTATAAAATTTCATGCTTTTGCTCCCAAAGGGGATCAGGAGATAAGGAGCTCTTGAAACAAAGATGTGATTCATTACGTGAAGCAGAAAATGGAAATAATCAGATTCATGGAAATGAATTGTGAAGATTATATGTGCTGAAAAACAAATAAGAGGAGATGAAAAGCTCGAAACGTGTCTGTAATTAGGAGAAAGGAAGGACTGAAGCCTGAAAAAATATATTATCTGGTTTTATTTATTAGCCTTCAGCACTCTTATCCTGAGATGTGATGAGAAACTGGAAAAGAAAAAATACTCATCTAGCAATTCCATCCAAAATGAGCTTGAAAACATTTGAGTTACTGATGTTTTAACACTTTTTATTACTCCTTCAACTTGAATTGTGTTGTCTTTCTCCTTTTGTCATCCTATGATGAAACAAGCAGCCACGTCCTTACGTTCTACAGAAGAAATTTGCCATAAGGAAATTAATGTCCCCTATATTCTTGTCTTTTACCAAAGACTTAGAACCATAGAATCATTTTGGTTGGAAAAGAACTTTTAGATCATTAAGTCTAAGGACAGAAATGAAATACCTTAAAGACAAGAGAGAGGGTAATTTCTAAAACAACATAACACTTGCCTTTGGGAGTCAGGAGCAATCAAAGCATCTACAACAGGCCACCAAAGATGAATTATCTTGACTCTGGATCCCTGAACTTGTAAGAGTCTTAACTGCTCATATCTTCTTCTTTCTCCAGGTGTTTTATCAAACTATGATAGATAAGAGATACCTGCACAACAGTTAGCTATTGCTGAAAGAATAACAATTATCTGTCATTTCTAGACAGGGAACAGGCAAAGTGTTTGTGGTTGGATTCCAGTACTGTATATTTTCTTTCTCCCTCTTCCCTAGTGAGGGGACACTCAATACTTAACTCCTTGGAACAGGATAAATAAACATCATCTTAGAGATACAAAATTGAATTTGCTTATGTCCTTTAGGAAATTTGTCCCAAAACTATTCTGATGGTTGGAAAATTTTTCATCACAAAATATTCATATGAGTGTTTGTTTACAGTACCAGTGGTAGCCTTTAGTTTAAATAGCTCATTTCCTTCTCTGCTGCTTATCTCCTGATGCATTTATACTCAGCACTTAGATCTCCTCCCAACCTTAATTTCTGAATCACTCAAGGTCATTAACCTCCTGTCTTTTTCTAGTTATCCCATTTCCCCAATGATCCAGGAATACTACAGTGTTGCTACCAGTTTGGGTTCACATTTCTTGACTTGAATATTGCATAGTATTATAGATGAGGTTTCATCAATGTCTTGGACTATAAAATTACTAATTCTCTTACTCTGATAGAAGTATCTTACCTGAAGTAATATGTTAACTTCATTAAATGATCATTCAGATCGTAATCAACTGTTAGTTTCTATTAACAAATTATCTGAATGGTCTTTGCCACATATTAAAAGTAAGTCTGACATACCTTCTGGTTCCATGACTAAGCAGTGAAGGATTAATGCTGGATGTTGCACAAAGAAATATCTTCATAATAGTGTTGTTAGCAATGTTTGTTTACCAATCTACAACCAAGAGGACACAGCTTCCCCTTATGACACAGGGATTTCTCTATCCAGTAACATTGTGGAAATATCTGCAGCCTTATAGTACTGTAGAGATTTTTTTTAAAAGTCTCCAGAATGATTTTGAATAAACTATCTATGGTAACGTTCCTTCTTTAGTCACAGAATAGTATTGAAAGTGTTTCAGTTCTGTATGGAAATGTGAATATCTGTAGCCCATTCTGTGTCAGATTTGTGTTGAAAAATGTTTGAATGTCACCCATGGGAAAGTAAGGAATCCACGAACATGGGGGTGAATTGATGGTTTTGTGAGCATAAGCCATAAGCATGTTGGCTTGGTGGGACCCTTGCAGGATGGAGGCATAGCAGTCTCTTTCACCACATCGTCACCTCTGCAAGATGCATGAGCTTTTGCAGGTAAAGAGCTATGGATCTGAGTAGAAACACAGTAGGAGGACACCTCTCCAGAAAACTCACTCAGGTCAAGTCACCTCCCTGTGCAAGGCTTCTGAAAAAGAGGGAAGGTGGAGTACAATAAATTCACATCACAGTCTATGGGTCAGGTGCTTTGACGTACCTCTATATTGACCAAAATTTACAGCATTTTGTATAAATGTGAGGTTTTCTGGGATAGCTGAAAACCTTCACTCCAGCTATTATTTCTGTTCCATCATCTCTATGTTATCACAGACATTTTTTTAATACACCATTGGTGGTAAATCTACATCTTTTGTTGGCTGGACTTTGCATACACAATTCTCATTCACTTCTCTGTCTTCACCATTCTCAGCTTAGGCACTGCTGTTTCACTGACTCCATCATTTTGTAATGATAGTGTACATCAGTATTAATATTTCCTTTCTTCTTTCAGTCCATCCACACTTTGAGTTCTTCAGTCCATCCACCAACTAGAAGTTTTTCAGTCCAGCCACTACTGATTTCTACTGTCTTTGTTCACCTGAGTTTCTTTGTTCATATACCTTAAAACAGTGTATGAAGATTACATGAACTTTAGAATCTCTTTCATTGATTTGTTACTTTGAAACTCTTTAATTTAGGATTATTTCATCCTCAAAACTCAATTCTGACAGCTGTCATCCCAGGAGATTATTTGCTTCATTCTTCCTATAGACTCCATTATCTGAGAAGACCATTCTTTAAATATTTCCCAATTCTGACTACCAACATCACTCATAAAGAACAAACTATATTATACTCCTCTTCTGTTATATTTTTCAATGATAGTCTAGTGTAAAAAGAAAAATCAAGTAATGAGTAAAAAATTCTCTAACACAGCTAGAGAAATACTTTTTTTGTAAGAGTCAATGGACTATAATATAAGAATTAATGCTGCAAAGAAACATAAGTTGAAAGATCAGGCAGCAAGACAGAAACATTATGTTCAAACACTTCTAGAATTAGAATTGCACATTATCTGTCTGAACGTGGCTGTGCAGTGTAGCAAGATGTGTTATCTGTTAGAGAGCTATCAGAGATTACTTGAGTCAGCACTGCATCCACCAGTAGTTCTTTATTTCTGTCATTGATTTTTTTAAAAACCCAACACATTATGAAAAAGAAAGGAAAAGAGTTTTGATATTTGGATTGGAAAAGGAAATGTGATAGTCTGCATTTGAAATATGTAAACTGTTTTATAGCTTGAACTGCTATGCAATGTCCAGACACTTAGATTTTTGGAGGTGTTTACATGGGAAAAAAAGGCTACACGTTTTCTGGATGGATTTTTTTCCAGGTTTATAAAATTTGACATGTGGTGTTTCAAATTCTCTACCTAATGAGTAAAAAACCACAACAAAAAATGGCATTATCCCCAGACTGAAAGTATCGTACTTAAAGAATTTTAGGAACAAAGACTACAGCAAATCTTATGTGAGATGTTCTTATTGATTCATTAATTCCTAGGAGTAATTCCTAGGAGTTCCCATGGTGTGAGGTGCCATTATCATATTTCCCAGCTACACATTAGGATACCTTTCATTTTAACATGCCTTATATTCCCCACACTGAATAACGATACCTGCTAGTGTGTCAAAACAGCATTTCACAAAAGCTGCTGCTTCCCATGCTTTGAGCTAGATAGAAGTTGTGTGAATATGGTTATTTAATTAGATAGATTCATATATTTCATCCTTTCTCCAAAAACGCATGCCATGATAATGACCACCAGTATAGATGGTGAAAGTAAAACTGAGGGAAATATCCCCCCTTTCTGATTTCTAATTTAGTGAATTTAGACATTTCCCTGTGCTGGGAGATGTTGGCTTACATCTTTGCAGATTTAAAGCAAAAGAATGCTTGAATTTCTTTACACAAGTTCAAGGGATACTGCTCTCAGTCCAACAGGTATTTGCTTTACTCACATGTAAAATCAGGATAAACAAGGAGAACATCCAGTTTTAATGTTTTATCTCTAGAGTTACAGTATTACTTGTCATTCAGCTTCAAGCAAGAAATTCCTCCTCATAATTGTAGCCTCAGTCAAATTGTTGCATAGTGTCACCAAAAAGGATAAATCCTATTCTCAGTGGTAATGATCTAAATCTTCTGGGGAATTTCACAGACTTGTCAAGGTTTATGGAAGGATAATAGAATATTATACTTTTCTCTACAGGAAGAAATGTCTAAAAAAAAAGTTTTAAAGAAAAATGTTCTCTCTTAGCTAACTAAAAGCAAATGAAAAAAATAAAACCTTGATGTGATCTTCTCCACAGAATAAAATAATATATTTGAGGGTGTCTACATTTATTGCCATAGATGTATGATTTACTACACAAGAAGCCCTGTGTGCCATCTTTACATGCAGCTCTGTTGATGAAAAAAATCTATTAGACTCCAGAATCTTTGTGCCCACGATAATGACTTAGTGTAAGGAGCCATAAATGCTGTAAATTATACTCACAGCTGTTACTAATATGTAAGGATCTTGTTTTCTCTCTTTTGGTTCAGATGAACATCAATTAGCTCAGCGATATTTACAGTAATATTTTATGTATTGAGTGCAACTGTCCATCTGTTTCAGTGATGATGGAAACTGCAATGTTCCTGCTCTAAGTAAAGGAATTAGATTTACTTACAGTTAACCCTTCCCAGGATGTAAGAGGAGACATGGACAGAGTTTTCCTGCATACAGGGAAATGTAGAAAGGAAATGTAGTGTTATCTAAGAGGTATGAGAAATCATTCTAGTCAAGTAAAAAACAAAAATCCTCTTTTACATGTGAATGTGTCAGCTGAAAATAGCAATAAAAATAACAAATTAATGATAAAATTGCCAAAATTCCAACTGAGTAAAGTGCACTGAATAATGTTGAGCTGAACTCACTTTTGTAGCATCCAGTTTTATCTCAGGTAAAAAAAAAAAAAAAAAGAAAAAAAACCCCTTAATTTTTTATCACCTTCACAGGATATCTCTTGCTATCCTACTAGACTTAAATGTTACCTCAGCAAATCAGAAGCTTTGGGTTTCCTGCCCTGCTCATCAACTTGTTGATAATCCACCAACTTCCCATGATCTCAAGGACCAATTTCATGATTTCCATCTTGTCTCATACTCACCTGCATATGTGTGCCTATGTTTTTTCATTTTCAAGTACGTTCTTTGTCCTGTATCTTCAAAGCTAACATGGCCCTGCAAAAGTATCAATCGCTTCTGAAGGCTGTCTTCCATTCTGATACATATCATATTTATTCATGTTGATGATATTTGATGTTTATGTTTTGCTTAGATTAATCTTATAAGGTTGCTTATAAGCTACCTTTCAGGCACAGATGATCTCTTCCTTCTCTACTTTACAAATCCTTGGTGAACTCATGAGATGTATCTCCAGCCTATGAAATTCTCAACTCCAGATAAACAGTCAAAGTAACAGAGATAAAGTTGAACAGGTGTTATTTAGAGTTCTAGATTTTGGATTTAGCTCATGTTGCTTTGTATTTTGAAGCTCTAATATATAAGACTTCTATACCTACAAGAGAATTACACATATTAAGGGAAGACTGATATGGGTCTCAGTGATATTTATCAAAACATGAATTTTCCCTTTCACGATTGCTTTTAAGGGTTCTAGCCTCAAGGTTTGTGAAAAAAATAGGAGCTGTCCTACAGTTTGAGATGGTTTTCTACATAGTAATCTGGTAAACCTTTCTACTGTAAAAAAGGGCTTAGATTATGTGATCCCACAAAAGTTCTACATTTGATTAACTAAAATTAATTAGTGTTTGAGTGTTTCTTCACAAGATGTAAGTCAATTGATTATATAGTTATATACAGTTGTAGTGACTCATAAGTAAATATTTTTTAAATGCATATTATTTCTAAAATAATACAATACAGAAGATCTTGAGAATATGGAAATTTTTGATGTGACCTCTGTTGAATCAAGTCCAAGCCAACTTGATCTACACTTTCCTATGGTTGTGTCATTTACTGTTAGGTTAACATACTGTATTTTCTCTTCATGCAAATGCATTGATCTGGAAAATAAATGTTGTCCAAGAGCTGCTGGTTTTGTTCGTCTTTAGGATAATGGCTCACTATGCAAAAGCATTAATGCAGTAAATCATAGTCAGAAATGTTGACACCATGAAAGAATCTTGTGTGCTTCTTCTTGATGCAAGTGAGCAGCAATTAGTCCAGTGATATTTGCATAAATGCCACTGTTTTCTGTGTGGAACTGTCCATCTGTTTCACTAAGAAAATAATTACAGTGGGTTTTTTTCCTGAGAAAGAAGAAATTAATCATTTTGAATGTTAACCTCTTCTATAAGACAAAGTAGTCATGTTCATTACATAACAGCAACCAAATATGATCTAACGTGTTGTTTATTCTCAAAAAATAAGATATTCATTAATAAACACAAAAGCTATTTCCAAAATGTAACAAAAAACTGTTTAGACGTTATGTTGACTATCACAGCTTGGTTTTGCTACCTTCTTTCTTAAGAACAGTGCCAAGAGTTGTGGTTTTGCTTTACTATTTAAAGAACACTTGGTGCTAACAGGTGTCTTGCTGAGAGAGTCTCAGGAGATACCAAGGGCAACAGTAGGCCAGTTAACTTTAAGAGCAACTCCATGACCTCATCATAGTTGAGACATGTTGATATAATGTCATATATCACTTATTCTGCCCTAGTCTGATCTCAATTCTACTGAAAATTCCCAGAAATAGATGTTTGCACAAGTATTTTTGTGGTATTCCAAGGTCTTTCTTTTCTCTATAGCTTTCTGTCCTACATCTGACTTTCAGCATCACACATGATTACTCCTTTTCATATGAAAGTTACTCATGAACAGCTGAGGAAACTGCTATTTTTCGAACTGATCCCTTGCTGAATCAGTTGCTGTAAAATACTGTCTCTGGAGGTATGAGCGCCCACCTTCCAGTAACTGACCTGTAATGATGACATGGGATTGGTTGCCAAGAATACTTATAAGATATCTCCTTTTATCCAGGAGATAAAGGCCTTTGTTCTTGGAACTGACAAGTCAAAGTTATAGTTTCATTTCCTTGTGTGTCATCTATTCTGTAATTGTGAAGCTTTTGGCTTCAACTAGTGGATTTATTCTATTTCCAGCAAAGCTTTGATCTATAATTTACCTTGGGAGCTTAAGTTAACTCTTGCATCCAGAACTATTAAATCAAGAGTAACTTTGTTAAAGCTGGTGGACAGTCAGTGCAGCTATTCCATTACAAAACTAGTGTATGTGAAGAAGGTGAAACATCTAATCTGGACTCAGTCTGAAAATCTCTTCCTTGAGATTTCCAGCTAAATTTTTGCTTAACTTATATTGTGCAGACTGCTTGAAAGTTCAGTCCTTTCACAACTGTCCTTTTCCACATGTTCAACACATCAAAATGATCACATAGACAAAATAAGTAAATAAATAAACATGTCTTAAGTCACTAGTCTTTCCCCTTTTCTTCTGCCTCACTACATTGAGATTTTGCTAATGGTCTTGTCTCTGGTCCAAATCCTCACCAACAAAGTCTGTTCAGCTTGGAAAGACGATGTAATTACATTGCACATACTACAATAAAGGAAATTTCCCCTTCACACTGTATTCACAAAGGGAACATCAATGCAAAACACTACAGATGCAGAATACCTGTGAATAATGTAACAAAACATCTTTAAGCTCCTCTTGTTAATTGTTACCAATAACAAATGTATTCAGGATAAATAAAACAATGAAATTCATCATATTTTCTTCTTGCAGAATCCCATTTCTATCTGCAAGTAGAAACATGGCAGATTATTGGAGGAGGAGATTATTACAATAATGAACAGGAAATATGAAATATTAGAAAATAGCAACATCTCACACAGGACAATTTATTTTTCAGTGTAACATGCTGACACAACTGCAGATAAAATGTTCGTTCCTATTTCCACTACAATTTGTTTGCTAATGTAATTCCATTGTAAAAAGGGAAAAAACCCTCAATTTTTCAAGTGTTGCTGAGAACTAACTTGGAACACCACCTAAGAAAATCCAAGTTTGACCAATTTAAACTTGGCCCTGTGGATCTACTAGGCTCTTGCTCTATATGACAGTATCTCAAAGCAGAATTCTCTCCTCTCATTGGAAATCAATATAATTCCTTAGGACTGGAGTATAGATCCCTATTCCACTTTTTTTTTCTGCAACATGTTAAATATCTAATTCTAAATTAGCCTCTAAGGATGAAATCAAGGAAGGAACAGACCATTTCCAGTCTCTGGACTCCCTGACTCCAAGCAAGCACACAATGTGCCTCCTGTAGCACCTTCTCTTTTTTTGCTTGGAGAAATGTTTCTGTTCCCAGAAGCCACAGTTGTTTAAAATTATTCTGAAGACTGCATTTACAGATTTAAGCTTTGCTCTTTTTTTCCTGATGTTTCAGTGCTTGTATCCTGTCCTAATGCATCTATTTCTGTATATGCTAGCCCCATGTATTTTTAGCAATCAACAAAAATGCCTCAGAAACAAATCAAAATGGGTTTCATATATCTTTGTTTCATAGCCCTTATGTTCCTGGAAATGTCTTGAAATGCTTTTATTTCTGCAGTCATTGGCCTTTAGAGAACCTTGTCATCTTACCCTGAGTAGAGCACAGCCTGCCCTGCGAGCAAGCAGCATACCAAGAGGCAGTTAGCATTCAGATGGGTCAATCACTTTATACTTCTGGTTACAGAAAGGTTTCTATGAGTTGAGTGATGATTTAATAGCATTTTTTTCCCAGCCTTAGGCAAAAGACATTGAAATTATTCATAATATCAGTATGCCATTAGGAACTGAATTAATTAATTGGCTGGTGATGGTAAAGCACTATGAAAATGTGAAGTGCTATACACTTGGTGCCATTGTGATAATTAAGACTGATTCTTTTCAAATTCTTCTCTCAAGGCTTTGACCCACTGTTAAATTAGCTCACTTTAAGGAGTTACCAAGCATTAGTGGAGCTGCAGTAGCTGCCCTTATGTGTAGTTTTATCCCATGGCAACAGTCTGATAATTACATTTCATGTAGCCTGCAGTAAAATTAGGTCACAGCATTCGTAGTCGGATTGTTGCTGCAAGATGACTTCAAGTAACACTGAAAGAAACTGTCTTTCACTCTTCCCATGGCTATTAATTCCCTACACTCCCTTTTCTTTACTGGGTGAAACATCTATGCAACTGTGTGGGAAAGCAAATTAGGGAATTGATCTAGTTGGAAAACAAATTATTGCTGCTGTTGTTGTTGTTATCCTGAAGACTGGTTAGTGTTCAGGTTTGCCTTTTCTCCAGGTTCATAGAATCACAGAATTGTTATGGTTGGAAAAGACCCTTTAAGGTCATTGAGTCCAACCACTATCCTCCCACTGCCAGGCCCACCACTGAACTAAACCATATTCTTCAGCACTTCATCTATGTGTCTTTTAAATATCTCTATGGATGGTGACTCCATCATAGATTTTTTTTCCTCCTGAACACCCGCAGAAGCATAACCGCAGAAGACCACTGACCCTGTTCAGCCAGGGTGGTCTTCTGCCCCACCAGCTCACCTTCTTGCACATGGGAAGAGCTTGATCCTGCACCTTCAAGATTTCCTCCTTGAATAATGTCCAGCCTTCCGGCATTCCTTTGCCCTTCAGAACTGTCTCGCAAGGGACACTGGCCACCAACTTCCTAAATGATTCAAAGTCTGCCCTCTGAAAATCTAAGGTGGCTGTTCTGTTGGTCTCCATCCTTGCTTCTCTGAGGACTTAGAACTTGATCATTTCATGATCACTATGCCCTAGTTACCTCCAAGCATCACATCTGCCACTGGGCCTTCTTTGTTTGCAAACACCAGGTACAGCAAGGTGCCTTCCCTCATTGATTCTCTCACCAGCTGTGTGAGGAAGTAACCCTTCTCCCACTCCAGAAGCCTCCTTGACTGTCTCCTCTCTGCTGTGTTGGTCAGCCTAGAAAAGAGGAACAGTAGCATTTTCTTCTTTTCATGCTGCTGGCAGCTCAAAGCTTATGTTGAACTACACTATGACTCACCTCAACCTGAACTTGCTGTAGGTGAAGATGATGCAAAGCACAAGACAGGCCTTTTCTTGAAGCTTGCTAACCTTAGGAACTTCACAGTAATGACCCCTCACCACTCGAGATATTTTGGAGAGACATGAATATTTTACACAATCAGTTTATTTAATTATCAACTGAACGCTTCTGAACTCAAAGTTTTACAGTTTTTTGGGGAGGAAATTCCAACATATACACATTCTATTTGTCTTATGGCATCTGTGAAATTAAGGCAAAAAATGGTGTGATTTTTCATTAGAAAAGGCTGCTTAGCTTGGCTTATTTTTCATTTTTAAAAATCAATATTAACTAACAAAAAATAACCCAATTTGGTTTATATATTTAAAAATAAAGATTCTCTGGGTGAACTTTTGGCATCTTCCAACTGAATCAATTTAAAATCAAGATGTATCTTCTCATACAGCAAAGCCTGTAGTCAAAGGCATTGTGGCTTAAATGATTTAAACCACAAAAAATGAGAATTGTATTTGTAGCTTTCTTGAGAAAATACAAATTAATTTCTAAAAGTTAAAACTCACTTTGGGGCTCTCTTCATTGATTTTTAGAGAGATATAGCCTGAAAATTCTGAGCACTCATAAGTGCTGGATTTCAAACCAAACAAAATGACAGAGATGAAGGTAATAGTAGTTATTACATAGTTTAAAACATATCCCTATAGAATTCTTGAACATTTCTCCCAGTCTCCAGGTTGCTGTGTTAATTTGATTAAAAAATACCTAAGTTTCATCATCATGCTAGTAGGCTGAATTTAATTAAGCAACAAAACAACCAAAATCCATAGGCTTTTGCATTAACTGTTCTGATTGTTTCTTGTGAATGTAGAAAAGGAGAAACTAGTAAAAACTTTAGGTTTTATAACCAAAGACTAATAGCTTACAAAAAAAACCCCCTATATGTTATAGGCTATAGATTGGTTTACAGCAAGCTTTGAATAGAAGAAAGAAACTGTAAACCAGCCTTTATAGGAACAGTAATTACAGCAATTATCCAGATATCCTTTCTATCACAAGGTTTCAAAAAGCTTCCAGGCAGATCATTGAACATATTACTATCACCAGGACCTGATCAGATGTGTGCATGCCACTAGCAAAATACTACATGACAGAGGCAGACACTTAAGCTGCATACAGGGATCTCATTAACATTAACAAATGTCTAAATGGTGGATGTAAGGAGATTGGGACATCACTTTTTTTCTGTTGTATCTAGTGACAGGACAAGGGGTAATGGATAAAATCTGGAACACAAAAAGTTCTGTTTAAACATAAGAAAAAAAATAGTTCACTATTCAGGTGAGGGAGCCCTGGCACAGGCTGCCCAGGGAGTGTGTGGAGGATCCTTCCTTGGAGGTCTTCAAGATCCGTCTGGACATGTTCCTGTGTGACCTGATCTAGATGGACTTGCTTTTGCAGGGGTATTAGACTAGATGATCGCTAAAGGCCCCTTCCAATCCCTATCATTCTGTGATTCTATGAGGAATATAGATTCTTCAGCAATTTCAATTTTGGATGCATGCCTGAAAGCAGCAGGAATCAATCAGTTTATGAATACACCTTCTCTGTGCATTCGTTTTGTGCTATAAGGGCCATTTTGAAACAAATTTCTGGTCACAGGTGGCTTGTTCTTGATTATGCCTGCAAGATTGCTACACATTTTAAATATTTCTTGTTAATTTGCTCTACACAGTGTTTCTTTTATCTTGAGTTCACTAGTTTCTCTTTTTTTGCCATGATCTATTGACAACTGAAATGGCTTTATACTTTGTAAAGTGCTATGAATGAGTATGTATGAGCAGCATGCTATAATTCTGTAGTGCTGAAATGCATAATGTCTTCACCACCTGGATCTTGTGGGGGACAAAAAACCCTATACTTTCTCATTCAAAGTTAAATATAATGAACTTTTAAATGCCATGTCTCCCCATAAAGTGGCACTATTGTGCAGAAGTTGATTGATCTGTGACAGCTTGTAGTAGCCAAGGATCTTGGTCCGTTAATATATGATGGTTTACACTCTTTCTGTGTCATAACCTTCATTCTGTTATTTCTCTTCTGACTATCACTGTTCACACTTTAAACTTTCTTGAGTGACAAAGGTCTTCTCCCTTCCTCTGATTTTTTTGTAAATGTAGCCCCAAAGATCTGAGAACAAGAAGCCTTTGGAGAAACTTCATAGGTCATGCCCATCAGCTGCTTTAGCCCAGGGCATTTCTCCTCTCTTCTGGCATGAAAGTCATTCCAACAAGGATCCAGAGGCAATTATTGTATGTGTCTGAGCTGCATGTGCAACATGTGCAGGACCTACATTTTCCAAAAGGGCTGGATTCGTTTTCCAGAGATGTAAACTTCCAAAATATCTATAGAAAATGATGAATCACTCTTAAGCAGTGTATGGAGAACAATGCAGCAAAATCTAATCAGCAACATGGTGACACTTTGTCCTGGTGTTCAAATCATCCTCTCAGAGCTAATGTGACACAAGACACATGGTACACTACTGCCTTTCCAAAGGTGCAGATAGAGGCCAGGTGGGATACTTTGAAGTCATCTCAAACAGTACTGGATACCTGTGTATGGACGACAGAAATGAGCCTTAGGTGTGTTAAGTCAATGGATGCAGGACAAGAGTCCAACTGCCCCTGCAATAGATTCCTGCTGTTTGGCCAGCTGAATATCTCGCTAGGCACCACTGCTTGTGTAGGTCAAGGACTCAGTTGTCCACATACAGGCATCTGAGATGGCCCTACCCCATTTGGCCTCCAGACAACACTGAGAAGAGTGTAAGTCTCCTATTAGTCCTATATCATGTCTGCCAGTCGTTGCTGATGTCTTGAGCATATATAAGCACCTCAGATAACACCTCAAATATATGTTTAGATTTCATAAATCTGTCATCTGTGGGATGATAGTGAGAACTTCAATAGAATCATGCTTTTCATGAGTTTTGGCAAGTGAACACAAGTTGATTTTCTCAGATATTTAAAGTCATTGTTTTTTTATGCAGGCTTCACAGCTTAATTACTAAACTCTCCAAGGAAGAACCCTGAAGCCAGTTTTGGGGTATCCATTAA
Organism: Urocolius indicus; assembly: GCA_013401255.1. Lineage (NCBI taxonomy): Eukaryota > Metazoa > Chordata > Aves > Coliiformes > Coliidae > Urocolius > Urocolius indicus. The sequence continues at coordinate 28,912 of WBNH01004728.1, read as the reverse complement.
GATAGTCATGTAGGTTTTGTCAGTGAACATTAGTAGTCCTTGTCTGAACTGAATACAAGACATTGTTCCACTCTGCTTGCTGTTTGAACTGTAAGACAATGATACAGCCTGATCACATAAAATGAAAAGACTAAACTCGAATTCTGATGCCTGACATGGATGCAAAGAACTGCAGAGTTCCTAGGAGAATGAGTCCTGACAGCTCTCAATGCTGTACATACATCCACCAGGTACACATTTTCAAACATAACTTTCCATACTTTTCATACTTTTTCCATAACCTTCTTCCTTTATCTGTTTTCAGGGACATGCTTGAAAATGGTAAGTTCCTGCATCTTCTTCTTGCTTTTAGTCATAACCAAAAAAAAAAACCAAACCTTCGATGCAATGTCCTTGGGTTAGATTTGATTCCTTTTTGAGAAGAAGAATAAATAATTATTTCACTTGTGTTATGCTTGGTACTCAAGTACTATAAAGAAGCTGCATAGATGAAAATAAATGCAAAACCTGAGAAAGACAAAAAGTTTCTAATTCCCAACAATTTACTGCAAAATATCCCCTTTCCCTCTAATTATTGGTTAGGCAAGGCAAAATATTTTAAGATCTCTGGTTCTTGTGATACAGTTTTAAAGTGAATCTTTACTACCTCTAAATTGTAGTTTTTTACAAAATTCTCAGGCTTGTAATTGCTATTTCCAGCAACACAACACTGAAATGGGATGTTGTGACCTGGGCAGGCTGGTCTATGCTGACTAGCTATAAGGTTATACATACATTCCAGGGTAAAGACAGTCTAAAGAATTAATTCAAAAACAAGTGCTGTGTAGTTTGCAATTTCCATCTGCCTTGCTGGCTATTTGCCTCTTTGTTGCTCCATGTGAAACACCCAGGATCTGCTTAGGAAGCGCTGAGCTCAAATGTCAACTGCTGGGCTAAAGTTTTACTGTCCCAAAGTGCTCAGGAGTTCAGTGCATGTTTACATTTGAGCATGGGATTATGATGCTGTCATAGACAAGTCTGCACATGAGCATTCTCTTGGAGCTTGGATCTCTATTAGCATAATCTGAGCATCCTGTACAGAGCAGTTTGGCATCTCTGTGTCTGAGATATGTTCATGAGAGTCCCTAAAAGATAGCATCAGCAGGCAGACCTAGTCCATTGTATCCATGTGCCCATCTATATGTCACAATGTTGGGCAGAGAGGTATCTCATGAGGTTCAACAAGGATAAGTGCAGAGTCCTAACCCCAGGGAGGAGCAACCCCATGCATCAGTACAGGCTGGGAGCTGACCTGCTGGAGAGCAGCTCTGCAGAGAGAGATCTAGGAGTGCTGGTTGGTAATAAATTAAACATGAGCCAGCAATGCCCTTGTGGTCAAGAAGGCCAATGGCATCCTGGGATGCATCAAGAAAAGTGTGGCCAGCAGGTGAAGGGAAGCTCTGCTTCCTCTCTACTCTGCCCTAGTGAGGCCTCATCTGGAGTCCTGTGTCCAGTTCTGGGCTCCTCAGCTCAAGAGGGACAGAGAACTGCTGAAGAGAGTCTAGCACCGGGCCACCAAGATGATCAAGGGATGAGAATATCTTCCTTATGAGGAAAGGCTGCAGGAATTGGAGATGTTTAGTCTGGAGGAGACTCAAAGGGAATCTCATCAATATTTATAAATTTATAAATATTGGTGTCAGGAGGTTGGGGCATCCCTTTTTTTTATTGTATCTAGTGTCAGGACAAGGGGTAATGAGGTGAAGCTGGAACACAAAAAGTTCCATTTAAACATTAGGAAAAACTATTTCACTATGAGGGTGAGGGAGCCCTGGCACAGGCTGCCAGGGAGGGTGTGAAGTCTCCTTCTCTGGAGCTCTTCAAGACCCACCTGGATGCGTTCCTGTGTGACATGATCCAGATGGACCTGCTCCTGCAGGATGATTGGACTAGATGATCTCTAAAGATCTCTTCCAACCCTATCATTCTATGAATATGTCCTACATAGAGCAATACTTTTCCTAAATGAAATTTTTAATTCCTAACCATACAGTCCTAGTTCACCTGTCATTTATGCCAGAGTGGGTTGACTGATTTCAGCAATCTGTACTTCAAACATAAGGAGTGAATCAGACCCTCATTCTTTCATGGTAAATCTGTTGGTTGGGCAGTCAGTGAATGGTTCAAAGCAAGAACATGAACACATGATACTTTTAATATAAATGTATAATCTATTTTATGGTGTTGGTAGATTTTCATGCTATTTTTAGCTTGATCTTATTACCTTTACACATTCTGACATCTAAGTCAGGGAAAGTACATAATTATGAAGCTTTTATATGCATTATCCTCATCTAAAGATAAGCAGAAGTGCATTATCAAAATTACCGTTCTTAGACCTTCTTTGGAAGACTGAATATTTTAGGCCAACAGACATAGCGAAGGGGGAAAAGCAGCTATTTTACTGTATTTTCTTATTATATCCGAGTTCTATACCCTTTGAAAGAGATCATTCAGCTAAGAAAATGACACAAAATTGATATGATGAAGCAAAGTCTGGCATAATCAGAAATATTTGCACTTCCAACATTTTCCTTCTTATTGATTTATTTCTAAAAAAGAATTCCAACTACATGGAGGGACCTCAAGCACCAGACTGTGACAAACCACTCAGAACACTCTTCGGAAAAAAAAAAATGAGTGTGATAGCTCCCCTTACCTCCAAAACTGCTCCTGTTATTCACATTTCCACACACCATACCCACCTTACCTTCATGATACAGCCCAGTGTGTACACAAATGCAGAGAGACATCAGCTTTTACATATTTGTATTATATATATTTTTAACGTATTATCTGCTTTTATATATCTACATTCTCTTTATATAATTTGTTATGCAAAATCTCACTCTGTCTCAATCTGACAGTACTGCTTAGGAACGACAGAGATGAAGCAAAGCCGTGTCACCTAGCCAGTGTAAATGCCTAGGTCTTCTCCCTGTCAGCACTATATGGCCATGAAGTAAGGTGATTGAGAGGGGTAGAACTGGTAAAACACAGGTTTGGCTTACTGCCCTGACACATGAGGAGGTGGTGAGAATGTGACCCTCACTTTAACAGGAGTAAAAGCTTCGTTTAGTTGAAGGTAACCATGAACCACATGGTTACTTGTTTCACCTCTAAGAAACAGCAGTCTGGGGAGAGCAGAATTGAAGATGGGAGATGAAGGAAAAGAAGAAGTTAGTTTCAAAAAGGTTTGTCATTAACTCACAGCTATGTTTTGCCTTTACAGTAAGTACTCAGTGCATAGCCTTGCTTGTATTTCTACTGTGCTTTTATGATCAGACATTTGATTAAAGCTGTTACAGGGTACAACATTCTTTGTGTGGAAAAGCCTAAAGACCTCCTGCAAGAACGAGTCTTGGCTCAGCTCCACCCCATGTCCCAGTGTGACAATTATTCCACTGTTATGCTCTCTATAGAAGACAAATATTTAATGACTTTTGATAGATGCTTCAGACTATATCTCTTTGATGCGTGTTTGTGATTCAGGCTCGCTTCCTCCCTTTCATACTTTATTACCAAAGGGGAAAAACTGCTTCCTGACAGGTTTGCAGGTTCTAATAAGCCACTCAATTCCCTCACACCAGAACTGATGGAAGCAGCAACATGAATGATTGCTCTTTCTGGTTTTCTTTTTTCTTTTTCAGTACTTCAGGCCCATCTGATGCAGGGCTTCATAAGCAATTCAAGACAGATGGAAGTCTTAATAAGCCAGAGTATGAAAGATAAACCAAATGAAAAAAAAGCATTTTTTAATTGTATGCTTGTTTTTGTCATTCCTACTTACCCCATCACTCTCCCCACATACAAAGCTTTCTTATCACCACCTAGGTTCCTCAGAGGGAAATAAACATCCTGTTGCTAACTGTCTGTACTCATAGCTCCACTGTCACCAGATACTGTCTCATACCATTTTCTAATTTGGAAAAGAGTTAAATTCAGACTCTTTGTGCAGCTGTCTGGTAGGAGTCAGTGTGCAGCAAAGATCGTATGCAAGGTGATAGGAGAGAGCATCGATCTCAGTCGAGGGCATCGTTGGTCTTATGAGAACAGAAGTGTGAAGAATCCTCTTGTGGATGGGATGCAGTCAGGCAGCAACTCCTTCTCGCTGCTCTGAGAGTGGCCAGGAATTCTTGTTGATGTGCAATGGTTCAGTGGGTTTCAGCTGTGCAGCGTGTTTCATACAATTTCCCATGATAAATCTGTAGCTCCATTAACAATGAGATGTGGTGACTGGGCTTTGTCACAGCAAAAGCTCTTAAAATATACACAGCCACCACTCTGTATTACATATTCTGTTAAGCAAGTATAAAATTTATGTGCTTGCTGGCATAGTCAGATGTGAAAATATGATTGATATTACATATCTGAGAAAATACATTGGAACTGGAAGTGCAGCTGTGTAATAATAGCTCTAACAGCTCTAAACTCTAGATCATTTTTCAGGTAAGACTGGAGACTTTTATTACTGTTTTCCCTCAAGGAACCTGCTTCAATTTAGCTATTCAGACCATTCTTTTCAATTTGCCACCTCCCTTCTGGCAGTTTCAAGAACCTGAAAGAACATTGCTGTGTGTACCACGTTGGGTAGACATCTTAGAGACTTGACTCTACTCTTGATCCTTTGTCTGCCTTGGGCAAACAAGTTTGGCTTTGCTCCTGCAGGTTACATGGATGATGTGACCTACATCATTTTATATGGCCCTCCCATATGTGTAACATCCCTCCACGATTGAGAAGTGCTTCCATCCTTTGTTGTTGATGATCATGACATTTTGATTCATTCAAAACACTTAAGAACTAGCGCTGAGGTGCAAAATGTGAATCCATATATAAAGCATGTCTTCTCTCAGACATACCTCAATGATTGACATGTCTTCTTTGACATGGAAAGGTTTGTCTTCACAGCCTAGACTAATTCCTGCTCAGATTTTGAAGTATTTTCACTGCCTTCTCCAGCTTTTCTAACAGCAATTTACCTGGATGGGCTGGAGAGGCTGGGGTTTATTACTTATTAAAATCACTGTTCCCTGTCTCTACACAAATGATTAGGACAATTTTTGTGTTGGCCACGTTTAATCAAGAAGTTTAGATTAGACACACTGACCTTAGAAATGCTTTCCCAGGGGCGGCAGGACATTCTGGGAGCAATATCTCTTTCTTTACAGTTTTTCTACCCTGTTAGGGTTCATAGAAGGTGCCAGTCCAGAAGCTATAAAGTCATCTCTAAAGATCTGAATAACAAAAGAAACAGCAATACAATTGTCTAAACCATGCCCATGTGCAAGCCACAAGCATCCTCAGGAAAGCATCAAATCACACCTCCACCACACCTTGGAGAGAAGCTGACCTCAGGCTTAAGCAAAGGGACTTTCTGCAACATATTCAGCACAGCTGTAGTCAGAGGAAGGGGCTTTTCCATCACAGCCTATGTCTTCCTTGATATCCCTGGCCTTGCTCCATCCCTGCTTCAGCTTGCCAGAGGCGAGCCTTTGCCTCAGTCCTCTGTTTCCCTGCTCCCAGTGAGCTGAGACACTGTGCCTTCATTTTACATAGAAAACCTACTAAATCGTTATTTCCTATGATGGCTGTGTCTCATCTGTGCTACTATATTCTCCTCTCAGCACTCTAATTTTCTCATATTCATCGTTTCAAGTTTTGGCAGCTACAATATGGTCTATTTCCACAGCTCTGGTTGCACCTTTGGTAGATCACTCTGCTTTCTGTCCCACTTCTGTGAGGTCTCTGCTCCTTTATGCCTCCTCAACCATTCTGCTCAACTCTTTCCTGGTACTTTTTCTCTCGTTTCTCTCCTTTTTTTTTTCTACATGTCTCTTTCCTGGTACTTTTATTGCTGTTTCATTTGTTCTTCTCTTTCAAGCCTTTTCTCATCTCCTCATCCCTTTCTCCATCTCCTCATTTTCAGCATTACACTAAACATTTCTCTCTTCCCTGGCCATTTCTCAGCTAAAAACTAATGTTCCTCTTCAGGAAGCCACTTCTCTCTGAAAAATAAGCAGGAATAATCAACAATGTTTTGGAGGATTATGTGTTGCACCTCCACTCCCAGCCACCTGTTTATCCCGTCTCTTTGGTATGGAAAATTGCAGTTTGTCTGCCAACATGTATTGACGTGTTTTTTAAAAAGGGTGGGAAAAAGTGGTGTTAGATTTGTAATTGAAAAAAAAAACCCAGAGAAAGCCATCTGAACTACATGTTTTTCATTACAATTTTCATTTCAATAAAATAGAAGTCACAGAATCTCAAGGGCTGGAAGAAACCTTGAAATTTCATCTAGTCCAAGCCCCCTGCCAGAGCAGGACCATCTAGAGTAGGTCACAGAGCAACTCCTCCAGGTGGGTTTGGAGTATCTCCAGAGAAGGAGACTCCACAATCCATCTGGGCAGCCTGTTCCAGTGCCCCCTCACTCTCACAGTGAAAAAATTCTTCCTTGTATTTCTTTGGAACCTCTTATGTTCCAACATACCCATTGCCCCTTGTCCTTTCATTGGACATCACTGAAAAGATCCATCCTGGATCCATCTTCCTGACACCCACTCTTTATGTATTTGTAAACATTAATGAGATCACCCCTCAATCTTCTCTCCTCCAAGCTAAAGAGCCTCAGATCCCTCAGCCTTTCATTCCATCATCTTTTTGGCCCTGTGCTGAACTCTCTCCATCAGCTCCCTGTCTTTCTTGAACTGAGGGGCCCAGAACTGGACACAACATTCCAGATGCAGTACAGATATTATAATGTTTTAAAAAAGAGAAACAACCTTCAGATACTTTATTTTGTTTAAGTGTTTACAAATATGTCTCATTCTGACAGCAGTATGGCCCAAGTTATTTTGACATGGTTTATCATCTCTTTCCTTAACTTCTCTTTGTTCACCATTTCAGATTTAATATTTGTTTCATTTAGACTTTGGCACTAAAGAAGCATAAACTTTCTTTCTCTGTCTCCATAACTGAAAACTTGTATCTGGATGCTCAACAATATGTTAATAAACATATTTATCATGTTATATATATATATTTATATGCACACACACAAGTAACAAATACTAAAGGAGGAGTTTGTAAATTACTCAGCCCATCCATCCAGAACAGCAGCAAGAACCCATATACTTCAAATTCACTGACTATGAAGCCCTCTGGAGCATGTGCTTAATCTTAGGAGTATCACCATGACAGTCAGCAGAAGTTAAACACATGCTTAATTGCTTTCCTGAAATATGACCTCCAATTTAAAAACAGCAGACTAGAGGTGGAAAGCACAGTAACCCCTATTCATGCTCCTCAGCCTTGTCATTTTAAAAAGTGTGTCTTTAAAAAGTGTAGGAAAAATCTATTTATAAGAGATGTGTTTTATTTCACAACTACTCTGGGAGAAAAGTGTAGGGAATTCCCAAATGTGTGCCTGGGCTTGCAGGAAGTAATTACCCAAAGCTGTAGCAAGCTACTTCAAATGGATTAGACACAGGCAACATATATATTCGTGTATCTGCAGTGGATATGACGGAAATAGTGTCACTAAGAAGGCACATGTCATGTTTCAGTTGGCAGTTGAAGCTTTTCTCTAGCTTCCAGTGGTTTACTCAATAACAAGCTGTTGGGCTAAGACAAAAAAAAAAGGGGGGGATATGAAAATAAAATGTCTCCAGAAAGGTCAGATGATCACTAAACAGCAGAGACAGTACATCAAAGTTACTTGGCTGGAGGCAAATCCACTCATCTACAGTTTCATTTCCTTGATTCCCAAGAGACGTGACCTCCTCTCCTAAACCTAATATTGTGCAGTTCAGTTAATTTGTGAAAGTTCTGCCTTGTTTGATTCTCCAAGAATAGGCTCTACATTTAGAAAAACAGCTACTTTCTCAAACCCTTGAACCTCTGGCTTAAAATAAATTTCATCTTTACGTGGTTTCTCAGCCATTCTAAGAGCAGGACCAAAAGGGACCTGAGCAAAGACTTTGTGAAGCGCTTAGAAATGCAGTCAATTTATAATGCCCTAAAAATCTTATTTATTTCCTACAATTCAATGTTCTTATATTACAGGCTATGAAAAGTGAAGACAAGTTTTCCAAAGCACAAGGATTGTGTAGCTCCATCCATGTTGTCTTTCAGAGTGCACAGCTCAGCACAGTCAGGAGCTGCAGCTTCAACTAGGATCTGTAGTTTTTGTTAACAGTGATAACTGGCAATATAAGTTTGTAACTCTGTGATGTGGAAAAACACACCACGGTCTTGAGAAAAAAAGGGACCAAAATGTGCTTCTGCTGCAATTTCTGTTGGGTGAGCTGATGGTTTGACCCATCTCTTGTACTAAGATGTTGAGCTGCGTCATTTGTTTTATCTCTATCTCTCAGTTCCCCTAATAAACATAAAAAGGTCTTTATTCAAGCAGTATGACCAAGTTGTCCTCCTTGGACCTTCTCTGTCTGTTACAAATCAGATTGAAGAAGGCATAAAGAAGGCCAGGGAAGTGGATGATAAACACCAAACAGAAGAAAAGCAAGAATGAGAGAAAACACAGGAATATAAAGAACTGTAGGATCTCAGTAGCTAAAAGTCTGCCTAAAAATGAGATGACAATGGGAGCATGTATCAGATATTTACGGGATAGACAATTTCACTGTGACACATTTTGCAAATCCCTGACATACTGAACACAGGGAATGGAATTACTACAGTGAAGAGAAATCCAAATGCTCACAATAAAACACCTGAACACTGCTAATTACATCCTGTACAATGATATCTTTAAGGGTGTGATTTATGCATTCTGTGTTAAGCTGGTGTTTACTCTTTATGATCTTTTTCTTTCCTTATATTCCTTTCTCCTTACATGCTCTGAAGAAAAAGGACATTAAACTTTCTTATGATGTTATGAAAAAATAAGCTGATCCTCATTTTTTTTCATGAGGAGGCAAAGGAGAAGGTGAGAGGAAGAAGCACCTGGCTCTTTTTTCATTTGAATCAAAAATAAACTTTGAGATGTGGGTTTTCTTTGTTAGTTACTTTGTGAAACTATGCAAACAAATTGACAGGTGTTGGGGATGATACTGTAGGTTAATGGGAATAACACTACAGCACAGCAGATTGAGAAGGTGTCCTGTTATCAACCCAAAAGCATTAACAGACCAAAGTGAAAGGCCATTCACTTAAATGCATTGACAGCAGAAGGTGTAAAGAGAAATTCTTTTGATCTTGAACCAATAAACATTTGGTCTGAGTGTAAAGAGAATTTTTAACTGAAATATATGGTCTATGCCATGATAGTTGTTTGTGTTTAAATAAAAGGAGAAAAGGAAACGTTTTGATTGGAAAATAATCAGCAGGACAGTTAAGATCAAAGCACAGGCTGTGAGGGGTGTGATTGGTGTCTAAAAACTGCCAGGATATGCCTGCTAGAGGGTTTTTCACTTGCTGAAGCACAACATTGGGCTGAAGTAGAAGCTGCCAAATTCCCTGCATCTCTCCAGACGGTATCTAAGGGGATTTATTCATTATGAAACACTGCTTGATAAGAATCACTCACCACTGCCTTGCCTAGCACAGCAGTCCACAGTCTTCTATGCCCATATTGCAACTTTCGTCTCTAATAGGTATGGATCTCCAACTGTCTTTCCCCAGTAGATAACATCACAAAACAGAGTAACCCAAGCCCTAATGAGCTGTTGATTAGTATGTAGAGTTATATAATTTCATCAAAAGTATTAATTAAAGCAGGTTTCACAGAAGCTATGTCCAATAGATGAACTCTCTACACAAAGGTCATATTTACAAGGCCAAGAGACAGGTATGAAATGGACAGTCCTGCAAAAGAGAGAAGGAATAGAAGAGTAAGGGAAACACAATATCAGTACTTACATAATAATAATAGTGTAGTATGCCAAGTCCACATAAGAAGTTTCTGAACATTCAGCAACAGGACAAGGGGTAATGGGATGAAGCTGGAACAATAAAAGTTCCACTTAAATATAAGAAAAAACTATTTCACTGTGAGGGTGAGGGAGCCCTGGCACAGGCTGCCCAGAGGGGTTGTGGAATCTCCTTCCTTGGAGGTCTTCAAGACCTACCTGGACATGTTACTATGCAACCTGATCTAGGTGGACCTGCTTCTGCAGGGGAGTTGGACTAGATGATCTCTAAAGGTCCCTTCCAACCCTGCCATTCTATGATTCTATGATTCTATGAAAATGCAAGCAAAACTTAATCTATTATCTTGTCAAGTGCCTTGTAAAAAGAGACATGAAAATCATATCAACTTTTTATTGACTTGTTGGCTATAATGTGGTACTGCCTTTTCACAGGCATCCATGCACATTAACCCCTATTTTTGGGTCATCCTTCTGAGATTATAAAGTTATATGAATATATGCCTCCAAACAGAGGCTTTTGTCATGCTTTATGACACAAGGACTGGAGAGTAGATGTGCTAGCACTGTGCTAGCATGAAACACCTGTATAATAAGGGCAATGCCATAGAATCATAGTGTCATAGAAGAGTTTCATTGGAAAAGACCTTCAGGATCAATAGAAGTATCACCTCTTTTCCCTTCTTTTACAGCTTTTACATTTGGAAGGATTCACAGGTCTGATTTTTTATGATTCTGTGAAACCAGAGGTAGATTGATCATGTTCAATGTTCATATATGTTTTAAATAAAACACCTTTTAAAAGCTATTAGCTGAATAAAACTTCCCTTGATGGAAATTTCCCAATCTAAGTGAGAATATTTAGTCAAAGAGATGACTGTCTGTCCCAAGACAGTCCATTACCCAGAAGCCAGGTCCATTTACACAACACACAAGTGATCACATCTCAGACCCTCACTCACCAGACTACTGACTTCTCTGGCCTAAATTTTCTCATGGTTTTCATAAAGCTTCTGAAGTTTCATCCCAATGCAGTATGGTTAAATTTCCAATCTACCAGTGTCTTGTGCTGGATTAGGAGTTCCTAGACTGGTTTCATTCAGCCCAATCATAGTATACTCCATCTGCCATGAAGGTGAAAATGTCACAGCTGCAGGAAAATACCTGGTTGCTGATTAGTCCCTAGACTGAGATTAAAGTAACTGAACAGATCATGAGAAATCTCTGGCCACGACAAAAAAATTTGAAAGCTGGTGTTATCAACAAGAGAAGCTGGAAAAAGTTACAGACTGTGCCTCAAGAAGTGTCTGGAAACCATAAGATTAATACAATGTAAGGCCAAGGTTACTGACATAATAGTACCAGAAATGGGTATGGATGTATCAGACCTGGGACCACTGGGGAAAAAGTTATTAGTGACAAGATGGTTATTTGTGAGGGAGCTGGAGTAAAGGAGTCACTGTCAGGCTGCCCTGCACCAGATCATTGTAGGTTTTAGTATGTATGAATGATCTGATTCTAAGGGCAGGAGGGACTTGGCATCTGTCCTGGCACTGGTGGGGGATGTCTGTAACTGCATTTTCAGTCTGCATTTGCAAGACCAAATACATACAAAACCCATAAAATTCTTTGGGGTGTGGGTGCTTCCTAGTTTCCTGCGTGTTGTGGATGGAAATCAGATCTTTGAGGATGCAATGCTCTTTCAGATATGAAAGGCTTAAATGTAGTTCAAAGAGAATATAGTGTGCAAGAAACTGCAGTCTTCATAATGAAACTCTTCTAAAATAGTAATGAGAATGCCATGCAACTCCCTTGATCTCTTGTAGTGAAGGAGATAAGCTTCCACTGTCTCTTGCAGAGAACCTTACGCAGTAGGTCCCTTTTGCTCTCTTTGAGCATGCTCTTAACATGCAATTATGACATCTGTAACTGTCCATGTACCCTGTCAAAATACTTGTCTATAAGCGACAATACATGAAGAAAACACTTCTTTCTCCTTCTCCTTGAAAGTATATGCAACCAGTGATTCTACTTAGGAAAATATATTTTAGCTGATTGGTATCATTGCCAGCTCCCCTACAGTTTCACTCAGTTTTTCTCTGATTGCTCTTGTAAGTTTTCAGGCCCTCTGTGGACACCCACAGTCTTTGAGGAGGGTGTTTTTCTTCCTAGCCGATTGATAAATATTTCTCAGGGTCTCTTGAGAGGCAAATCTTGTATTTGTGAAATCTGATTAGCAGAGCACTAAATTTCAGCTAAAATCAAATCAGCAAGACTCAGTGTGAGCCCTGCTTTCCTTTTACATCTGCATGTTAAGCCTGATCTGTTGATCTATTTTACTCCAGGGTTTGTTCATGTGTTACTTTTTCATGTATTTTTGCCTGTGCTAGTGATTTTAAAAAACTAAATCTATTCCCTTGACTCTCCATCCCCATTTTTTTCTTATCTTCTTGTCCTTTTGGAAATACAACTGCATGCACTTTTTTTTCTCTGTATGGGGACAAATCTCTTGTCACATAATTTACATTCTTCAGTAGACAGCATGGGTAATACCATAGTAGTTTATCATCAGACTGATAGTTAGCAGCTCTGGCTTTCTTGTCATAATAAGCCTTTTTTTTGTCTCCATTGTTCCTTTTCTTTGGTTTCCTCTTGTCTATTTGCTTGCCTTATTAAATGCAGAACACTCAATTTCTCTAATGTGTTATATTTTGTTCTGAAGAAATCTTTGCCTCCTACTGTTTTTTTCTTCACTATGTACTCAATCCTCTTCAGTTGTTGTCCCAATTACTATCTCAAATATAGAAAGGCCTGAAATGTCTTAGGGTACTTCCAAAACAGAAAATACTGTAGGAAAGAAAAACAACCAGTGTACTTACTTCATCTTTAATAAATATAGACATCTTTCTTCACACATAGCAAAACTTTCAGTTTTGTTGTCATCTATGGCAGAGACATTAGTCCAACATTTAAGTAGCCTGTGAATGTTGGCCCTACCCTGAAAAATTCACATTTAATAAATCAGATGAAGAAAGGGAAGGTGAGGAAACAGGAAGGAAAAAATATTCTAAAGTTCCTAGTTCAGTGGCAGAGCAGGGAATACAAAATATGCACCAAAGATATGCAGTAGTAGTAGCTTCAAACAAGTCCAGGGTTCCTTACTTAATATTCCTAGGTTGGAGGCTGCATATTCACAGTGTGGGTCTGCAGGACCAAAGTTAATCTGGGTTTTACAGAGGCTGTCAGAATCACAGAGTAACTGAGGTTGAAAAGGACCTAGAGATCATCCAGTGTAAAATCCCTGCTCAGACTATATCCAGGGTGAGTAGGCTACTCAGAGTCTAGTCAGTTGTTTTATATATTGAGCTGCATTCTAGTATTTGATCACCCTCATGGTTACAGTTCTTTTCATTCTATATGAATGCAGTTTCTGAAGCCGTAATTTGTTTCCAAATGGCAACTTGTGTGTGTGTGTATATATTCAACACACATAAAAAATACCACACTTGGAGTACATTGAGAAATCTATACTCCTCAGAATGTTACTAGACTCAAAACCAAATGAAGTTGGACTGAGCCTACTCAGCAAGGGAAGAAGTGAGATTATTACTGTTGTGTTTTCCCTTTTTCCTGGGATCTAAATTTTCTCTGATTATTTACCTTGTGAGTAATCACCCTGGGCTGATTGACTGAGCACATTTTATATTACCATGTTTCTTAAACGGAAAACCTTGTCTGAATCATGTGATTAATATTCCTTTCCCAAATTGATTTTCATTGTAATTTAACACTCAAACTAGATAACTCGATTGAACATAAGAGAAGACATCCATAACCAGGAATTTTACTTGTCTCAGTTCTTTTCTTAATGATCTCTGTATGACTTCACTGACTACCACCAAGAACCTTCTCATTTTATGTCATGCTTCTTTACATGTCTTAAAGCAACTAATTTACAACTTTCTTGGGATGAGGTGAGGGATTAATGTGATTTTTATTTTGTTTTGTGTTTCTGGAAAGGACTCCTCATTGCATGCTGTGTTTGCAAATGATGTGAGGTACAACAAGCCAGTTCAAGCAAGCCGCTGAGTTGCAGCTTCTCAAAATCCTCAGCCAAATTTAGCCTTCTATAAGTGTAGGATGGTGGATTACGTGCATGACATCAATGTGAAATATAAACAAGATGGAGATGGAAAGGATGAGTGATGTTGGGAAGGCACACAATGATGAGAACATACATTTTAAAGGAGAAACACTTTTGTTAAACTAAGCTCTACAGGATTGTAAAGGGTATTAAAGAAAGCACTCCTGCCTAACCTGTGACTTAAACATTGATCCATTTGGTAGAATTATCATGTATTTCTAATGCTCCAAACACAAAGTTATTCTACTTTAATGTGGTTATCTCATGGCTATGTAGGACAACTCTGGTGTTCAAGGTTTCCACTACACTGGGTACAGCATCCCTGCTGACCAAGGCCCTGGCTGGAGGGGATCTCTGTGCAGTCAGGAAACATGGTTGCAGAGCTCAGGCTGACTGCTAGAAGAGCTGGATGGGATGTCTCTAGAAGATTTTTCAGGGTACAGAAACACTGAGTCTGCTTTGGTCTGAAGATGCTCAAGAGGCTCACAGTGTGGTATAAGCAGGATGCTCCAGCACCTGGGAGTTATGTATCAGAACAGCACAGACAGAGCCAAATAGTCCAAGTAGCTCAGACTTGCTCTCGGCTGTGAACAATCACACTCAGAAACACAAAACTCAGAGTATGAACCCAAACAATTGCTCAAGGAAAAGTCTCTTGGGAGTCATTTAAGCTTTAGTGTGCAAGAATATTCCAGGAGGAGGAAAACAGATTAAACTAAATAAAGCAAGTGTAGCTTTACCAAATGTATGCAGTAAAAGTGACAGTCAAACATTTGGTCTATTCACTGGGGAAAACAATCTATTGTGGGCCTCTTCATACAGGCAAAATGCATTTTGACTTCATAACGAAGAGATGGAGTATCAGAGGGTTTTTTTTTTCAATTGACAGGGAGCCTGACAGCTAATTGGTGCAGAAACAGTCAGCAAAAGTTGTTTTCATATGATTTGAGATCACTTTGGAGCTACTAAAAATGTATTGCTCTTTCTATAGTGCCTGAGTCATACGCATCATAGACTTGGTCTTTACCATGAGAGTTTGAGTGAATCTAATAACTTCAGCCTTATAAATAAAAATAACCCATTGCCTGAAGCTTATAAATAGGATATATCAGTATATGCATGGAATTCTATATTAAAAAGGCAGATAGGAGAAAATAAGAAAATAAGATCTGCCCAGAAAAGACTGAGAGATTGAATTTGTGCCTAATATGGAAGAGTACAAGAATAATTCATCCTTGCAGAAAGATATTACCTGTGTAGTACTGCAGAAGACAGAGATTGCCAGGTTCAGCTGTAAACAGTTATATGAAACTCCAACTGGGAACAGAGTTTAAATGAAATTCTGAAGACAAATGGATCATCTCAACCCTTTTGCTCAGAGTCTGCTTTCCTGTTGATTTTAGCAGTATTTGGAAGAGGCATTTAGAGAAGAATGTAGGAAATTTCAGTTCCTTGGGTCAGCATGTCAGAGTTTAAATGTATGACCTGGGGTCTCACTATGCTACAAAGGTATTTTTCTCCTCATCTATTATCCTGCTATTGTAGCAAGGTTACAGTGCTACAAAATGGAGATCTTACTGTGTTCTGATGAAAAAAAAACCACATGATCTAAGGCTTCACATAAGGAGCTGCAGTGGACTTGAATCCTTGTGGTAGTATGTGAAATAGTGTCCAGTATTCACAGGAAGATTGGTGGCATTGGGCCACTGACATTCAACACAGAGTGTTTTGAGTCCCTCGCTCCCTCCATTGTAATTTCCAAAGCCTTTTAGATACAACAGCTCAACAGCCCTCGCTTGACTGGACCAGGAGCTCAGTGAGACATGTTCCAGGGAGGCTGTCATCTGAGAGCATCCTCCATGGCAGATGTGACTTAAGTAACACCACAAGCTCCGACACAGTAGTGGGGTTGTTCCTGGTTGTTCCCTGTGCATGGAAGTGAATAAAAAAGCATACCTATAACACATGGGCATCCAGAGATCTGAGCTCCACTCAGTGCTGGAATCTATCCTGCTTCAGGGTAACCACTTGCAGCTCCCCCTGCTTCCTTTTGCACTTAGTGTTTGGTTTTTGAGCTTCTCAGAAGAATGCATAATAGACAAATTCTGATTTTCTGAGGCTTTGCTAAGTCCCTGTAAGAAATCAAGAAGATCTTTAGCATTATGTATACAAAGCTCATACAACTCCTCCTCCAAAGGCTTTAAATCATTCAGGCTAATCTAATTATTTCACCAAGTTGTGGGCTGGTCTCTCTTTATGCAAAAAAAAAACCCCAAACATTTTAAAGACTGCAGTTATCTGGCCACATTCCAGTTAATTAACTTAACACTGAAGGAAGTACTGAGAAACAAAATTAAAAGCCATCCAATTTCCAGCCATCCCAATTTTTCACAGAATGTAATGGCATTACTTCTGTCTTCAATCAGAATATGAAAGCTACTTTCCTACGACACTAACTCTTCTTTTTTATTCCACATTCTTAATCACTACTTCATTAAAAAAAGAAAAAAAAAAAGCATAAACCCACACTTTCAGTTATTCAGAGAAATAACATAGGCATTTGATTTGTTGAAATTCAAAGAAAATCATCCAGCCCAGCAGATTCTGTTGAAGCTCTCAGACACTATAGAGTCCCTGAGAAGCCAAACTAAAAGTATGATCAGAAAACCAAGATAATCATATTCCCTGAGTGGTTGCCTCCATACTTGAATCCTTGTTGGATACTGGGGCATAGGGAGTTGGGGCAGCCATGCAGGTACATGGCAGCTGCTTTCCCACATGACTGTGAAGGAATTGTGTACAGATCAGGAGGTGGTCTGGGCAGCATCTATTCCTGTCAATCACACTTCTGCTCTTGTGTTGCTTGCAGTGAGTCTGACCACGTGTGTAAAACTAAGAAAGCATGAAAATCTTTGCAAGATGAGTATCTCAGGTTTGTTCCTGTATACCTGGTAAGACTGCTAAACATCATTTCTGAAACTATCCCTCTGTTTTCAATAGGATCATATCCTTTTTAGTAGCTTTGTTTTTTTTTCCAGGAGCAGATTTAATAAACATGCTTTGTAAGCTGAGAATGTAAGAATATAAGATCTGAGGTGGTAGCAGTATTTATCTCACTATATATGGTGTAAGTGGGAGAAAGCTGGCAAGTCAGAGTAAAAAGAATTATACCTGTTAAAGCTGGTGCAAGTCAGATCTCTCCTGAGATCCTCACAGCTGAACTTGATAAATAGACATGGGAATGAAAACTTAGACCAAGGAAAGTCTATAACTGGTCACTGAATCCCTTCCACCTCAGTCACTGGTCTGGTCTTGCTCTGTTAAAGGAATAACACCACCTTATTTTATCTTGTTTTCTGTATGTTGATTCATCCTTCTCAATCTGTGAAGTGTGCACAGATCTTCCTCCTCTCCCTGGGGCTGGGATGAAAATGAGAACGTTTGTGCAGCCCCAGGGCAATGTGAAATATCACATGGGACACAACCATGCCTGTGAGCAAGGGGCTGACCAATGCTGACTATAGTGTAGCTCTCCGCTATGCACACAGCAGTGTGAGGGAAGTGTTAACGCCAGTCAACAGAAAAACTCAATTTTTCCATTATGCTTTCTCATCTTAGGAGAGTTCACAAATAATGAAACTCACATAGGAAAAAATCAATAGTACATTAAACAACATATGTAAAGATCTCTCCAAAGTCAACACCAAGCCTGCCTAATGAGCTACAGGACACTCTTGTTGCACTGTTTGGTGCAATGTGAAATATTATTCTGTATGAACAGGTCTAAAATATGATGTCTTTTCTATATTTCTTTTATGCTTTTAACTTTAATACTCCTCATTTATTCTCTTTTGCACCTGAGTATTCTTTTCTGAAGAAAAAGGAGGAATATCTCTGTATATCCTTTCACATCTTCGCAAGGAGATAAGTGTGAGGATGTGATCTCTCACCAAGAAATCAAGGGAGTGCTGCTGTTGAGTGAATGCGCAGGTACATCAAACTCATGCTGCAGAAAGAAGTAGGTGCATTTACCTCTCAGTGAACTTTGTGCTCAGTATCCTGATGCACTCAGCACCCTCTATTGCTTGCAAGTATGGCTAGAGTTGAAGAAAAATGGATTTTCACAGGTTATTTCTCAACATGGAATGCAATTGCAGGTACATATGCAGCACAGGACATGATATCTTTCATTTTCATGCAGTGTATAACAGAAAGAAGCTGGTCCTTGTAAGTGTTCTGGGATCTGAATTCCCATTCATTTAAAAAGAGCTCTATTTCAAAATCCATTTTGAAGGTACATGCCCTGGACAGAATTTAGATCATTGCCATTTTCTCTACATCCAAATGTAGGTTTAGCCTGCTGATGAATACTGGGGATATTTGAAACCTATAGGTGTTTATGATTTTTGTAAAAATAGACTTTAAAGATGTGATTTGAATGTTAGAAAATGTCTGTTATTGTGTTCACCTTACAACTAAACCCTTCAAGTGATCCAAAATTATATAATGGCAGGGCTTGGAAAGGACCTCTAGAGATCATCTAATCCAATCCCCTATACCTTTGCCACCACTGGGTCTCAGATTGAAAGAGCTCTCACAGCAAGTTTATTACTTCAGATCCCATGGACATATAGCCCAGATCCAGTTTCTCTTTCACCTGACTATTTGTTACTTAATGACTTCATCAAAACATAAGAGATCCACATATAAATCCTTTTACTTCCCCTTAAACCATGTTCTAACCCTGGGTAAGAGAAAGATAAGCATGGCTGGGAAATACATACAAGATAAGAGGACAGGGTAGGGGTTTATATGTAATTCTGGAATGGAGATCAGCCTCTTATTTCACAGGGAAAAACATTGGGTTTAATGGCCACCTAGTGAAGAGGTTTCTGAGGTGAGTATTTGCATGCATTTCTGGAAATACCAAGGTGAGTCCAAGAAAGTCAGCTTGGACTAGACCCAGATCAATGTCTGGGCTTCCCACAGCACACGAGTAGTTTTCTCTGCTCAGTCTTGGTGAAAATGGCCTGCAAAATGCAAGCTACCCTGCAAAGAAAAGAGTCACTGGGCAGTCTCCAAGATGAAATGTGTTGGGGCATCTGAGCAAAGAAGAACAGTGTTAACGCATTTGCTCTGTATTGATTCCTATACCATGACATTTACCCACTGCTGAGACAGGTCCCAAGTCTCCATATATCACTTTTGCCAAAGGCAAAACCTGCTTCCACAGCAGATAAGCTATTACTGTACATAGTGGTACCAAACCTAAAGTGATTAGGGATTGTCTGTCCCACTAAAAAAATAAAATCAATGTTTACTGAGCAGTTCAATGTTCCACCAGAGGAAGCTGGGTTCACTGTGTATACAGCAGCTCATACAATGACCCCAGGGTGAAATCAGTATCCTGCGTAGTCTTATTGTCGTGCCTCCCTATGCAAAGTATTTTTCAGTTTAGCTCTCATCTGTCTTTTCTCATGAATTTTCTTAATATTGGAGCATAAAGACATGATGAGCCTAGGGAGCTGTGTGGGGCATATATGAGTTTGAAATGAGAGCTTTGTGGGTCCTAGAGGGAAACGTTCTTGTTTATTCTTTTTCTGTTCATGAGAGGATCTATCTCTAGTCACTGCCCATCTTACAATTCCTTTTATTCAGCATCACATTTCAAAGCCAGCTGGGGAACTACAGCATCGTTTCTTTATCAGTGCTGCAGAAATGTCCTCAGAGATGGTTGGTTTTGTAATGGTATCCATTTCTGCCCACAATCCTATCCAGGGAGGCTCCTTTTGCAGTAGATGAAATGAACATTAATACTAAATTGCCTTGGCACAGTGGCAGACTGTGAGGATTACACCCTGTTCCTCATGGATCTCTATAACTTCCCAGAGCTTTTAAAGGATGATTTGCACTTCTGATAATAGTGGAATGACTGGGTACAGCACTTTTAGAGCACAACTAGCTGTTTTTATGCTGGTATAATCATCTTTTGGTTGCAATTTTACCAGATTGCTTCAATTCCTAGGAAATGACAATTAATAGCATTTGTACAGAAAAAAAAAAGCTATAAATTGAAAAGTGCATTTACAGGTGTCTGCTCTCAAATATGAGCATTCTTCTCATACTCATTTCCAAAATGTAAGATAGATGCATTTACCTTACAGAGTGTAATGTTCTCTAGTGTTAACTTGTAATACCTGCTGTTTGAATGGCAACAATAATGGAGACCTAAATCATAGAAGCATAGAATGGTGAGATTGGAAGAGACCTTTAGAGATTATTTAGTCAAACCCTCCTGCAGAAGCAGGTTCAGTTATATCAGGACACACAGGAACATGTCCAGGCGGGTCTTGAAGACCTCCAAGGAAGGAGACTCCACACTCTCCCTGGGCAGCCTGTGCCAGGGCTCCCTCACCTCAACAGTGAAATAGTTCTCTTTAAGTAGAACTTTTGTGTTCCAGCTTCATCCCATTACTCCTTGTCCTATTGCTAGACATAGTAGAAAAAAAGGATGCCACAATCTCCTGACACCCACCATTTAGATATTTGTAAATATTGATGAGATCCACTTTCAGTCTCCTCTTCTCCAGACTAAACAGCCCCAGTTCCTGCAGCCCTTCCTCATAAGGAAGATGCTCCAGTCTGCTGATCATCTTGGTGGCTCTGTGCTGGACTCCCTCCGGCAGTTCTCTATCCCTCTTGAGCTGAGTAGCCCAGAGTTGGACACAGTTGACCTGCTGCCTACACTCTTCTTGATGCATCCCAGCAATAACCAGATTTGTTTACTCCTTAGAGTGTCTTCTTCACTTACACTGAGACTAGAAAAAGTGTAATAGCTAGGGTAAATTAACAAAGAGTTTGGATTTGATAGTCTTGAACACAATGTGCATAGATGAGAGGAAGGAAAATGTCAATAGGTGCCATATCTTTTTTTTCCTATTTGTCACTGAGATTTCGACAGATTACATCTATAGTATATAATTCATTTACAGAAATAGGAAATGTTGTGTGAGAAATGCAAAGATGAGCTTCCCTGTTGGTGAAGAACTTGGGAAGTCATCATAATTTATATCACCTGAAGACATAACACCAAATCTACTATAGTCTTCTGAGATGTTAGTCTATTCCCTCAATTTTGTTACTAGAAAAGAGAAAGAAAGGAGTGGAGAACCCCAGAGAAAAGCAGAAGAAAAAATGATCGATTATTTCCAATAGATTGACACAGGACCTACATGTCTCAGTTTCTCCCCAAGTTTAGGTGTCACGTGTTGGACATAAATGCATCACAAATACAGAAATTTGATATCAATTGATCCAATGGAAAAGTAAACACAAGAGGAAGAGAATGCATGAGATCTGGAGACATTTGATCAGAGCTCAGAAGACCCCACAGACATCCAGGGACTGCAGACAAAGTCTGTAGGCTGTTTGTAGAGAAGTTTAAAAGAGATTAGAAAAGCAACGCAGAATTATTTTACCACTGTGCTGTTGTTTCTGACCTAAATGGTTCTTTCTTACCAACAGTTCTTCCAAAACAAAAATAAAAACAAAAACAACCAAACAAAAATGGGAAAAAAATGAGGAAGAAACATCATCTTTCAAAGCAAAATCCACACCTCACAGCAACCTGGAAAAAAGCACTCTTCTCTCCAGTAAGATCAAAAAGAGATAATGAAGAGAGAGGTGGTGAGCTACCTGCTACTTTGGCACTTGGCAATCATGGGACCTCGATTAAGCTCTCAACAGTGAGTTTGAGACTCCACAGCTGCAGCGATGATGGTGCAGAAAGGCACTCACAGGTAGCTGTGGAAGAGAGATCTTGTAAAGAAAATGTGTTGTGTGTATAGGGATATCTATTGTGGTAAGATTTCAGTGTAAGACTTTCAAAAGGTGTGATAGGTCCTGTCAGATGCTAGATAATGTCTAGGGTTTGGGGCGTTGTAGGATTTATGGCTGTTAATTAACTGGCTATTAATGTATTTTGTGGGTATTTTCTGTGAAATTGTCATTCTATGTAGTTTAAAAAGCCACAACAGCCATAATATATGTTACTTCTTGAAATAAAATGTTCTGATACCTAGATAGTCAAACATTTTAACATAAAAAAATGAAATATGCCTCTTCTATCAAAAACTTTCTACATCCACAGACAGAAACGACAGGGAGAGCTAGAATTTTCACAACATTGCCTGTCCACAGGATTTTTTTTCTTGTTTGGCCTCCAAATTAACATTCAACTGTATTTATTTTCCTCACTATGAGTATTAAAATGCCCAGTGGATATCTGTTTGGTGAGTTCCCACTCTTCCTTATCTAGTGAAGTTCTTACTCTGCTAAAATAAGACACAAACTTGTCCATTTTCCTCATCCTTCTTCCTCAGCTCTATTCTTTTGAGGACTAATGGATAACAATAGCCATGAAAAAGTGTGGCTATCAAACCTATCTTCCCTGGAGATGTGGCCATTCTCATGTTTTATTGTCACTATATATTTCTTTGAATGTAAGAGTCTCCCTGTATTAGAACCCAGCAATTCAGGTAAAGCGTTGCCTCTATACAAATAGTTTCAGTAGTGGTTTGTGGGAGTTGTTGTGCTCAAATGTACTTAAAATGTCACAAAATTAAGCAATATACTGACATAATTTGATAGTGATTCATGGGGAAAATAAACTTGTAATTGATATTTTCCTTGCCTTCAACCTCTCCTATGTTTTGCATTTCTAAAGAAAGAGGATTTGCTAAAAAAAAAAAAAAAAAGAGAGATTTCTTTTAACTAGATTTTCCAGTACTTAGAAATTGCTTTATTCATTCTTTAATCTCTTACAGTGGAATCCTATAACACATCTTAGTCAAGTCTCTGTATTGATTTCTTGGGTGTATCAGGTATCAAAGAAAGTACTATCAAAACTGGACAGTCTGATAAACTTGGTTCTCAGATGCATGAGATAAAGAAAATGTAAATAACAGCGCAACAGGAGGGAATGGAAGGTGAACTCTGAAGCTGTTGTGAGATTACATCCAACATGGTGCTGTCCTTCAACTGTTCAGGAAAACTGTTCTGTATCTAACACGACATTTATCAGTGATGTGCAAGAGTTTAACCTCTGTTACTTGGTTGCAGACCCTGTGGGAGCTTTCTATGACTTCTCCTACAAACCAACCACACAATTTAGTCTTCAGCATGAGAACTCACTGAATGCCCTTTGTACCATGGAAGTTCAGAAATACTGGCCTGAAGTTGTGCCTGTTCTCTCTGTCTGTTCTCTTTACTTGCTAGGAGTCTCCTGTGGCAGAAGATGTTTAAGCTTCTGGTTGCAATGTCCAAGGACATTACTGTACACAGAAAGATACTAATCTGCTTTATAGAGTAGCTGTAGTAAATGCTGAAAAGCTGTTTCTAGAGCAGAAGATTCCTTTCCAAGCCAAATGCTAAAGCATCAGCTATTATCATCACCACTGCTCCTATTCTCAGCCCCCAATTTCAAACATTAACTGGAGGAGAAAAGTAACAAATACATGAATAAATGAAGATGTTGCATCTTCACCTAAGAATATGTAGACTAAGCAATAAATTGTTAAAAAAATCCCATAGTATAAATATAAGAGCCAGTGTTTCTTGGCTTTTCTAGGAATCTTTATCAAGAAATAAAGCCAATTTAAATATTCAAAGCTACTTTACCAGTAGGGGTCTTTTTGCCATTATGCTTGTCTCTAACAAAATCAATTTGTACACTGTACACATTTTAATTTAAAACTGTTATTGTCTTCTAACTGCTTTGAGATTCATTTTACATCTAGGCAATGAGAGCATTACCAATGTTTTTCTTATGTCTTGAAGTGCAATAGCTGCTTTCCATAATATTTTTTTCCATCTGTAAGATGGTCTTAAAATAGTAAAGAAAAGGCAAACAAATGAACAAAAATTCTGTAACTGGAGTTGCAGGATCAACATGCTGCACTCATTTCTCATTTAGATACCTCTGTATTAATTCAGCTCTGGAAAGGTTGAGTTTATAGATAATATTGTGGCCTGTCACTAAGATGAATATAGAGCAATTCTTGACTTACAGACATAGTATAAAATCTCAAGCATGTCTCTCGATATTTGTGTGACTATCTGTTCAATGATGGAAGATGCCATTTCCTTTTTACCACTCCCATTCCTGTATATTGCAAATTCCTCCTAGGAAGGCTTGACAGTCTGTGCAGGGAGCATGTGGATAGATGCTACTGAGGATTCAGTTGCTACAGTGAACAGGAAGAATAAAAAGTTATCATGTTTTCTAGAAGCACAGTAGCCAGTTGCTGTGCCCAAGGAGATGCTTCATCTATGCAAGGATAGTGTTGCTGTGACTGTTACAGTTCAAGTCCTGAAGTGAAGAAAGACTTGCAGGAAGATTCTATTACACAGAACGACACTGCTGAAAAAAAATATCCATGTTTCTGAGCATTTTAGTCTTCTCAGACGTGTAATAGAAACAGTGATCACTAAACCTTGTACAGACTATGAGCCTTCTAAATTTCTTCGTTGTTCAAATAGTCATTGAACAAAAGGTAGGGGTTTTTAACAGAGCAGCTGATCCCAGGCATAGGTGCTGCTCTTTTGGAAACACAGCCTCCAGGTGAAGCTCTCCCTTTCTGGGGCTACAAATACTGTTTTACTAACAAAGCTAGGTTCTTGTCCTGGCTCACTAATTTGTTTCATCTCACTCTATGTAGTTTACTAAGTGATCTACCCTCCATTAGTAGTTCACTCCTCACTGACATTTCAAAATATCAATAACTACCAAAAACAATAAATGCTAGAAACCTGTGTATCATCTGATTTGGAGCCAAATTCTGATGTCCTCTGTACCAAAAGCATTTCAGAACTCAGGGTACCTTTAGTCAAGAAAGGCAACACCAACATCATACAGTGAAGCTTTATAGAGGCACCTAAGCAATGTAAACTTTGAAAGCAGAAAAAAGAGATCCACGTCAGGGATCAGCATCAGCAGGAAACTGTCTCAGGAAAGGACCCCATAATCTGCTAATTACGAATTTATATCAAACTCATATCATAATTTTGCTTAGCTTCAATGAATTATTGACTAAATACAGAAACCTTTACCAATTGGGCTAAGAGGAGTTGCCATTCACAATATCATTCCTCATCTCAGGAAGAAAAAATCTTAGAGAAGCTTAAGAGGGAAGTACTTTCTCTTGCAAAGCTCACTCATATTAAAACACCTCCTTAGAATTAGCTGCAGCTTCTTTCAGTCATCACCTGGTATTCAAGTGATTCAAAGCAACTTTCTTAGCAAAAAATGATCATTGCAGAATAATGGTGATAATTTCAAGGTAATGCTCAAGTTCTCTAGATGATTGACAACTACATTAAATTTGTAAACAACTACTAAAGTGATTTTTTTTTTGCTGGTTTTTAACTCAATGCTTAGTGTTATAGCTTATTGCTACCTGTTGTGGTCTGGAAATTTTTTCTCTTCTTTTGACAGACTGATTAGAGATGAATAACAAAAGGTTCTCCATAGTCTAACAATAGAGTTATGTGTTGTTTCAATGCCAAACTCCAAAACTATGGCCAAAGATGCATGCCTAAACTCATATAAATTTGTAGACACCCTTCATCCTTTCAAATTTTTGTCTGATAGAAGTGATTGAGATGAAAAGGAAAAAATTAATTGCCTTCCATTCAGAGTTTACTTCTCTCAGTATACTCATTATAGCTTGTGGTCATTGTCCCAAAGTGTTGTGATGCAGTTTAACATTGTTAAGAGGATTGCACAGGAGAATAGCATCAATTTTCCTCAATAAAGCCAAAAGAGGCTGCCATCCATTCTGAGACTGTGTGTCTAGTGCTTACTGGCCTGAGGTAAGGTTTCACAAATTCTTAACTCCCTGATCATTTCAGGTTAATTAGAATCTGAAGCCTGATGTTTCATCTCACTCAAAGAGATTATGAAAGTCAAGGGGATATGTAAAAAAAACTGCACTGGAAAATTATACATGTTTATTTCTATCAGCTGCTATTTGTATTAAGGAATAACAAAATTTAGCTCTATCTAACCTAGTAGAGGTGAGGATCTATCTGATGCTGGTATCGTACACAATTAGCAAGGCTGAAAATTACTGTTCCATTGATGAGAGGTTTGTTTCTTTTTTTCTTTTCCCTAGTGGAAGCTGCAGCCAGGTTTTATGTTGCCCCTGACTGAGCTCAACATAAGTCACATTGTGCGTGTAGCAGCACACTTTACTACTAGACTCTCTGGTTCACTGGGAAACATTTAAATGTGGAGATAGGCAAAGTCAGCTCAGGTGCTGTCTTCTACTGTAAATCTTTTTAATACAGAAAACAATGTTTGCATAAGTGGACAGTTAATAAATCCCAGCCCTTGACACTTATTGACTAAAGCTCAAGAATAGGTAGATCCATTGCTAGTAGTTATTAAAATAATAAACTGATAGGAAATCCTTGTCTCAGTGCTGAAGATATGTCATCTATCAGCCCTGACATCTGGCAAGGAACTAGAAACAGGTTAGGCTAACATTTCCCATTGGAATATATTCTTTTAATAGGAAAATATGTTTTCAGTGACTAAAGCCAAATTACAGAAGTTTCTTGTATACTAGGGGAATAGCTCAGCTCAGCTTTTCAACAAAACTCCAATCAAACTTTTTTTTCCTTTTTTTAGAAATTTATTAGAAATTTAGAAATTGTTGCCATGAATAAAATCATATTGCAGCTGTTGTTCTGGACTCTGAAAGGCTTTTGACACCATTTCCTGTAACATCCTCATCAAAAAGCTCAGACAGCATGGATTGGATGAGTGTAAAGTGAGGTGGATCGAGAACTGGCTGAATGACAGAGCCCAGGGGGTGGTGATCAATGGCACCACCAACCATGAGTTGGAGGCCTGTGGCAAGTGGAGTTCCACAGGGATCGGTTCTGAGGCTAGTCTTGTTTAACATCTTCATCAACGACCTGAATGAGGGTCCCCTCAGCAAGTTCCCTGATGACACCAAACTGGGAGCACTGGCTGATTCACCAGAAGGCTATGCTGCCATTCAGTGGAATCTGGACCAGCTTGAGAGTTGGGCAGAGAGGAATCTCATGAGGTTCAACTAGGACAAGTGCAGTGTCCTGCAGCTGGGAAGAAACAACCTCATGCACCAGTACAGACTGGGGGTCGAACTGCTGGAGTGCAGCTCTGCAGAGACCTGGGAGTCCTGATTGATAATAAACTAAACATGAGGCAGGGATGTTGCTCTCATGGAGAAGAAGGCCAAAGGCATACTAGGATGCATCAAGAAGAGTGTGGCCAATAGGTGGAGGGAGGTTCTGCTCCCCCTCAGTTCAAGAGGGACAGAAAACTGCTGGAGAGAATCCAGAGCAGGGCCATCAAGATGATTAGGGGACTGGAGCACCTTTCATATGAGGAAAGGCTGCAGGAACTGGGTTTGTTTAGTCTGGAGGAGACTAAAAATGGATCTCCTCAGTATTTACAAATATCTAAATGGTGGGTGTCAGGAGGCTGGGAGATCTCTTTTTTCTGTTGTATCTGGGCAACAGGACAAGGGGTAATGGGATGAAGTTGGAACACAAAAAGTTCCATTTAAACGTAAGAAAATACTCTTTCACTGTTGAAGTGACGGTACCCTGGCACAGGCTGCCCAGAGAGGGTGTGGAGTCTCCTTCCTTGGAGGTCTTCAAGACCCACTTGGACATGTTCTAGTGTGACCTGATCAAGGTGGACCTGCTTTGGCAGGAGGGTTGGGCTAGATGATATCTAAAAGTCCCTTCCAACTCCTACTATTCTGTGATTCTACGAAAACATATCACAATTCCGATCTATGCAACTTATTCATAGGATGATGGATTAATTCGCCTATCCCCTGAAAAAAAAAGGAATGTTGATCTTGGTTGCTTATGGGATGTTGAATGATGGACAACACTGCACATCTGTAAACAGTGGTTGCTAAGGAATATAGAAACCAGAGAGTTAAAACTCTTATTAGACTTGTGCAGTTGTAAAGGATGATATTGGTTTTTGTTTGTAGATTACCTATGTGAAAAATTCCCCCTCAGAAATAAAAGGATATCTAGACCTGCAGTCTCAAGGTTTCTGAGTACTAGGGTCTTATTGACATCTCAGTTTTAAGTTTTACAGACCTACAAAAGCAGCTAAAGAAAGCTCAGAGTTCATATTACTGACATTTTAATGGTTCTTTTTCCAAAATGAAAGAGAGAAATCCCAGCTGTCCTTTGGAAAAAACCTCTTTCCCAAAGAAGAAGACAAGACTTTGCTTTACAAGTAGAGGAGACAGCTGTGTCCACGATGGATGAGAGATCATTGACTTAATTTTCTAAAATAGGAAGGATACTTTTCTTTGCATTGAAGAATACAAGACTTTTTATGTTGAAATTAAAAAAGAAATTAGATATTGGATTTTTAAGTATCAAAGTGAGACAAAAAAATTATGCCTATATTGTGCCAATGCATTTTCTTTTTTTCTCCTTCTTTGAAAAGAATAAGAAATCCTTGATTAACTGTAAGCATATGAACATCTCAGAATGTATCTGATTCATCTGCGGATGAATCTAAGCCACAAATATCACATAACAAGATCTTGCAGGAAAAACTCTTCAGTTATCCTGACTCCCTAAAAGGCCTTTGAATTATGATGTAGAACTACTCATCTCAAAAAGGTCGCTTATATCCTCCTTTGAATATGTGCCTTATGTGTTGCCCAATTCAAGTATTCCATGGACAAGGAGCTTCCACAAGTGATGGTGGAAAGTGTTGAAGCTCAGTGTTTGCTTTGACTGCGAAAGTGATTTATTA